>CM055092.1:65984922-66385636 GCA_029204225.1 Diphasiastrum complanatum | reverse complement strand
CGAGCAATACGCATTTGCCCTTTCTATCTATGGTTGATTTGTATGCAAGAAATCATATACTAGATAACACAACATTGATCAACATCTTTATTACAATGCTAAATGATATTTCAAACTAATTACTATGATTTCATATAAGGTTATATAGGTCACACACCAGCAATTAAAAAGATTCATCATATAGGTCACATATCACTAAGGGTCCTCAATATAACATAAATGCTTTTGATCATGAATCTAAATGACCCCATGCAACCATTTAAGAGGCCACATGACAAAACCAAAAAAAAAATTATTGACCAGTATCATGTCATCAAATTATAGTCAAATCTATGAGGCCCTAATTATTAATAAACTAAATGTTTTATGACATCACCGATTTGACATAATATTATGTCAAAAAAATCTTAAAAAACTTTTCAAATTACTTGTTTAAATAATAATATGTACTATTTCTTATCTCATGATTTTGTCTTGTATGTCAAATCTCAAGAAAAAATAAAATTTTATAACAATATAAAACTAGTTTTTAACAACTAAATACTACCATAATGATCTTTGAATTGATTTTTCTACATTCCATCATATTAAAAAATATATTTTATGTAAAATCCTACAATAAAATATTCTCATAAAATCTAGCAAAGATTATGAGAATATTGAATGACATTTGAAGCATGCAAGCCCATGTGGGGGACCCTCTCACGTGCCAAGAGAGGGGAAAAAAAAAAACGCATGGAACATCCATGCGTGGATATCGTGTGGATAACTTCTGCATGGACAATCCACGCAAAACTTGAATGCCAATAAAATAGCATTTTCGTGAGCATTCTTGCTCCTCTTCTTTTGCTTTCAAGTTTTATAGGTTTTCTAATCTAGTGTTTAGTGCTCTTGCTTGCTATTGCTCTTCTAAGCTCTATAGATCTTGCTTGCTTGCTTTTGGTTGCTCTTCATTGCTAGTGATCTTGCTCTTGCTTTTGCTTGCTCTATTGATCTTGTTTGTTCTTGCTTACTATTAATCTATTGCTTTCTATTCATTGCTTACTCTTCTAATCTAAAAGTCTTCAATACTCTTTCACTCCCATTCTCCAGTACTTTCTAACTTTTAAAGTTTTTCTTTGATACAATGTCTTCAAGTGGTGGGTCAAGGTGGGAAGATCAAGTGGGAAACCATCTAGGAGAAGAGCTCGTGAGGAGCCAAAGAATATAATCAAGAGTGGTTTGAGAATCTATCTCCTCGACAAAGAGATAGAATCTAAAATCTTGTGTTATTTTCTTCGGGTGAATCATCCGAGAGAAGAGCTTCCGAAGATGTCCCTTCCCAAGATTCGTGTAGTGTGTACTATGATCTTAATCCACGTGGTGGAGTTATAAAAAATATGCGTGCAATGTAGTTCATGCCCGTTTGCGTGATTTAGTTGCTTTATATTTTGGTAAAGATTACATGATCGATTGGTCCTCCCAATCACTTGAAGACAAAAATAAAATAATAGAGACTTTGTATTCTAAATTCCCTCAATCCAATGCTTTTAGTAGGACTTGGGCCTTGAATACAATGTGCCTTTGGATTCGAAACAAAAGGCAATTGATGAGAAGAGAAGTGAGGAATCCCAAGAATCCCACGAAGCCTGGATGGTGCTCCAAAAGGGATTGGAGGAAGGTTAAAGGGAAATTGTTGCAAAACAATCCCCAAAAGTATGAACAACAACATAGGGCCACCGCCGAAAAGCTCTTAAATCATGGCCAAAGTCACTTGGGATCTGAAGGAAGGGGCAATCTAGAGGCCCAATTTGTAATTGCAATATTTTTTTAATATGATTCTATTTTTGTAGTGAGATTGTTAATGTTTTTAATTGCTAAACTATATTGTATTGCTAAACTATGTTTTTTTGTTGAATGTAACTTAGTGATTTTGGAAGACACATGACCGCTGCGGAGTACAAGCAAGGCTTTTATGGAATCCCATGGATTGTTTCCAATCGTAAACTCTTAACCTTTATTGTTTTGTGATTGTTTACTTTGTGGTTTACAAGTAAGTTTAATCTCAATTTAATTAAATCTTTGATTCTATTTTGTAGAGAGGCTCTACAACTTCAAGTGTTTGTGATGTGGAAGAAAATGTGGAAAATGTGAAAGAGTACGTGAATGATAGCGAAGGGGAGTTTGAAGATGTGGACACCAACGTACACCTACAAGATGAAGGAGGTGAGGAGGGAGGAAGTGATGATAAGTAGAGGTTTTTAAATTAAATGTAAGGCCTTGTAGAAGGCAATGTAGGAAGAGAGAATTTATTCTCTCATCAATGTACTTGTTTTTAAATCAATCAATATAATGTTTTGGCATCACATCATTCTTGCAAAATTTTTGAATGCATATATTTTTAATCCATGAATACAAATTTATAGTCTATTGAATGCACATCTATTGATTGCAAATGTATCCATTGATGTATTCAATGCAATGTATAATCTATTTAATGCACATCTATGCAATGCAAATGTATCCATTGATGAATTCAATGCAATGTATCTATTTAGCACATGATTTGCATGCTAGAATGCACAATAAAAAGTAATGGTTTTGTGACTTGTTTGACTTCCCCTTAGTTTCATGAACACTATCCATGAAAGTTCTTGTACTTCCTAATTCATTGGAGTATCTTGTTCTTATGGGCTATTTTAATGAGGTTTGAGGTTTTCGGCAAATAAGATTAATCGATTGGTATAATAGTAAAGTCATTAATCGATTGGTTTAATAGTAAAACATCCTGATCCAAGGGTTGGCTCAATTGGTTAGCTTGGCATCCCAAGTCTCTTTGGTCCCAGGTTCGAGCCTCTTTGGTCCCAATTTTGAGACTCTCTTCGGAAGCCGAAAAACATTACTGAACATCCCCCCATCCACTAGAGCATGGAAAGTATAGATATGGTTGGTTTGGATGAGTGTGAAGTGGAAGTTTAAGGTTTTATTCTAGCCTATCAGTGCTCGAGAAAACTTGCATAGTCTTGGAATGAAACCATCATTTTCTCAAAAACCACCTTCAAAAATATAATGCACAATGCTAATTTCAATAAAATTTAATTTTGTAGGAAATTTTCTGTTTAATAAAATATATATGGGAATCAAAATTGTTATCTTTTGAATACATAGGATGCATGTACATCATCATAATACTCCAGAAAACCATGTAAAAAAATTTAAAATCAGGAAGTTCTACTTTGCAGATGCTCGACCTTCTGCAAAATCTTTTATATAAGTTACATTCCTAGACTTATTGATACGTGGTTGATTTCTAACCTTCAATAGATTGTACCATGAAAATAGTTGTTTGAGCGAGCTAGGTTGATGCCCAAGAAAAATAGTTGGATGCATATAATTTTTGAAAATTATGAATTTTTTTTATTATGATGAATGTAATTTATTAAATCCAAAATAATTTCAATTGATGAACTACTCTTTAACAAGACTAGCAACTACAATATATGAAACTACTCTTTGATAGTTCAAAGATTTTCCAATGCAACATTTTTTAGTTAAAAGTTTTAGAAGGCATTATTTTAGAAAGTAGACATGTATTTAAAGATGTGGATATTAAAGGAAAACTTGGGGGCAGTTTTGAGCACTGCAGCCTATTATGAATTTCATTAACATCTTGTAATCCTGTGGGCTTTTTATATGTACTAAGGTATTTGTCATACATTGATGGGCTACCTGTTGTAGCACCCGGAGTCGAGGACACCGTTGGATGACAAATATCAAACGTAATATTTGTGAATCTATGGTGGAAATTAAAGCTAGGTTTGAATCCATGATTGATCAAGAATGCGTTGATTCGATGAAATCATGCTCTAAATGATTGCTTCAGACTATACAAAGCTTTGTGGAGTTTGCATACCTTATCTTCTCGACCATTGAGAATATAGCCTTCTGGCTGGATCATATAGATGTCCTCCTTGATACCTCTATTGAGGAATGTTGTTTGTACATCCATATGGTGTACCTCAAGATTTGCTGCAACAACAAATGACAGTAGTAGTCGGCTAGAAGTGTGCTTGAGAACCAGGATAAAGGTTTCGAAGTAGTCGATATTGAGAATTTTTGAAATAATCTTTCGATATGTATCATTGTTGGGGCAGAAATTGTAGACTGCACCTAGTCTTTGCCCTTCAAATCAATAAACTGTTCTTCTATGAAATTCACATCCCTATTAGTGAAAACTTTATAGGTGTCTGTATTGTATAGTCTATACATTTCATCAGAAGTATAGTAGCCAACAAAAATAGTTTTGAATAAAGATCATCTAATTTCTTTCTATTGTCCTTTGGGACATGAACATAGGCAGTACATCCGAATACTCTCAAATGTTTCAATGAAGGCTTGGATCCTGTCGACTTTATGAGGGCTTTTGTTGTCAAGGAGGCCTTTAGTTATACATCGGGTCTGCACGTAGGTTGTTGTTGAAACAGATGTTGCCAAAACGATTTGGGCAACAAAGCATGAGTTATCATGCATTTGGAAGACTCACCTAAGGTCATGTTCTTCCTTTTTGCCAGTCCATTGACTGTCGAGAATAGAAAACAACAAATTGTTGCTCGATGCCATTGGCTAAAGTCTTAAAGATACATGAGATCAATTGATCACAACAAAGAACCAAAAAAATAGACTGAGGAACAGTTCACAACAATGGCATCCATAAGCAGCATGCAGTCGAAGATCTGCACAATCCTCAACTCAGCCAGGTCCAACTTCCTAGCATGGAAGGTGAAGATCTCTCTCATACTAATGGGAGAAGGGCTATGGCCCTGGGTGGACGGCACCAAAGAGATGCCGACAACCACTGGCAAGGAGTTACGAGAATGGAGAGAAAAGAACGACAAGGTAGTAGCCTTGTTGTCATCATCCATTGAAGATAGCCTAACACTTGACCTCGTGACCCTCTGTAAAGCAAAAGAGATGTGGGATACATTCTTACCAGATTTCAAACAAAATCATGTAGCCAGATTATGCTTCTTGAAGATCAACTGACAAACCTATGATGGGATGGCAGAAACCTCATCTCCTTTATCAAAAAGTTGAAGAATCTATTTTTTTTGTCACACAATGCCGAAACAGAGAATGCAGTATCACCGGAGAAGCAGCTCACTTACCTGTTATGAGCTTTACCAAGATCTTTCTAGACAACCCGAACATTGCTAGCAAAGGATCTAGCTATGACACTCAAAAAGGCCATGATCGAGATTCGAGAAGAAGTCGAAGTTCATGATCACCTTGATTACAAGCATGTCTTTGACCAAGCTCTCTACAACAACAAGGAGAAATCATGAGAAGCAGCTCAAGCCTAAGAGGGAGTCAGATCGAAAGTAGGATCAAGACCAGCAAATAGAGGGAGCCAGGAAAGGCGGATGGAAAAACAAAGAAAAGCCGAGGCAGTAGAATGGCGACAAGAAAACCTGTGTGAGATGCAAACGCGAAGGACATACTGTCGATTTGTGTTGGCTAAATCCAAAGATCGAGTGTATCCATTGCCACAAGAAGGGTCATGCAGCCGTGGACTGCTGCCAGAACCTGAGGAACAAGTAGCCTCAAGACACACGAGAGGACAACACTAGGTAATCCTACATTGAAGAGTCAGAAAGCTCAAAGATGGGCGAAGAAAGATCGCACAACAGAAATTTGACAACCTATCAATGTACAGATGTGTGTGTGCAACCTCAACATCTTGACACACAAGAGGTGATCTTTGATTCAGGAGCAACCTCTCACTTTGTTACCTCAAGAAGAATAATGTCTGACTTTTGAAGTGCTGATCCATCCACATATATAGTTCTTGGAGACGGATCAGGACATCAAGTGAATGGTATTGGTTCGTTGTGGCTCAACACAAATGACAGAGACAGAAGGTTAGAAGATGTTCTCTTTGTACCCACACTGTAGCAAGACTTGCTCTCAGTAGCAAGAATAGCAGATGCTAGGATACATGTGACGTTTTCAAACGAAACATGCAACATCGTTGATGCCAGCACCAGTATGCTGATCATGCAAGGTAGATGAAAGAGCAACCTGTATTATTCGAAAGTACACCTGCCAATAGATCAAGCACATCAAACTCATGATTCTGCAGATGTTCTATGGCATAGGTGACTATGCCACATGAACTCAATGGCATTGTATCAAGCAAACCAGCATGGAGCTATCACAAGAGTTAGTGTCTCGAATGCAATAAATTCAACGACCTATGATGCGTGCATGAAAGAGAAGATGTCCCGAACTCCATTCACCAGACACTCCTACAAAACAACAAAGATTCTAGAGCTGGTACATTCAGACATTTGTGGACCTTTGGATGTGATCTCAGTAGGAGGCTCAAAGTATGACATCACCTTCATTGACGACTATAGCAAGTTTGCCATAGTCTACTTCATTCACAACAAGTCGGAAGCACTCGACAAGTTCATAGAATATGTGAACTAGGCACATTCACTATGGCAAACAATAAAACATGGAAATAGAAAGCAATAGAAAACATAACCAAGAGCAATAGCAAGTAGTGAATAGAAAATGAGGATGCTTCTCTTTCAAAAATGGTAGAGTTTTCTCCTTCTCATTAAGCGTGGAAATAGTGTACAAATGGTGCCTTTTTATAAAATGGGGAAGGCCCTTGCCCCTCAATCTTATTGGCTAATATTCGTCTTGGACCCAACTTGATCCAAGGGTCCACAAAAAGTACATTAGAAATCACAAGATTCATGTGAGTCCAATTTGGACCCAACTCTAAAAAGTGATCTCTAAGTTTAAAAATGACATTGGGCCTCTAGTTTTATTTTAATTACAAGGCCCAAGTCAAGTTTATTTTATATACAACTTCAATTGCGTGCTCATTATTCACATAAAGATCTGTTTTTCCTCTCAGCTACTCCATTTTGAGATGGAGAATAAGCACAAGAAAAATCTCTCTTTATTCCTTCACCTTCACAGTATTGGCATGAAACTTGTTGGAGATGTATTCACCTCCTCCATCACATCTTAAAGCTTTAACTTTAAAAGAAACCTATTTCTCAACATAAGCTTTGAAGATTAGGAAGTGATCAAAAACCATTGCCTTTAAAGAAAGTAGATACAACCAAGTATATCTAGTAAAGTCATCAATAAAGGTGACAAAACATGTTGCACCACCAATACTTTTAGAAGAGCAAAAATGTACATCTGAGTGTATAAGCTCCAAAGGATGATTAGTCTTTATAAAAGACTTTTGATATGGCTTTTTGTATGACTTTGCAATGGCACAAGCCTCACAAGGCTTGAAATCTTTAGAAAGAGATTTTGGAAGACCAATAGTCTTCACCTTCTTAACCATAGAAGACATAGATTTAAAGTTAGGATGGCCCAACCTCCTATGCCACAGCTCCTCCTTAGATAACAAAGCAACTTCACAAACGTTTGCATTCTCATAAGAATTTAACTTAAAAATTCCACCACGTCTAGATCCATCAGCAAGGATCTCATCTTTTCTCTTGATAAAACAAGTATTGGAGTTAAACTTTACATCGCAACCATTATCAGACAACTTTCCCACACTAATTAAGCTCTTTGTGAATTTTGGAATGAAAAGAACATTAAGCATCAGATTATGATAGCCATGAATCAAAGAATGAACAAAAGTAAAAGATTTCAACGTATTAGCATTAGCTTCAACACGAGTTAGAGAGAGAAAGCTAGAGAGATAACAAGAATAAAAGTTTAGATCCAAAATGGCATGAGGTAGCTACAAAACTTTGGTTCTTCATCATTGATTGTGAGGAGAGCTACACATATTTATAGAGTTTGAGGTAGCTCGAGGTAGAACCACATCTATCCATTCCAAAATGACAACTAAAGTGAAATCTAGAGTCTATGTGACATTTGTCACTTGCCATGCATGAAATTCTACCAAGTTTTTACAAGTGTACTAGTTCTAACTAACAAAGTACAAATCATCATGCATGTGTCCATTAGACTTTGTGCATGCCTTGCATGTCACTATGGATCACTTACAATTAATGCATGTGAATTGCCACGAGTTTCTACAAGCATGACTTTGCCAATTCTATGTCTACAAACTATATGCAAGTTGTATTCTTCAATCTAGACTTTACATAACCATGTAGCTCGAGTTCTATGTAGGCCAAACTTAGCATTTTGCATTTATGAGCTAGATACTTGCATGGTACAACATTTGTAGCAAGCCAAGAAATCAATATGGATTTGTTTTTCCAATTTTAACAATATCAAGACATGGCATTGCTACAGATTATTCCAAGATCAAAGTCATCGTTGAGTTACCTCCGCAAGGAACAATTCGAGGAGTCTATGTTTTTATGGGTCATGCAAATTACTACCGAATATTTATACTTTTCTTTGCGGATTTAGCAAGACCTATATATAAATTGACTATTGTACCAATTTGGACATTAGAGGCATTGGAAGCATTTGAGAAGTTGAAGAAAACTTTAGCTTCTGCACGGATACTACGAGCTCCAATCTGGACAATCTAGCACTAATGTATAAGACAAAACTGATTAAAGCCAAATTGAAGTTCACAGGTGAAGGACCGTATAGAGGGAAAGAAATATTGAACTATGGAGCGGTCATTTAGAACATTTGGATGGAAAAAGATTCGACACTCCGGTGAAAGACAACCAGCTACGTAAGTTTTGACAACCAGATCAGCCAGTTTAACCAGAATGATCCAACACCTTGTCAGTTTTATTTTGATTGTTTTACAATTTTCTTGTTTTTTATTATTTGAGTGATTTTTCTTTTCTTTAGAAAAAAAAAAGACAAAAAAAAAGACAAAAAAAAAATGATGAGCAAAAAGCAAAAAAGTGATCAGAGTGAAAAAAGAGAGAGAAAAGTATTTTTAGAAGATAATTTTTGATGAAAAATGACTTAGAAAATCACCTTTTGGGTCATACTTTGCACATACAGTCTCAGAAACCTTCGTCGAGATTTCAGATCATATATCCACCTCAGATTTCTCTATACTGAGTTTGGCGAAGGTTCCTTTCTAGAGATGATACATGTTTTGAGTTAGGCGAATGTTCAGAAATTTACCATTTTGGAAACCTTCGCCAATGATTTGTCCATTGCTACCAGATGGAATGATTGCCAACCTCGTTTGGCATTCAATCCAAATGTTCCCCTGGCATCCGATAAAGTCCATGACCAACTGCCAATCGCCAGATTATATTATTGTGCTGCAATGTTGGGTGGTTCTTGGGAATCAAGATTTTTGGCCTAGACCACTTCTAATTGGATTGTCGGAGCAAATAGGTGCTTTTTTCTACACAAAGACGATTTTAATACGGAGCGCTTGGAATTCATGGAGAAGGTGCAGTATCATCTTATCAAAGTATGACGAGAGGCCAACCAGAGCCCCAAATGAATAAATCTCACGAGGAGTCGTGGGACCACCGTCACCAATTTTGGTGGGGTATACTGTTGGAGGGTTCGCGGATCCCAAGGCAAACCTAACCCTAGCTAATAAGTGAGAGAGATTTGGCACCCTGCATGTGTAAGTACAACCCGATGATCACATAGTTATTTGATAATTAGAAAGCCAATAAAAGGACTTTAGGCCATTTTGCGAGACTTTTAATGTCGCAGGGCCTAAATGTCAAGTTAGTGAATAAAGTTGGGTCTCCCACCAAAATTGGTTCGATTCCATTTCAAATTGGTTCCCTCCAATTATTGAATGGGTTTTCACTCTTTTTTAAATTTGAATAGTTAGGGAGGTAGAAATGGGCCAATAGGATTTTGAGGCCAAGGTTCTCCTCTCTACTATATTTAGGAGCAAACTCGAGTTGCTCCTCATGTTCAGATCTTCATTTCAGTACAAGCAGATTGGTTCTCTTATGGAGTGGACTTGTGAATGTCCTTGCTCTCAACTCTTTTCCTCCATCTCTCATGCTTTTGTTGTATTTTGCTAATTGTTGGATTTGAATGTTATTGGAATTGTTATTTCTTATGCTTTTTGTGAGAGAGGAAGAGAGAGAGAGAGAGAGAGAGAGAGAGAGAGAGAGAGAGAGAGAGAGAGAGAGAGAGAGAGAGAGAGAGAGAGAAGCAAGTATCTATCTCATTGTAGATGTAGTGCTAATTGTGCATATTAATGCTTAGGGTTAATGGATGCTAGGGTTAGATGTGGATCCTCCATACATGCTGAATTCTAAGATATGTTATCACTCTCATGGGATCGAACCTACGCGTGACAACTAACTTCATCTCCTTGATGCTAGATTGCTTGGATCTTGGGTTGAGGATAGGCTAGGAAACTACAGGTTCATTATGTCACTCATTCATGTTCAATTCATCAATCTATGCTGGAATCTTGTGGCAAGATGGAGATTAAACTCATTCATGGAGTTTCATGGTGGATACATGGCAAGAAAGGACAAAGATAGAGGAGGCAAGCAAGAATTGGTTGATCACTTACATTTATTATTTGTTTGCTATATTTTTCTAGAGAGTTCAGAGTTAGAATCATTGTGGAATCATTTCATTTACATTCTATTTGGTTCTTCATGTTCTAGTTACATCTTGACATGTAAAATCGATGTAAGAAATAGCGAACCATCCCAAGTGGACACTATTCTCTATATCGATTGTGAAAGCTTCTTTAGAACATTAGAAAGGAGGTCTATACTTAGGATGGAGATCCTTCTAAAGTTGAATCAAAGTTCTATGGCTAAGCTAAACCTAGTTGAAGAGGGAGTGTGAGAGATTTCAACTAGTTTGGTCAATATTGGTCATAGTTGATAAAAATGCCAAATAGACAAATTGAGGCCAACTTTATATTAGACTTAGAGTTTGACCTTTCAAAGGTATATTAGTCTAAATGCATTTTAATAAACACTTTTGAAAAGTGTGGTAAAGTTTAGAAGTCAAGTTTGAATAGATTCAAATTTGAATGTTGGGGGTACATTGAATCTAGTCCCAAAAATAGTAGGGTTTATATTTTGGAGGGAAAGCCAAGTGGCCAAATAGGGTTTGGACCTATTATAAAAGGATGTAACTCATGAGAAGAGATATCACTCTCTCTCTCTTATCCCATTCATGCTTATACATGGTTCTCTTGGATTCTACTATCCATTGGTGCACTATACTTGTGATATCTTGCAATTCTATGTGTAGAATGATCAATATTTGTTATTTTCAGGTAGGAGAAAGTACACTTAAAATGTGTAGAGCTAATTTATTGTTCAACAAATCTCATGGTAGCTGATATCTTTACAAAACCTTTGCCTAAAGAAAAGCATCTTGTAGTTAAGAAGAGTTAAATATAAACATTATTTAAATGTTTGAAGTCGAATTAAGGGGTAATGTTAGAAATATAATTTCACTTCAACAATTTGATCCAGTTGCCACTATATTAGCTACCAACTAATTCTTTCATATATTTGCAACATAGTTCTATACTTGGTTATTTACACAAGAACCTGCTATAGAGAAGAACCTAAAGATTTACACACAAGTTCGAAGACAAGATTCACGAAACTATCGGTAGTTTGACTATGAATTGATAGTTAATTCCTTTCCAGTCTCACGACTCGAACACTCTGAACTATTGAACACTCTCCAGGGGTGGATGACATGTCGGGCTATGATTCTGAAGTTGAAAATGAAGATTCCGAGTCTGGATTTAAAGGTAAAGTAAGAAATACCCCAACCATGGATAGGACCAAGGGTGACAAAATCTATGATATGGCCGGAATAATATTCCAAGCTACATGTACAGATCTCTCATTTCTACTATGGAGTCCAGATATACATGAGAATCACATGCATCAGACGAGAGATCTAAGCTCTTTGGTCCCTAACCCTATACATGATGATAGATCTACCACAGAGGATGAATACCTAGATAACAAGCTCAATGTTGGGTAGATGATACAATAACAGGCCACACCCTTATCCTTGATTTTACCTATGGGATAAGGGAAAATAGGAAGTTTATGTTCTAGTTTCATTTGTTCATTTCGATGTTTTGCTAATCTTGTTGTTTGGTGAATTTCTTTTCCTGTCTATATGTTATGAAAAAAAAAAAAAAGTTTGTTGTTGTATGCACTAACACTTGTTGAAGTGAGGAAGCAGAGATCCAAAAGTCAAGAGCATTTGCACCCACCATCACTGCACCCACATCACATTAGACACAATATGTTTGAAACATTTGTTGCAAGATTGAATGAATGCATCCATATCTATGCACTCTGCATATACTCTGAGACTATTAATGGAAAAATTGGCACACAGTTGCCCATAGATAGGGGTCCACCCAAAATGTGGCTAGAGCAAATTTTGAGGCCTTAGCAATGGCCCATAGAATAGTTTACGACCTTAGAATTGGCCCGACTATACTAGCTGGCACTGTCGAGCAAATTTTCAATGTACTCTGTTACTTTTTATTAATGAAAAAATTGCCTCCTGTGTTTTTCAGGGAACCGGTTGCCTTGAAGAAACCCCAAGTCATGAGTGCTCGCCAGTAACAACACACGGGAAAATCGACAAAATCAACTCACAACAAACGGTTGAAAATTATGGGACAGGGTTAAGGAAACTGTAGCAAAAATATTGGCAAATTCTAGTGCAAGTCGAAACGGCACACTGATAGAAAAACCACCTCGACGGCTTGAGCCATGGGCCACAGACACGCAAAAGGAAAATACAAGTGGAGGCCAAAAGTGCATAACAAAAATATCCTACCTAAAAGTGATAGGGGTTGACCACAAGTAGCAAAGAGGACTACCCAATTAAGAAAGACAAGCAAGTGAAGTACTTGCCATTTACACCACCAAAAAGTGCAAAAGAGGAAAGTGGCTCACACAAGTGGTACCCCAGTACCAGTGAATTACGTGAGAGAGGATGGCTGTGAGAGAACCACCATTATTTGGATTATGCAAAACAGTGAGTTGATTTCAGAATGAGGTGTTCTTTGAGAGAGAGAGGGAGTTTATGTCATGATCAAAGCTCGTGAGGATCCATTCTGTAAGGGAAAGAGAGTTCTTCTTTCCATGTTTAAGAGAGTTCTTCTTTCCATGTTTTAGGAGCTAGCTTCACGAGAGGTTGAGGCCATGATTTTTTGGGGTCCACCATAGAGGGAGGGAGATGGCTCGATCCACAAGAGATGAAAGTAATAGTCCCTTTTGAGAGAGAAAGGGATGGTTTTACAAATTATGTGCATGAACACCCGAGAGCCATGGGCAGCTACTGCCACTTGATTGTCGTTTCAGATATGTAAGTTCCACTGTCAGAGCATCATCCCAGAGCTATGATCAGACCACTCACTCTAAAACCTTCTAAACAAGAGTGAAGGCCTTGTTTTCTGGTCTAGTAACACAGGCAATACAGAGAGTGGCCAGAGCACCATCACTGACGTTCTATCCATGAGCACATATTTGAATCAGTCTGTGGCTCCAGAATACACAGCTTCGTTGGCCACACTTGCTAAAAAATCATCCCAGACAATTCTGAGGCTATTGCCGTCTAGGCGTATTGAATGAAGTTCCACGCAAATTTGATAAAGCAAAGTATATCCCATTGTCTACATTTGAGGCTAGCATAATTTCTGTCCTCTAGGAACTCCATCATGTCTCCCTTTTGATCTCAGACTGTTGTTTTTCTGAAACACCCGCCGCCTCACGATCATCATCATTAGAGTACATGGCTACTATTGTTGAAGCGTCATTCCAGAGCGATGTTGTGATGAAGCAACTTACTTTCATCTCAATGATGCATTGAATGTTGATGATCGTGTGTATCTAGGCTACTGTTAACGGAACTTCATTCCAGAGAGTCGTTGTCCCTCTAATAACGCATATTTGCTTTCAATTGACTGCATAACATCTGAATTCTACTGGGGAAGCCTCACTTCAGAGCTATGATCTAACGAGCCAGTCGGTTCATCAAGGGGCAGATCAGATACTTGATTATCACTTATATTTCCACCCTATGGTGAGAGGCGGGCCACGGAACTCCCACTTTTGAACAACGTGACCTCATTCCAGAATGTCTGGCTAACACTTTAAGAAGGCCAGCCTTTTACACCGCTCATAAGGACCCCCCCAAGTTGAGGAACGCCAACCCAAGCCTCAAAGGAGCTCATACACTTATGACTCGGCGATTCTCTTGAAGGCGAACCGGTTCTTCTTCACAGAAGGTAATATTCTCGTAGTCTTGAAATGTGATTTTACTAGTCAATTCATCTATGATTGCTGGGTTGTAAGACTCGATTTTATATGTTACATGGTGCTCACATTACTAGTATAGTATAACTCAAACTTGGCTTGATTCCGAATTCTCTCTGATATGAGGTTGCCTAATGATGATCATGTTCGCTAGTATGCTAATGGTGGCTTTTCACATTATGTTCGTAACTACTGAAGGTTGAAGGCTGTATGTGTATGATGCTAGAAGGACAACTAAAAACATTACGCCAGCAGCTACCAACATTACACACAAAGCATGAAGAAACACACGCCAAGCACCATAGACAACAAGATGAAGGAACTGATGATCCTGGCCCTTCCTGCTACATAGGACAACAATGGGATAATCCAAGGTATCACTCAGCAATGGTGGAACCTCAAAGCACACAAGGGGGTACTACCACGAACCACGAACGAGGCATCTCAGCTAAAGAGCCTAACCCCACTACCACTCAACTTGACACCACCTATCAAGCCTCATCACCCTCACTCGATGACACACCCCTCTCCCCACCACATGAACAATCACCTCACCACCTTGAACTCAACCTCATTCACCATCCACTACTTATCTACTCCGCAAATACCCAACCCTCCCCCATGAACTTTTCACAACCATACCAAACCCTCCACCACCCACACTTACCACAACTACAAAGGTACGACACAGAATCACGCCAAAGAATCCTAGTCGACAGTTGTTAATGTCAGAGGAGTTTAATAAAGCATATCCAAACTGGGAGGACCGAGGCGGGTACACTCTTCCCGATTTCACGAGATGTAAATCTCACAAGCAGAAAGTGTTAGCATTGAAGCTGCAACCTCAGTGGCGACGTGCTATGATGTTGGAAAATGCACATGCTTTCGAGTGCTATAACGTGGCACCAACTTACATGCGTGTCAATCCAACATATTATCCCATAAGGCTCAGAGAAGTATTCGCACCAGAATGGGTTCCTAATAGAATATATTGGCCAATTCTACCTAAAGAAGTTCAGACCGATGATCCAGCAGCCGATTTTGTAGCCAATTGCAACTATTTCTACCGGTGACATCATACAAATCCGGACCGCCATGTTAGGTACTTTGCAGGTCATTGCGGCCTAATATCATTCCTTTCTACCTTAAATTGGTTTTGAGATAGAGATCTTCTGCCAATAGTTTTGGATCTAAATAAGCCCCTAAGCATACCCATGGATCACATCAATGTGGCAAGGCTTTACTATCGGGTGGCGATCACCAACGAACTTCACGTTGACATGGTTGAATCTTGGTACATGTACGGATTTCTACTAAACATGCTTAATTACTATCGGCCGCAACCATTTTTGGGCAAAATTCAATTTGAGAGAATGGAACAGATTGGCAGAGAAGTTCATAAAATCTGGGTCGCCATCAATGCAGAGCTGCGAGAAGACCAGACAAGACAACAAGCAGCGACAATTGGCATGGGACCGCCAATCTTTTGACGAAGGGGATAATGTAGGCTGATATTCTATGAATATTTGAGCCATCTTGAAAAAGATACAGACTTAAGCCTAGAATTGGATCAGTCAAGTTTAGGCCTTTGCGCCATGTTGTAATGGCTTAAAGTTGTTTAGTTCTAAGCCTAAGTCTAGAAGATTGGAACTCTGAATAAGTTCAACTTAAGTTCGTTCAGTTGTTTATGGTCCATTGGGGGTTTGTCCCATGGCACCAGTGTGATTCAAAGTAAGTTAGTCTATGTGGCTTACTTGTCCCACAGTGCATTTTTGTAAGTGACCACCACTCCAAGTATAAATAGGAGTGGAAGAGTCCATTTTCAAGAAGAACCTCATTTGCAATACATGCCTATCTTTCTCTCTGAGTGTTCTCCCTTGTGTGGTTTCATGTACTGTGTTACTTCACATTGTATTGTATATTATTCATCTGGCAACAGGTTAAGTTAATCTAGGCCCTCCATTCTCTAGTAGGTGTTGTAAAGCTACCTTTACAAGCTTTACTTCCGGCGCCATCGGCGCCAGCTATGTCCCCGGCGCCGGCAGCGCCCCTGCTGCTCCCGGCGCCACTGTGACCAGAATTCCGTCGGCGCCAAGTTCCTATGGCTGAAAATCTTTGATCGGTTCTAGCGAAGTCCAGAGAGCTCAGATCGATGTGCAATCACCTCACACGATCTAGGCATGATTAAAGGAAGCTTGGGGATCAATAAAATCTAGAGAGAGAAAATGACTTTCTAGAAAGAGAAAATCCTAGAGAGAGAAAAACGTGCTTTACCAGCTTGGGTAGAGTACTTGGTATGAGGGGGGGTGCCGAATCACACCAATACTATAGGGGAGTGCGGGTTGCGACTCAGGGCGAGCTCCAACCAAGTCTCAGCCTCCCTTGCTGGAATGTTGTCATGGCTCTCGCCTTGGCATGCTAGCGCCCCGGAGACTAGGGTCGGTCACACACTTGAAATGTAACCTTCTCAAATTTATCAATAAAGTGGGATTTTCCTTAAACTGACTCTGATTACCTTATGGGTTTCAGTGTTCGGTAAAAGCGCCAGTTGTAAGGCCGCTTTCAAAATTTTTAACTTGGCACATAGCTGAGGGTCGTATCCCAGGATTCCAGCGGTATGCCGTCGGGACCATTCGGTCCGTGGCGCCAGCGGTATGCTGTCGGGACCATTTGGTCCAAGAACTGGTTGTTTCCATATCTGTCGCGGCTTGTGGTTCTGAGTGTTCCTTGCATGAACGTGAATGGGTTAAGCTCTTGGGGAACGGGCTCTAACCTGTCGGCTGAGTTGGATGGCTTGCTTGGGTGGATGTTACCTGTTTATGGCTGTCCAGTCTGGCGTGGCGCCAGGTTGGCTTCCAGCGCTCGTGACGAAGCTTTCAGTTGGTTAAGTCTGATGTAAGTCAGACCGCTTGCTTGGAATGGATGTTACTCGTTTGTAACGAAGCTTCGAGTTGGTTAAGTTTGATGTATGTCGGGCGGCTTGCTTGGAGGGAAGTCACCCACGTCGGGACCCCCGATCTGGCATGGCGCCAGGTTGGATCTCAATGTTGGTTTTCGAAACTTCAAGTTGGTTAAGTCTGATCGTTGTTGGCGAGTTGGCTGCTTGTATGTCAAGTGGGTTTGGATGGCAAGAGTTGAAGGCTGGGAAGCTAAGTCGTGGTTCCCGGCTCCCTTTGGGATGCCTGCGCTACAGTAGGGTAAGCCTTAGAGGATGAGATTTAGTTTAGGGTTTTATCTTTTAGGTTAAGCCGTCATTTTGAGTTAGTTCCTAAGTAGAGAAACGAGAGTAGAGTGGATCTTGCCCAAAATACTCACCCATTCACTGTATGTAGCGCAGGCATCCCAAAGGGAGCCGGGAACCACGACTTAGCTTCCCAGCCTTCAACTCTTGCCATCCAAACCCACTTGACATACAAGCAGCCAACTCGCCAACAACGATCAGACTTAACCAACATGAAGTTCCGAAAACCAACATTGAGATCCAACCTGGCGCCATGCCAGATCGGGGGTCCCGATGTGGGTGACTTCCCTCCAAGCAAGCCGCCCGACATACATCAAACTTAACCAACTCGAAGCTTCGTTACAAACGAGTAACATCCATTCCAAGCAAGCGGTCTGACTTACATCAGACTTAACCAACTGAAAGCTTCGTCACGAGCGCTGGAAGCCAACCTGGCGCCACGCCAGACTGGACAGCCATAAACAGGTAACATCCACCCAAGCAAGCCATCCAACTCAGCCGACAGGTTAGAGCCCGTTCCCCAAGAGCTTAACCCATTCACGTTCATGCAAGGAACACTCAGAACCACAAGCCGCGACAGATATGGAAACAACCAGTTCCTGGACCAAATGGTCCCGACAGCATACCGCTGGCGCCACGGACCGAATGGTCCCGACGGCATACCGCTGGCGTCCCGGGATACGACCCTCAGCTATGTGCCAAATTAAAAATTTGGAAAGCGGCCTTACAACTGGCGCTTTTACCGAACACTGAAACCCAGAAGGTAATCAGAGTCAGTTTGAGGAAAATCCCACTTTATTGATAAATCTGAGAAGGTTACATTTCAAGTGTGTGACCGACCCTAGTCTCCGGGGCGCTAGCATGCCAAGGCGAGAGCCATGACAACATTCCAGCAAGGGAGGCTGAGACTTGGTTGGAGCTCGCCCTGAGTCGCAACCCGCACTCCCCTATAGTATTGGTGTGATTTGGCACCCCCCCTCATACCAAGCACTCTACCTAAGCTGGTAAAGCACGTTTTTCTCTCTCTAGGATTTTCTCTTTCTAGAAAGTCATTTTCTCTCTCTAGATTTTATTGATCCCCAGGCTTCCTTTAATCATGCCTAGATCGTGTGAGGTGATTGCACATCGATCTGAGCTCTCTGGACTTCGCTAGAACCGATCAAAGATTTTCAGCCATAGGAACTTGGCGCCGGCTGGATTCTGGTCACAGTGGCGCCGGGAGCGGCGCCGGCGCCGTTGGCGCCGGGAGCAGCAGGGGCGCTGCTGGCGCCGGGGACATAGCTGGCGCCTATGGCGCCGGAAGTAAAGCTTGTAAAGGTAGCTTTACAACATCCACCCCACCTTTATAAAATCTGATGTCCTCATCAGATGTCAGATTAAAGTAAAGGTGTCTCCCTATTAAAATTACTATACATTTAAGCTACTTGGCACAGTACTCAATTTACTGGCCACTTTTTATTAACATTGAAGCTGGCACACCACAAGTCGGAGGCTCAGCTCTTTGTACTGAAAAATTACATAACTTGAAAATATATCTTTGTCTGGGAAAAGCGTAGATTTGATATCGCTTTCGTAAAACCCGAGAACCTTATTAACTGGTGACAGAGGCCTTTCTTTGAAATGTTCGCCCCTGTCGCTTCTGACTTTCGACTTTGGAACTCCTTTGAGCTCCTGATTTGTCCTTGATGCACTTTGTGTTGAGCTCCCTGAGCTCCAGATTTGTTCGGTTCCGCATAGGTATCAAGGCTCCCTGAGCCGAAGGATTTATCGTTTGATTACCCACTTTATGGTCCACTCTGTGCCTTGTTGCTTCTGCACCTTGATTTCTCTCCTTGTCCCAGCCTGATCTTGATACTTTTCCATCTTGGCTCTTTAAGGTAGGCAAAGATTGAGTACTCCGCAATGCACCTCTCACTTAGCTTGAAGTAGCTCTTTGAATCAACCCAAATGTAACCATTGACCTCGTGAAAAGCCAAAGGGTCGCACCAGTTTGATCCGCATCCGAACTATCTCTTCGCGTTTGTTTGAAGCACCATGTCCGTCGCGCAAAACTTGACTTTCACAATTCCATCACTGGTCAGTTGCCTCACATTCAAAAACAAGAAGTGTACATCGAGCTTGGCTTCAAGTAGCTCTCTTTGATTCAGACACATGCACCCAGAGTTTGCACTAGTCCGATCTCAACGCGAACTATCCCTTAGCGTCCGTTCGAAATACCAAGTCTCTCATGCAAGACTCAACTTTCACAGATCCTTCATTGATCAGCTGCCTTACACATAACACAAGCCAGCGTACTCATATGTTTCCTCATCATTGCTGGTCTAGAGAAAGCCTATAACAAACTTTCCTTTCCACAACAAAAACTTGTCAACTTATTAGGTCCAAAGTTCGCCAGTCTCCTCGTGTGAGTATGGCTAGGTCACCTTGAATTTGCCCCCATTTTGATCAACTTTCATTCAAAATTTGCCCCAAGAGAGAGGTGTGTGTGATAGTTCCCCTCCACTTAATAAATCAGCTGATCGGACTTAGAGTAGAGTTCTTCGGACAAAAAGCCTTTCCAACACTTTGCTTCCCATCTGCTAGGATTATGGCTCGATCCAACTTGTTGCCAATCTCTGAAGAGGATCCTAGTCTTTTCCCCTTTGAGGAAAAACCCAACTGATACTGGATATCACCCATGCTCAGTGAGTTTCAGTTCCGAAGGTGGCCGTCCCAAAATGAAGACCAACTGCTATAGAAGATCTCCCCTGAAATTGCCCTTTCCAACTTTTGACTTCCTGCTTGCGTCTGGTGGGCGTTGTCGCAAATGAAACTAACCCAAGAAACAGGCTAGCCATCCATCCTTTGCAAACATTGAGTCATTTCGTTGTCGTTCACGTGCGAGTACTTGAACTGCAAATCCGCCGCACAGATTCTGGATATCGCTCATGCTCAGTGAGTTTCAGTTCCGAAGGTGGCCGTCCCAAAATGAAGACCAACTGCTCCATAGAAGATCTCCTCTGAAATGGCCCTTTCCAACTTTTGACTTCCTGCTTGCGTCTGGTGGGCGTTGTCGCAAATGAAACTAACCTAAGAAACAGGCTAGCCATCCATCCTTTGCAAACATTGAGTCGTTTCGTTGTCGTTCACGTGTGAGTACTTGAACTGCAAATCCGCCCCACAGATTCTGTAGTCCTCTTTGTTTGATGGTATCAGCCTTCAAAAGAAAAGGTTCCTTCTCGAGCCATCAGCTCCTTGTATCACAAGCAATCATGCAAACCAGGCAAAGCACGAGTACTAAGACTCACCACGAATACGTACAAGTAAGACACTCAGGCAGGTTTACTAACAAGTAACAAAGACAAGGTCCCCCTTTGAGATGGTCCTGCCAACGGACCTTTGCCTGGCCGCGCCCATACAAATCGATCACAGAATCAGCCCACATAGGACACCCCTCCAACTATCCGTGCTTTCACCATTAAGCAGCACATTGCCTCAGTCACGCCCCACCACTTTTTGGTCGATAGCCCTTATAGCTAAACGATCGGCAGCTATCCCGCACCGGCAGCTAACCACCCGTGCTTTACACCCGAATTCGAGCAGCATCTCTGTATCAATGGTTAACCCGTACAGTTCGAATATGTCGCCCCGCACCCCACAAGGTACAGACCGTGCTTTCACCTCCCTAGGCAGCACTTTGCCTCATCCGTCCTACGTGCAGACAGCGCCAGGCCCGAACCGCGAGAACTGACCGTGCTTACACCTCAAGGGCAGCACTTTGACTCATCAAGTCCCCCGTTCTGCCGACCACCCCGACCGTGGACGCACCCGTGCTTACACTGTGGGCAGCACCTTGCACAACAGTTGTCTTGATGAACCCCAAACCGTGGCCATTTCCGTGAGATCCGCATAGCTGACCGGCCAGTCGGCTCTGATACCACATGTAGCGCAGGCATCCCAAAGGGAGCCGGGAACCACGACTTAGCTTCCCAGCCTTCAACTCTTGCCATCCAAACCCACTTGACATACAAGCAGCCAACTCGCCAACAACGATCAGACTTAACCAACATGAAGTTCCGAAAACCAACATTGAGATCCAACCTGGCGCCATGCCAGATCGGGGGTCCCGATGTGGGTGACTTCCCTCCAAGCAAGCCGCCCGACATACATCAAACTTAACCAACTCGAAGCTTCGTTACAAACGAGTAACATCCATTCCAAGCAAGCGGTCTGACTTACATCAGACTTAACCAACTGAAAGCTTCGTCACGAGCGCTGGAAGCCAACCTGGCGCCACGCCAGACTGGACAGCCATAAACAGGTAACATCCACCCAAGCAAGCCATCCAACTCAGCCGACAGGTTAGAGCCCGTTCCCCAAGAGCTTAACCCATTCACGTTCATGCAAGGAACACTCAGAACCACAAGCCGCGACAGATATGGAAACAACCAGTTCCTGGACCAAATGGTCCCGACAGCATACCGCTGGCGCCACGGACCGAATGGTCCCGACGGCATACCGCTGGCGTCCCGGGATACGACCCTCAGCTATGTGCCAAATTAAAAATTTGGAAAGCGGCCTTACAACTGGCGCTTTTACCGAACACTGAAACCCAGAAGGTAATCAGAGTCAGTTTGAGGAAAATCCCACTTTATTGATAAATCTGAGAAGGTTACATTTCAAGTGTGTGACCGACCCTAGTCTCCGGGGCGCTAGCATGCCAAGGCGAGAGCCATGACAACATTCCAGCAAGGGAGGCTGAGACTTGGTTGGAGCTCGCCCTGAGTCGCAACCCGCACTCCCCTATAGTATTGGTGTGATTTGGCACCCCCCCTCATACCAAGCACTCTACCTAAGCTGGTAAAGCACGTTTTTCTCTCTCTAGGATTTTCTCTTTCTAGAAAGTCATTTTCTCTCTCTAGATTTTATTGATCCCCAGGCTTCCTTTAATCATGCCTAGATCGTGTGAGGTGATTGCACATCGATCTGAGCTCTCTGGACTTCGCTAGAACCGATCAAAGATTTTCAGCCATAGGAACTTGGCGCCGGCTGGATTCTGGTCACAGTGGCGCCGGGAGCGGCGCCGGCGCCGTTGGCGCCGGGAGCAGCAGGGGCGCTGCTGGCGCCGGGGACATAGCTGGCGCCTATGGCGCCGGAAGTAAAGCTTGTAAAGGTAGCTTTACAACACTGTAGATCTTCTCATCCTTCAACCTCTGGGTTAGTTGGAAGCTATAGCCATTGGTTGGGAAAGCCACAAGGCCTAGTCGGAGCCATAACGTGTTCTAGTTGGGAGTCCGTCATAGCACTCGTTAGTTGGAGCCATAGCCAGAGTTGAGAGATACGAACAGCCAACAGGATCCAATTATCATCTATGAAAATTTAAGATCTTCGAAGACCTTGCTAATCGTCAACGAGTTGTGGGATGTTGTTATAGGTATCGAATTGAAGCCTGAAGACAACACAGACAACTCAAAATGTAACTCAAAGGATGGTAAAGCTTTTGCGCTTATTATCCTCAATATATCAGATACTCAGATTGGCCACATAGCTGAAGCCAAAACTTTGAAAGAAGTTTGGGACATCCTGAGCTCACTATATGATGTGAGAGACATAAATTCCAAGTTACATCTTCAAAAAAAATTCCTCACACTCAAGGTGTTGGACAATGATTCTCGTCAAAATCATATTAACCAGTTTAAGAATCTCTTGCAACAGATGGCCATTGTCGGATTAGTCATAGACGATCAAGATGCAATTATGACATTGCTTTAAGCCTGCCCTCTACATACGAGAACTGGGTGATGATCATCACGACAGACTCAGATTTAACTCTTACTAGATTTATCACTATGTTGCTGTAAGAAGATAATCGAAGAAGTCAAGACACTTCGTCTACCTCTTCGTCTCATGCTCTATATGTCAACAAGAGCTCAAAACGACAGAAGCAGAAAAGCTCTAAGCAGTCTGCATCGAATTAGAAACAGACTCAAAGTCAAGAACAATCATCGAATCCAAATTCGTCGAAGAAGAAGATGTTTTGCAGGTATTGCAAGCGCAATAACCATGAGATCCAAGATTGTCGAATTCTCAAGCAAAGAATGTAGCCAAGCAACCGGATAGACAAGCAAATACAGTTACAACATCTCCTAAACTCAAAATGGATGAAGGAACTTTTATGGTCAAAGACAAATATGCAAATTCGGATGATTTGTGGTTTCTAGATTCTGAAGCTACACAACATATGACTTATCATCATGAGATTTTTTATTCCTATACGCCTTACAACACATCAAAGAAGAAATTTACATGGTGCAACCTGAAGGTTATATTATCGAAGGTAAACATAATCATGTGTGTAAACTCCATCAGGCACTTTATGTCTTGAAGCAATCTGCTCGGGCATGGTTTCAAAGGATCAATACTTTTCTTATTGATCACGGCTATACACCAAGCTCTTCATATTCTAATGTTTACTTCAAGATAGTGTAGCGGTCTTTTATCATAATCACTTTGTATGTGGACGAAAAATTGCTCTTCAGCAACAGTACCGATCTGATAAAAGAAGGCAAGTTAATGCTATCTTCCGAATTCGACATGACCGATCTGGGCAAAGCTCATTTATGCCTTGGTATTCAAATCCACAAAGATAGAAATCGAAAGCTGATTTACATTACTCAGCAGAGGTACATCTACAATATGCTAGTCAGAGATAATCTGATTATTTGTAAGTTAGCTCTCTCATCAATGGAACTAGGTTTCAAACTGTCAAAGGACCAGTGTCCCCAAACAATCAAAGAGAAGGAACAGATGCGAGAGTATCCTTATCATTTGATAATAGGATCTCTTATGTATTTATGATCTGTACCAGGCCAGACATAGCTTTAGAAATCAGTTTCCTAAGTCAGTCTATGACTAACATTGGTATAACACATTGGAAGGCTCTTATCAGAGTCATGAGATATCTTCGAGCTACTATGGACTTTTGCATTTGTTATGGAGCAGTCGACAATGACAAACTCAATTTACTCAATGGTTACACAGATGCAAGTTGGGAAGGAGATATAGACACTCAAAAATCTACTTCTGGTCTTACATTCTTTCTCAACAATGGTCATGTTTCCTGGAACAGTCGCAAGCAATCTTCGATAGCTTTATCTTCTACAGAATCAAAGTATATTGCAGCCTCACAAGCCACTAAGGAATCAGTTTGGTTGAGAAACTTATTTTTAGATATCAGTCTGAATCTGCTCTGACATTATTACTTTGTGATAATCAAAGTGCTATTGCCTTATCAACCAACCCTAGATTTCATTCTAGGAGTAAGCACATTGAACTCAAGTATCACTATGTCAGAAGCAAAGTTCTTGAAAGAGGTCAGATTGCAGTACTGTCGAATGCAAGATATGACAGCAGATATTTTTACTAAAGCATTAAGCTTGGATGCACACATAAAGTTTTGTGCAGAACTAAATTTAAAGGTCAAGGCCTTCATGGATTCAGATTAAGGGGAGTGTTAGATTATTCTCCTACTAATCGACTAATCGATATTTTAATCTTCGTCCAACTCATTATCCAGACTTGCAACTTTCTTCGTGTTTCTACACAGTCTGCATAACTACTCGAGAATCGCTCACAGGTGGATCTGACTTATAAACATTCGGGCATGGTTTGACAAATATCTTGTCGAGGCAAAGACAGTTTATTGTTCACCTTAATTGAATCTACAGAATTTCTGAGAAGATTCAATTGGACAGATGTCAGCTCACTTTGGATGGATGCCAACTCACTATCCATTATGATTGACGACCTAATTAGTTGTCCTACTATTGGACGTTGCCACATTTGCTTATTATATATAGTTGTTCATATTTCTAGAGTTTTAGATTTTGATCAATAGATCGACGAGCATTGAATAGTTAGCTCTCTCTCTCTCTCTCTCTCTCTCTCTCTCTCTCTCTCTCTCTCTCTCTCTCTCTCTCTCTCTCTCTCTCTCTCTCTCTCTCTCTCTCTCTCTCTCTCTCTCTCTCTCTCTCTCTCTCTCTCTCTCTCAAGCCTGCGAGCTTGAACACTCCTGAGCATTCTAGCTCACTTCTTAGAGTTGTTTAGAGATTGCTATTGCGCTTACTGCTTATCAACATTGCGCTTATTTCAGAATTTCATTTTAGCCACTCAGAGATAGCTCAGAGTATGCGCCTTCGATTCACAACTTATTGTACTCATTTACTTATCTTTTGCTTTTATACTGAATCAATACTATCTTCTTATTGCGTTCAGGTTCATCTTAGAATATATGTGTTTCTGTAGTTCTTCATGACTAATTTTTTGATAATTCAATGCATTACTGTTTGGCTATGTAATCATTGTAGTACTGATGATTTCAAAGTTAGTTACTATAAGATCGAACGTGATTTTTATCACTATTTTTTTTTTTCGAAATTGATAGATGTAGTCATGCATGAAGAAAGAGGAAAATAGTTTATTCCACTGCACATGATAAGTTTTCTTTCTTGTCGTTCGAATTTTTTATTCGAATCTTATTCGTTGGAATTCTTTTTGAATCTTATTTGACCTATCTTTTACACACCTCTTTCCAACAGAAACAACAATTACCATTCACACATTATACGATAATTTGAAAAACTCAATGTATAATTAAGATGTGCAAATATACATGAGATTGTTGTAAAAGAAATCTACTGATCAATGTACAAGCCTAGAAAATCAATTTAGAATTGAACAATCAAGCTAGACTAAATAGTAAGAATGTCACTGGCTCGATAGTCCAGATTAGATAGATCAAATAAATCGTCTGATAATAGAAAGACATTCTATAATTGTTCTATACTAAGCAATAAAGCCATTTGTGTCTAGCTTATTTAGAATGTGCATCTAATTTTGTTTATGTACACAATGAAGTTACTCTATGATACATCAGCCTTGGACTGATCATGAAATAAAGTGGGCGTGAAGACCTGATAGTAGTCATGGTAGTTCTAGACATTAGTTTTGTCATTAGTGTATCAACTAGCATCTCTTGGGTTCCTTGCGTAGGGTCCTGGCATTCAGTCTCACCATTGTGTATCAACGTACTCATGCTCACCATGGTCACATGATCGTCGAATAGGTCATGTTCATTATCAAAAGCATGGAATCTGGATCAGTATTCATAGGGTCGGTCCACATTGGTTCTTCTATTTCCTCGCAATTTGAGCTACCATTTCAGTTGCCCTCATCTGGAGGTACAATTTCAACTGGGTGATTGCTAAATATTGCTAGTATTGCCTCTTTAGAATCAGTGGACTTCCCAAGACTCACCTGCCATTCACTCTCTTCCATCCACTCTTCTCTAGGGGGGTCTGTTCGTAACTCACTTTGGGTTATCTTTAGTATGATCAACCTAGCCTCTCTGGGTATGGGTGTGTTTTTTGAGTGTGTCGGGGAACTCTTGTCATTGGTCTCATCTCGTCTATCCTGAGGGGTTACTTTGAGGTCTGTAGATGGTAAATCTCTATCAGTCTCGTGTTATGTATCGTAGTATTGTAGCTCACAACTGGGTGGAACCATCTTATTTCCTTGTTGGTTTAGCTTTTGAAGAACAACCGACCCTATTCGTTGTTTAACTTTCTTTCTCATCGGCGAGGGTAGTCTAAGCAACTACCACAAAGTTATTTCTATGTTCAGATCTTCTGAATTTTTTGGTAGGCCTACACTTCCTACGTCACTACTTAAATACACCCATTTTATCTGGTGGTGTATTTTTGCTTTGGTTCTTGCGGCTCTAGGCAATAGCCAAGTATTGGCGATTTCCTTTCCCAAGCAGATCCTAGGAGGCCATTTCCCAATCATTTTTTTCTAGATACTTTCATTAGCAGATTCATGATCAATGATGTTTCTGGGTTGCACAAGTGGAGTTACCTTGGTTAGAGCCCTCGAGACAGTTGTTTCTAAAGGCATTGTAACTGATGGCTTTTGCTGGGGAATAACTCTCATGTTGTGGGTCTCTACCCCCGCTCTCTTCCTGGTTTTGTTCATCCCTTTCTCTGAAGGGGTATAGCTAGGCACTTTTTGAATGTGCTGGATAGTTTTGTCTGTGTTTTGAATTTTGGGGTCCACAGGGCTAGGCATGGGAGTGCATGTATCTAGATCTTCCACTTGCCCCTGGCATTTTTGTCCTAAACGACCATCAATTTGGTAATAATTTTAGATCATCTTTGGACAATCCTGACTAAGATGAGTTCCTTGACAATGTTGACAACTTGGTAGTGTAGGTACATCTAATGGGGTTTGTTGTTGGCATTTCAAAATGTTTATGTCTGAAGCAAGTGTAGAGATTTTTTCGTTCAAAGTACCCAGATAGTTTGCCAACATTTCTCTCACGTCATCCAAGTCTGATTTGGGTCTCATATGCTCATGCCCCACGTTCATTGGTATATGACCAATTTGGGAAACTGGTTGCACTGGGAGTCTACCTAGACTTCTTTGTGGACTGATGGACTTGTCTTCTGCAACTTGACGAGATTCAACATTTACTGGTGTAGTGGATGCAAAAGCATAGTAGGGGTGTCTTCCTGCAGCTGGATTGGTTTTCCACACGTTGTTATTGTGGTTTAAACTACTCACGCTAGGCTTATGATGGTCGAACTCAATCAAAAAAAGCCTATGAAAAGTATCGATGTCGTGGATGGTCCCTCATTGCAAGCTATGATACCAACGTCTAGCGACCCCGATCAAGGTAGTTGTGTCCTCGGCACTCTCAAAGGGGAGCCCATGGAACTCTGGTGTAGATCCGCTTAGTGTGGGTAGTGCGCCCATGGTCGGGGGCACCACGATCGGTTTTGTGGGACGTCTTGCCATGGTATTTACTGGGGTGATTCCGGAAAAGTACCCTAATTGGTCTTGTACAATCGATCTATTCTACCACATCTTAGCTATTCTTATAGGCCTAATCCTACTATCTACTAAGCTGAATCTGTTTTGATCAGAGCCTGCATGGGTCCAATCTTGATTGTGTATCCCTTGTGCATTTCCAACAACATTCTTCCAGGTGGCCATGTTTCCTGCAATACCCACATACAGTGGTGGGACAGTTCCTATTCAAATGATCCCCCTGGCAGAATCGACAAACATGCCTAGTGGGTGTAGATGGCCTTTGGTTGACTAAGTTCAGTTGGCATTTAAATTGTCCTATTTCTACAGCCAAGGCTGATACCCTCTCATTCATATGTGAGATGTGGTCTCTTAACTCTTTGACTAGATCTCTTGCTTCGTCATTGGGATCTCTAGGAGGCTCCAGCAAAGCTTCTCGTCTCCAAGAAAAATTCTCGACGGGGGATTGGTCTCGCCAGGAAGCCCTACAGGGGAAGGGCCCACACTGCCCTTACATGAGTGATTGGGGAATGTCGCTTCCAATCCCGAGGGCCATCCAAACCGCCTCGTGCTCCCCAGGCGATGAGGGTTTTCCAGGGGCCCAGAGGCATGGTTGCAGGGAGGTGTAATTGTAATCTCAGTCCTATCAGTCTTGAGGCCTAGACTTCTCGTCCTCTAGATTGTCCACCCCTCTATGTGGAGGGGAGTTGTTCAGCGCACTCCCCATCCTAGGTCTTTAGAGGCACCTACTGTTATCAAGATGAGGTCATATCTATAACTCAGAGTACAATTCCGGGTGGCATTGCCTATGCCAGTGTCTTTGGTACTTCACAATGGTCGAGATCCACGGCTAGAGGTCACATGAGTGTAACTACTTACAAATTCTATAGAGATTTCCGTAGGGGTACTCAATTAGCGATCAAATGAAATGCAGTCATCGTTTGTTGCTTGTTACTTACTTGGAATGCATCACTAGAGTGTCTAACCGGTCAGGGTGAGTTGGATATGTTGTGACAGAATATCTTACCATGATGCTCTAATTTCATTAAGTCTTCCACAAGCGCCTACTGAGAAGTCATTAGTTTCTCGTGACACTCCGAACTATCGGCCCATTTCGGACCTCATTTCCAAAATTGATTCCATCCAATCCCAGTAGTCCTTTTGCACCACTTCTTATGAAGTTGCTAAGCGAAATCATTTCTTTATAATTGTTATTAAAAAAAACTTGCAAATATTTAAGTTACATTTCATGCAATTAAGAACTAATGAAAGACACTTATGATTAACAAAATAGCCATACATTAACAGTCCAAGTACATGAATATATTACAAACTAAATCAATAAGCACACACACGTATGTGGTAGAATGAAACATCTAATTACATCTAGTTGAGTCGTCCTCATCTTGGCTATGAACATCGGACTTTTGTGACTACAATGCATGGGATTGGGACTCCGATTCTATGCGTGCAACGAAGATGAATAAGCTATTTGAGAAATGTGGTGACATTGAGAATTAGACCATATGATCATAGTGAAGTTAAAATCCATTTTGAAGCCATACCTTAAAAAAACTTTATTCATCATTAGTGATAATTCACAAAATAGGGCCTGAATTTAGAACATGATCAAAGCTAGTCATGCGATTTAATTCACACAAACCACCGTTATCATCAAAAAAATGCTCAAAGAGAAGCTCCAAGATCACCAAAAGTTCAAATTAGACCAATGAATAATAGCCTCCAAATTTAGCATGATCTCAACTATTTATAGTGGTCATTTGTGCCTCTACTATAAGTTTGGGGCCTTATTTAGCTAAATTGGGCCTTAAAACCATTACCACAATTCCGCTATGCACAAATATAGCACGGTTGTTTGAGCCACTTTATTAACAATCCTATTGACTAAATTTATTCTAATTTAGCACCATGGCTATATTTAGCCTTACATTTAGTAAGATTATGGGCTAATTAATTACAACCCACCCACATAGCTCATCTATGACATGTTTGCCTTTAGTAGCTAAGTTATAAACTTTTAGCTAATGTTTTGTTATATGTTATGCAAGAGCTTCAAAATTGTATCTTTTGAGAGTGTAATATTCTTAACCTAATGGAGATAGTCTCCAATAACAAAGAAAATTTTAGAATAAACATTGCAATCACAAAGTTATTTTGTCCTTGAGCAACATAAAGTATGTTGTCTTTGGTTGCAGTAAAGTTGAACCTTAGGTCTAACTAGTGGAGGTGATGAAGAATATTAGCTGGATTTCTAACTTCTCAAATGTGGTCAGAAATGTAGCAAAGTGTGAAAATGGAGCCAATATACTATCTCATATTGTGAGAGCGGAGCATTGCACCTGAAATTTTTAGAAGCCAATCTTATAAGTCATTTACAAGATGTTAAGGAAAGTGATGAAGCATTAGGATAAAGACAAAAATATTGAAATGCATAACTAAGATTACTAAAATTTATTCAATAAAGAATCTACACAATCTGGAGTTTATTAGATAAAATGTCAATTTTAACAATCAGCCCATAAGAATGTTTCTATTTTTTGGGAGGCAAATCCATATTTTAAAAATAATTTTTTTAGGGAGATTTGTGAAATGCTGATTTTCAAAATTTTATTTATTTCTTTTACAAAAGATCTATGTTTAGTAGTAAAAGGATTATTGAGCTAGATGTTTTTTAGGAATTTATTTCATAAAAGAATGATGTGACTACAACTTAAGTTTCAACCAATCTTAATGCCAAGTTCTATGTTTTTTATTTGTAAACAAATGCGCTTGAGAGATAAAAATTTCATGTGCTTCTAAACTATGTAAACTTTCCCACATAACTCTAATGTGAGAAAGAATGATTGGGCACCACACAGATGCTATGGGCTGGTAAAATTTGTGATGTGGCCTATGGTGAGATGCATATGCATGATATGGAATTCTTACATTATATGAAGGATGACTCAATAGTAGTAAATGAATCTACTCACCAACGTATTGCACATTAACATTCATATTGACAGTCAATGATTGGTTGCTAAGCATCATATGCACATTCCATTGCACATGAACATTCACGTAGGCAGCTAATGATTGGTTTCCATATAGCAAATTGTTCCAATATAATGCTCGTGTTACGTGACAACTAGTCATTGGCTGTGAAAAATGTGCATATGCTATGTGACAACTAGTCATTGGTTGTTTAGAAAGTGCATGTACTATGTGACATTCAATGGTTTGTTGTTCACATAGACATTATACAAGTTCAAGAAGAAACAAAAGCGTAAAAAAAAACCTCATTCTTACACATTATGTAGGTCATTTGGAAGGAACGTCTCCTTTTGAAAGGGAATATGGATGTGCTATTTGTCATGTAATCATTGCATGTGGACATAAAGATTTGGACAGTTCCAATAATACTAAAAGGTATAAAAAAAGAATTCTAGAATCTCATTTAAGTAGTGTTCAACAAAACTAGCAAAGTATAGGAATGGAACTAGCAGTATTTTTCAAAACTCGACGTCATAGATATTTTGACAATTTTTTATATAGAGGTAATCTTATTTTTTACTTTTTAGTGAAGAAAATGGTGATGCCTCTCACAAGTGAATCTGTGGGAGAAAAAAGTTTATTGGAAAAAAAATTTACATGCACCTTCCAATTGCCGGAAGGTGCTGTAAAAAAACTTTTACACCATTAAAAAAAGAAGAAAAAGTAAAAAACAAACAATTACGTAACAGAAGGACACCTTGTTGGGCAGTTTCACCCGGTGAAGGGCATGCGCCCTAGGAAAGGCGCCCTTCCTAGGTGAAGCACTCTCGCGAGTGGGAGGGAGTCCCTCCCCCTCCCATATATACACTTCTATAAGTAATAGTCATTAAAAAACAAAAACAGGTTTTTTAGGATAAATCAAAAAGCTGGTTTTCAAAGCATTGCAGTTGAGCATTGTGTAAGAAAAGGCCGTAGAAGCATTGTGGGGCCTTGGGGGGAGCATCCAACCAATAAAGGACTTGAAAAAATGTCACACACCTATACCTTCTACGACATTTTTTTGGATGGAGCCTGCAGCCGGCCAGCCTTATGGTCAATTTAATCCAACCACCAAATGTCCACAACCCACGGGACTTGGGACTCGGGACACAGCCTCGCCAGCTCCTTGTACAAAGTTTGTGACCCTTGACAGTCTCGTGACTCGTGGGAAGTCGTGAGTCCCTACTCCTGACTCGAGTTGGTTTAAGCTTTCAGGCTTTCAGCTTTGTGTCAGATTACTAGATTGGACACAGCACGTAGATGATAGAACTGGCATAGGTATTAGGATGTACTTCGGGCTGCTGTCTCCACGCTGCTGTCTCCACGCTTGCTTTGCAGACTCGCAGCTCCAGTATATTAGTTGTAATGGTGATCACTGGTTAAGCATGAACCATTGAGCTGTATTATATAGTTTATGAAGTTATGATCCTGATTGGGTATTTGACATTTGTTGTTGTTGAACTTCGAGTCGCTTTCGTTATGTACTTGTGTGGAGCTGTTGGAATTTTGGAGCCTGGACTGCAAGGAATCGGGATTCAGGATGTTGCTATATAATGCGATGCAAATTGCAAGCAGTTCTTGGGACTATGAACGGCGGCACAACCTTTCAAGGCTTCAAGCGCGTTATCGTGCTACTAACTATAGCACGCAAGGACGATTCTTCGTATCTCTACCTTGTGCGAGTTACCCATGGGCCATGATTATTAATAGTCTATGATTTCATGGGCCATAAATCCTTGATTGACTAATTTATAAAAGTGATGAAATATATTGCATCTCTTAAGGACGGAGTTGGCATTGGACCACAAAGATCGCTATGTACACGATCCAATACATACTTTGTTTTGATGAAATGTGATTTGGGAAACTTGCTTTTAGAGTGATTGCCATAGACGCATGATTCACAAAAGCAAGATTTCATATCTAATAAAGAAGGGAAATACAATCCATCAACTAAGTTATTACAACGCATATAGAAAAGTGATCTTGTATTCACGTGTCCAAATCGACTATGCCACAAAATAGCATTATCGTTTACATTTTCAAGAGAGATGCTAGCTAATGCAACTGAATTAGAGAGTACGTAAAGATTTCCGACTCTAGTGCATGTAGTCAGAGTAGTACTTTCTCTCTAAGAAAATGAAATTGAACTTCAATGTGTTTAGTTCTAAAGTTAGTTTGTGGGTTCAAAGATAGAGCAATGCAGCTCTGATTGTTGTCGCAATAGAGTATAGTTGGATTGATTTGAGAGATCATAAGATCCTAAAGCAATCTTCTGAGCCAGATAATTTCCTTCACTGCAGAGGTAGCTACACATATTCTGATTTTGTGGAGGACAAAGAAATGCATTTCTGCTTTCGACTATTCCATGAAATGGGTCCACTTGACATTTGTACTTTCTATGATTGAAATATACTCTCGAAAAGTCCAGCAACTTCGAACACAAGAGATCCAATCAAAAATAGAATTTCTACAAAGGTACAAAAAATTGAATCATTCACTTTATATATTCAAATGCTACAAACTTGATATAGATTCTTGAGGAACGCAATTAAAGTCTACAAATTCCACCAAGTATGGACTAAAATCGGGCTACTTCAAATATTTTACCATATATTGAGTTTTGATCTACAAAAAATCAATTATACACATGAAAAATGCTTGATTTTTGACTTGTAGAAATCAATCTAGCATGCTCTAGAATTGGTGACTCCTCCAAATCCTTTGCTAAATCTGGCTGCCCCTTTAATAACCTACACCAAAGCTCTGATACCATGTGAAGAAAATCAAATCACTAAGTTCCAATTTTCCCCTTTGATCTTTGGTTACTACAGAAAGCAAATCTAGCACCATTAACAATGTAGAAAACTGGCGACCACTTGCATAGAAGCTATAAACTCAATAAGAACCTGAAAAAATAGCAAATGAATGATAAAGTATTGTTTCTTTCCATACAATGGCTGTACCATACCACCTTTTTCACATGTGTGGATCCAATACACCACTTAAAATAGCATTCTAGACACAAGAATTTAGGCCTAAACAACTTTAGAAAGTTTATCTTTAAGTCTAAACTGCATATTGGCCAAAATTTCCATTTGAACAAAACATTGATAAATGTTAACTAGTTGACAATTTCTGACAAATGAGACATGGTTCCCACATGTGAGAGCCTGTTATTACTTGTGTACATATCTGAAAAATATCAGTACCTTATCATAGTAGTCAATCTTGGAAGTTCCTATAAGTTAGGGGAATTACCTCAAATCAAGCAAAATCATGGTGAGGCAATGACACCAAGTTAGGAGTCAAAGAGGTGGGTCTTGTGCAATCTCACATACAAAGAGGTCATGGTAGATGTTTGTAGGATCATCAAATCTCTCTTTTTAAATGGAATCAGAGCCAAATACTATTGATTTTACTGATTTTAGGACCTTCTGGAAAGTATGGGAAAGTTGGTAGTCGAGTTTGAGAGAGATTCAAATTTGAACTTTGGGTACATTGAATCTAGACCCAAAAATAGTAGGGTTTACATTTTGGAGAGAAAGCCAAGTGGCCAAATAGGGTTTGGAAACTCTATAAAAGGATGTAACTCGTGGAGAGACACATCTTCTCTCTTCTATCTCTCATTTCATCATTATACATGGTTCTCTTTGGGTTCTACTACTCATTGGTGCACTATCTTGGTGTTATCTTGCAATTCTATGTGTAGAATGATCATTTATTGCTATTTCTGGTTCCACACATGTGAAATACAGTAGGGTACTGTAATTGTATGGACAACAAACATATTTTATGTTTTGGTTCATGTTTGATCAATATCTCTTAGAGTTTGCATCTCATTTTGTATGTAGATGCTAATTTTTCTACATTGGCAGGATTGTTGGTTTGCTCCTTATTGTAACCAAAGATTTGGGACATGGATTGGATCTTGAATGATCTGAAATCCTTCACATATTTCATGTTGAGCAATAACTTCACTATATTTCTCATTATATCCACAATACTTTGCAAGTGCGCATAAAATATTAAATGGGATCAATAATCATTGCCATATCACTTGAAGTGTAAAAAATGTACTATAACACTTACAGATTATATTCTATGACTTGGAAGAACTAATTTGATTTTTGGATTATTTAGATCCAAAAAACTACAAGTTATTAGCATTTTATGTTTAGTGCCATTTTTTTTCATGTAAAATATGTATAGAGTGTTAGAATTGTAAATACAATTTGGTAATACTAGTGTGAAAGCTACCAAAGCTAGATAAATTAAATTTTAGTCACATGAATTGGTTGGTCACTTGGCTGCCATTTATATTTTATTTCAATCATTAGTACTTTAATTAGACCATCGTTATTAGCTGGATATTCCACGCAAAGTGATTGCATAAATCTTAGAGATGGAGTAATTCATGGTTTTTGACAAAGAGGTGGAAGAGGTGATGTCATGGAAGAGGATGCCATGGATGAACACCAATAATTCGAGGCATGATTAGGGTAGTTCTAGGATTAGTCTAGCTACTATTGTTGAATTTATGACATAAAGGACCTGAAAGGGATCTAATCAATCCACACTCTCAATCCACTGTTGAGAAGCAGACACTGTTGTCCTACGTTATAATTTGTTTTTAGCACTCAACAAGATAAAACCAATATGCAAAATAAAAAATGAACTACTGCTAACGAACATATAACAATCAGACATCCAATCATTCGAGATCACAAGACATGTGCATTAAAGCTACTATATTATCAATGATCTCTTTCTCAAGGAGAGCATTGCGTGACAGACCCACACAACGCGTCGGCACGAAAGAAACTATGCCTTCGCGAACAAAACTGTCTCGCTTACTAGCGGACTCCTGGACATCGACTAGCAACACAGTGCTTAGCTTACATTAGTGTATTACCAATTTGTTATTGTTTCTTCAAAAACTGGTGCTTGTCTTGTTTCTTTTAGAACGTGATCTAGGATCTTTCACGTTTACTAAATGTAGGCATTGTTTTGCCTTCTGATATTTCTAAGTTATGGGAGAGCTACACCCTAAACCCTAAACCCTTTTTCCACTATTTTCCACTTCGCTAGTGTGATCATCTTGTCTGTTGCATTCCGTCTTTTGCAAATTTAGCTAAGTATTCTATAGGGACTAAGTCTTGCCCAAGCTTCCAAAGCAAAAATGTATGAATTCACCTGGTTGAATGAGTGACATTGAAGGATGGCATGGAATAGGATAGAAGTTATTAGAAGTTTCTTATCTAAATACCCTTAAATTTGCACAATACTTATAGTTTGCTAGATGTTTTAGATTATTAGAAAATATATTTAGGACTTGAGCATAAAGCTTCCAAACTAAATTGTTGTATTGCTTGTTGCACCTTTGATCATGTAGCTTACATTACCCATCAAAGATTGTTATAAGAATACATGTGCAACAAACTAAATATTTGAGAAGTTAGTACCAACCAATGCATTTGCACATGTGCAGATGTGTTTGATGTGAAGGATATCAGATCATTGATGATACAATCCACAAAAAAATCTTGGGTTACAAAAAAAGCTACTCTACCAATGTCACCAATGTAGAAAAATCAGCATTTACACATAAAATGAGATGCAAACTCTAATAGAACTTGATCAAACATGAATCAAATGGTAAAGTACTATTGTTGTCTATACAAAACCAGCAAGCTACTCTATTCACACCTGTGGATCCAAAAATAACAAATATAGATCATTCTACACATAGAATTGCAAGCAATCACAAGTATAGTGCACCAATGGATAGTAGAACCCAAGAAAACCATGAAATGAGATAGAGAAGAGAGAAGATGTGTCTCTCCATGAGTTACATCCTTTTATAGCAGGTTCAAACCCTATTTGAACACGGCTTTCCCACCAAAATGCTAACCCTACTATTTTTAAGTCTAGATTCAAAGTACCCAACATTCAAATTTGAATCTGCTCAAACTCGACTTCTAACTTTCCCAAACTTTCAAAAAGTGTTTATTCAGATGAAATTTAGACTAATGAACTTTGAAAAGTCAAACTCTAAGTCTATAACAAAGTTGGCCTCAGTTTTCCAAATATGGAAATATAGCAAATATGACAAAACTACTTGAATCTTTCACACTCCCTCTTCAACTAGTGATAAGACTCCAAGTGATGTCCTATGCTTCATGAACAAGTTTTTTTCCCAATGCTTTGGTGATATCAGCTACACATTCCCTTGAGGACACATGTTGAAGCTCCACCTCCTTTGCAATGACTTGCTCCCTCACAAAATGATATTGCACCTCAATATGCTTGCTCCTAGCATGAAAGATAGGATTGGTTGCCAACCTTTGGGCGGATTGATTGTCACAAAACATGATTGGGCGCTCTGAAAAATCCACCAACTGAAGATCCTTGATCATCCTCTGGATCCATACCATCTTCTTTGTGCAATGTGTAAGAGCTTTGTACTCGGCCTCACTAGATGACAATGAGATAGTGGCTTGTTTCTTCGACATCCATGATATATATGGACTTGTTGTCATCTTTGCAGCTTTCCCAACTTGCATCACTGTAATGTTGCAGCTCGAATCCTTTTTCTTCTTTTTTTGCTTTGTAGGTCAATCCCATATTTTGGGTGCCTTTCAGATATTGTAGAATTCTTTTCACCATTTGCCAATGCACCATGCCAGGATTCGAGGAGAATTAGGCTCAATGCATAGACTAGGAAGGCCAAGTCTAGTCTAGTACAGATTCAGACTATCGATCAAGTTTTGGTATGGTATACCTTCCATCTTCTATCTCTCCTCATATATGTTCGGGTCAGCACCTTTTTGGCGTATTCTGATTGACTCAGATGCATTTCTCCACTGATTTGATCTCTTCTGATCTCCATCCCAAGGAATTTTGTTACTTCTCCCATATCTGTGATTTCATAACTTGTAGATATCTGACTCTTCATTTCTTTGATCAGCATCAAAGAGTTTCCTATCATCAAGGAGTCATCTACAAAAATACTTAGAATCACAAAGCTTCTTCCTACTCTCTTTATATAGACATTGCAATTTGGTTGTATAGGAACAAAGTCTAGAGACTTTAGAAGGTTGTCGAGCTTCTTGTACTAAGCTCGTGATGTCTGCTTCAAACCATAAATGCATCGCTGCAGCCGACAAACATATTGTCCATTGTTGGGGTATTCGAATCTTTCAGGCTGCTTCATGAAGATTTCCTCCTCTAGATCTCCATGGAGAAAGGCTATTCTCACGACAATCTGGTGTATTTTCAAACTGTATTGTGTTGCGTATACAAGGAGCAGCCGAATGCTTGTCATTTTGACCATTGGTGACTAGGTATCAAAATAGTCGATACCGTACCTCTGCGTGTAGCCCTTGGTGACAAGTCATGCTTTGTAATGTCCGACAGTGCCATCTAATTTGATTTTTCTTTTATAAACCCATTTGTAGTCGATGATCTTTATTTCGGGCAGTGGCTCTAGTGTCCATGCCTCATTTTGCCTCATTGATTTGATCTCTTTTGACATTGCTTGCTTCCAGAATTATCCCTTTGGACTCTAGATAATTTTCTTAGGTTGTCGGTTCTTTAGTGAAGCTGCAGAATTCAAACTCTGCATTTTCGCTCCATTGAAAGTTGTCAGTGTATTGATCTAGAGGTCTTCTTTGTCTTGTTGACCTTCTTGGTTATGTTCGTCACTATTAATTCGTTTCTTCTTCGACAGGTTGATCTTCGGCTTTCTGCTCTAAAGTCTGGGGCTCGACATTCTATGTTGATGTTTGTCCTCGATCTCCCTTTTGAATTGGCAATAGTGTTAGGATCTCATGGCCTTTTTCTTCCTTCAATCCTAGAAATGTGGATTTGTCAAACTTCACATCTCTACTCGACACAACTTTCTTTGTGGTTGGGTTGTAGATTCTATACACTTGTGATCCGTTTGAGTATCCGACCATGACTGTTTGTTTTGGCTTTTTGTCAAGCTTGCTTCTATTTTTTTTTGGTATGTGCTTGTATGCTACATATCTGAACACACGTACGTATGACAGATCAGGCCTTTTACCTGTCCATATTTCATACGGTGTCTTGTTTTCCAGGGCAGTCGTTGTTGATCTATTCTGCATGTGTGGTGTTGTAGCTATTGCCTCAGCCCAAAATTGACTCGTCAATTGAGCCTGTGCCATCATGCATCTGGCTCCTTCGACTAGCGTCATGTTTCTTCTTTCTATGACATCATTATATTCTAGTGTGTATGAAAGAGTGAATTGATGCTCTATTCCTTGTTCTTGGCAGAAGCTTGAGAACTCCTTGCTCTTGTACTCACCTCCATTGTCAGACCTGATGGTTTGCATCTTCTTCGAGGTGTGTCTCTCTATGAATGCCATGAACTTCTTGAAAGAGTCAAACACTTCAGATTTCTTCTTTAAGTAATAGATTGTTGATATCTGGTTGTTGTCATCAATGAACGTCAAGAAATACCTTGATCTTGAGAGTGAATTCATCAATCCACAGATATCTGAGTGGACAAGCTGAAGAGCTTCTTTTGATCTTCTTCTCTCATGTACAAATGGACTTCGATGTTGTTTGCCCTTCTAGCAGGCTTCACAGAATTCGGTGTCGGGTCTGGATACCTTCAAACCTATGACAATCTCCTTTCTGCTCATGTCAAATAGGCTTCTCATGTTCAGATGATACATTCTTCTATGCTAGAGTTGATCTTCGTTCTCTGATGCATTTAGTATGCTATCTGAACTGCTGATAATCTTGGCTTGGTAGAGGTTATCTTCTCTAGATCCAATAGTCAACAGCTTGTTTGTTGTTTTCTCGATCATCCAACATACATTGCCATCGAACATGACTCAAATTTTGAGATCTGCCATCTTCAAGATTGATAACAGGTCTCTTCTTAGTGAGGGTACATAGAGTGCTCCTGGCAACTCTGCTTGTCCTGATAATGGTCATAGTTGTAAAGTCCCAATGCCCTTGATATCATGTTGGCTTCCATCGCCTAGAATCACTGCTTTTTTGTTTCTGAGTTCTTTGTAGTTGATCAAGAATTTCTTGTTGCAGGTGATATGTGAAGTCACTTATGAGTCGATGACTATATCGTTGTCTTGCTCAACATAGCTTGTTGAAGCCTCATCGAATATTGTGAAGGCTTCGTCACTCTTGTCTGCATCCTTCGACGACTCTGTAAAATTTGCCTTTTTGGCCTTGCTCTTTATTTTTGGGTTGAATCTGCATTCATATGCAAAATGTCCCTTCTTCTTGCAGTTCATGCAAGGAATTGTCGGGCTAAACCAGCATGGTGGTTGCCATTGCCTCTGCTCGAAGGCTTTGAATTCGCCTTGTTGAATACGGGCTTGTTCTTGTTTTTCTTCTTTTCTTTTGTGAAAAGAGCCTTCTCCTGGTCACTGCTTCCTTATCTTCCACCTCTCATCAGCGAGAAGACTAATAGCTCATTCAAAATTCATGTCTAGTAAGCTCAGAATGAACATTCTCAGTGGCTCATAGGACGTAGGTAGAGTTTTCATGAGTTGAGCGAAGATCGTTTTGATCCTCTCGACCTGATCCAACTAGTTGCCATCCCATTGCATAGATTGCAACTGATTGTGCAAGTGCATCACTGAAGCGGCAGTCCTCACTTCGTACTTCTGCTTTAGTCTTTCCCATGCTTCATGGCTGCTTTCATAGTCTTCAATCTGCATGAGTATTGCTTTATTTATGGACAAAACGATGATTGCCATTGCACACTCATCCTTTCTGATCCATTCAGCTCTCCTTAGATCTCCCTTTGGAGCATGTTCTTCTGTGAGTTCGGTCACTGACCAGATGCCTTCACCCTTTAGAAGCATTTTGATTTTGAACTTCCATATTCGGTAGTTCGTGCCATCAAGATTGATTGCTATTCTTGTCTGGATTGTTGTAGCCATATTGTGTTGCCTTAGTGAATCTGCTCTGATACCATATAGAAATTTTGTTTGTCTGTTGCAGAATTTTATGTCTTGCAGGATCCTAAGCAAACGACTACAGATCACAATCTATGAGACATTCAAGTGGCGAAATGATGCGAACAATGGAAGAGATGGATTGAAAGAGAGAAATTGTATTTGTGAATTGTATTGAGTGAGTCAATCAATGTCTCGCACGTTGGCGGCCTGTTGCCACTCCTCTCACAAACTCACTATGTTCTGCTCATTGGCAGACTTTCATGCATAGCTGGTAATGCTAACAGTATGCTAGCACTTCACTCTTTCTCATCACACTATATTTGTGGAAATCAATCATGTGTATATATCCACTAAGTGGAGTTTTGAAGATAGCTTTACTATGAATTACAAGACAGGTTTACGCTACTCAATTAGTTAGCTAGCATGTGTCAACATCGCTTCTGGTGGATGAGCATGATAGTAGTTATTTGGCTGCAGGGACGAACATCAAATAATTTACCTTCAGCCTTTGCTTTGACCTTCGGGGTGTGTTCGATCTTCGAGTCGTGTTTGACCTTCAGTCTGGCCTTCAAGACCTTTTCATCCTTCGAAACTTCTTCGTCTTTTGGGAGCTCTTCGGCAAGGTTGCAAGAGTTCACCATTTCAGACAAATTTTAGATTTCAAAGTTTCACCTGGTGGTCGATCCATTTCAGAGGTCTTGGTCCAACATGCGTACATGCATAAGAAAATTAGAGTGCAAGGTGTCAGTTCAAATGGCAGACTCAAATGCAATTGTAAGTTTTGGAGAATTTTTTATTTTGAGCTTTTCATCAATCATTTAGACATGTATCTGAGTATTTAAATGATATATAGTTTTATGGGTTTTGCAGATCTGTATCCATCAAGCATAATCGAATGGCAACCTATACAATTCCTTGTCGGCATCATGGATGTTATTCATTCTGATATTGATTCTGCAATACAAGAACCGCTCCATGACATTACTTTTGGATTCTTGTATTTTCTTCTATGATTCATTTGACACACCATCCATTAATAATTTAGGTGGAAGATTAGAGATGATATCATTACCCTCTTTCTCAAGCGAAGAATGGATTCCACCGGTTTCTACCATAGTAGAGAGCTTCTGATCAAGATTTTTTATGGACATTCAAAACTGTATGAAATGTAGCACATGTTCAAAAAACAATAGATTGCATTGGTTTCTGCCTTTGGCAATGTTTGTAGATTTTTTTGTACAATATTTATTTGTAGTGATTTAATAGACGATATGTTATCAAGCCTCCTAGATGATCAATGGGATAAAAAGAGTAATGGCAATATTGAGTGAAGAGTTAATAGATCATCAATGAAATCTAGATATCTTATAGAAAAACAAATTCTTTCTCTAACATTTTATTATAGAAGATGGTCCAAAGTTGGCAATGAATGAAAAGCATTGGATCAGAATTTTACAGTGAATCATCAAGATCAAACAGCAATTGAGGTGGAGGAAAATTGGACACTCGATGACATTCGATCAAAGCTTACTTTACTGCAATATGATATTCTTGAACACTTTTGTTTTCGAGTGAATGAGAGATTGGTAGATGTATGTGTGTTTTCCTTAATATACATTTGAAATGACTTTCAATAACTTTATTTAAGCTTAATTCAATGTTTTCAATATTTTGCATTTAAAATAATCTGAATGTTGCTATTGTTTAACAAGTTTCTTTGATGTACAAGTAAGACCAAGACAAGAAAATCATATACAGTGCAAGGATTTAAATGGAAGTAAAGTGGGCAATCAATGATAAATCCATTGGTTCAAGTAGCCTTGATACTTATGCGCAAATGATCAAATCTGGAGCTCAAGGAGCTATACACAAAGTGCAGAAAGGACAAATCCGGAGCTCAAAGGAGTTCCAAAGTCAAAGGCAGAAGTGACAAGGGCGAATACTTCAGCAAGCCTCTGTCGCCAAGTCAAATAAGGTTCTCGGGTTTTATGTAAGCGATATAAAATCTACGCTTTTCCCAAGACAAAGTTATTTTTTTAAGTTATGTAATTTTGCAATATAAAAGAGCTGAGCCTCCAACTTGTGGTGTACCAGCTACAATGTTAATAAAAAGTGGCCAGTAAACTGAGTACTATGCCAAGTAGTTAATTTTGATTGAGAGACACATTTATTTTAATCTGACATCTGATGAGGACATTAAATTTTATAAAGGTAGGGTGGATGTTGTCAAGCTACCTTTACAATACAAGCTTTACTTCCGGCGCCACTAGCACCAGCATTCTCCTCGGCGCCAGCAGCGCCGCTGCTGCTCTCGGTGCCATTGTGACCAAAATCCAGCCGGTGCCAAGTTCCTATGGCTAAAAAACTTTGATCGGTTCTAGCGAAGTCCAGAGAGCTCGGATCGATGTGCAATCACCTCACACGATCTAGGCATGATTAAAGGAAGCTTGGGGATCAGTAAATTCTCGAGAGAGAAAATATTAGAGAGAGAAAACATGCTTCACCAGCTTGGACAGAGCACTTCACATGAGGGGAGGTGGCGAATCCCACTAGAACTATAGGGGAATGTGGGTTGCGACTCAGGACGAGCTCCAACCAAGTCTCAGCTTCGCTTGCTGGAATGTTGTCCTGGCGCCCGCCTTGGCATGCTAACGCCCCAGAGACTAGGGTCGGTCACACATTTGAGATGTAACCTTCTCAGATTTATTAATAAAGTGGGAATTTTCTCAAACTGACTCTGATTACCTTCTAGGTTTCATTGTTCGGTAAAAGCGCCAGTTGTAAGGTTGCTTCAAATCTTTTTGATCTAGCACATAGCTGAGGATCGTATCTCGGGACGTGGTATGTCGTCGGGACCATTCGGTCCAGGACACTAACAGTATGTTGTCGAGACCATTCAATCCAGGAACTGGTTGTCTTCATATATGTCACGGCTTGTGGTTCTGAGTGTTCCTTGCATGAACGTGAATGGGTTAAGCTCTTGGGGAACAGGGGTCAGCTGAGTTGGATGGCTTGCTTGGAAGTTGCCTATTTATGGCTATCCAGTTTGGTGTGGTGCCAGGTTGGCTTTCAGCGCTCGTGACGAAACTTTGAGCGCTACAATAGCTTTCAGTAGAATCCACTTGTAAAGATATTACGTGCACGTTCCAATGTGTGCTACCAGCAAATGACAAGAAAAGAATGACTAAAATCTATAAGAGTTTCCAAAAATAAAATCTTACAAAAAACAAATCTTACAAAAAGAAATTATCGTACTTTGCACAGTATGGAATGATGAATATTGATGCCTCTTTGCTTGTGTGCTTAAAGAGCCTTCTGGCTTTTTTCTCTTTATTCAAAAGATGCCCAAAAAATGGAGATACAACACAAATCTCCTTGGTAATTGTATATGTGTATTTATGTACATAATATACACACCCAGCTTCAACGATTGTATCTGAGATATGGGAGGTCTTTTCCTTTAGCTCCGTGCAATGCTTGTCTTTGATATGCATTTTAAAATTAATATCATCTATACAAAACAGAAATTCTCCTTCAAGATCATCTATTGTTTTGGCTATATACACATCAAAATCAATGTATCTTTCAGAATCAAGGAATGTGTCATTTGGATCATTGGGGAGTCTGATATACAACTCTTTATCAGTTGCATCAACATGAGATACAATCTTGTCCACCATTGTATTTAGATCCTCGTCTCTCAGCAAGACCATTTGACTGAGGCAAAGAGGAGGTAATGTATTGTTGCTCAATGCCATTTTTGAGGCAGTACTCCTTGAATTCGGTAGAGATGTATTCTCCCCCGTTGTCGGACCTCAGTGCTTTGATTCTTTTACCAGTCTGATTTTTTGCATGCTCTTTTGATTGTCTGAACTTGATAAACGCTTCTGATTTCTGCTTGATGAAGTAAACAGCTGTTCTTCAAGAGAATTCGTCAATAAAAGTAATGAAATACTTTGCATCTAACAATGAAGGAGTTTTCATGGGTCCATATATATCTGAATGAACAACATCTAACAGACCTTTTGTTGCATGCCTATGACTCGATCTAAAAGGAATTCTAATTTGCTTTCCAAGGATGCAGCTATGGCAGATAGGGAGATCGACTTTTTTAGAAGGATAGTCGAGATCAAGTGCAAGAGATTGTCTGGACATGTTCGACATAGATGCATAATTCAAGTGCCATAAGCGATGATGTCATAGTAATGCTTTATTGACAAGAACAGAGGTTTTCAAGGCTTGACTAGAATCAGAATAACAATGTGCCAATCTATATAAGTATCCATGCCTCTTGTTGAGTGCAAGGATCTTATTACTCCTATCGATTATTCTGCATTGATCAGACTCAAACTCCACCTTATGACCTAGACCTATTATTCTACTTACTGATAATAGATTTGTAGAGAGTTTAGAAACATACAACACTTTTGACAGTAGTTTGAATTGATTATACAGAAACCGTAATCTTACAGTACCTTCACCTTCAATGATGTGAGTACTATTGTCACCAAGATGAATATATTTCTGTGTGCTGTAAGGCGTATAGACCTGAAAAATCTCACGATCATTGATCATACGTTGTGTGGCTCCTGTTCACAGATTCACTGAATCTGTGAACACGTTTCTTTTATCTCTTTCTTCTTCTTGGATTACTTTACTTCTATTGTTACGATTCTTTGTGGCTCTTCTTCTTATTAGAATTGTTACAGAGCAGAAGCATTACTCTAGTTTAAACATGTATTCCCAACCTGTCAGTGGGTAACTCAAATCCGATACTTAGCTACATATGTAACCAAACAAAGCTCAAGAAGATCATCGTTCAATACAGAGAGCAATCCTACCACTAACTACTAAATCAGAAAACAATCAAGAACTAGATTAACTACTGAAACAAGAAACTTGGATTCAAGAAACTAGATTCCTAACAGCATTTTAACAATCTAAGAATCAAGAAACACTCATCACTTGATGCTTAGACTACTCAAGGACAATCAAGAACTGGGTTGTAAGGGAGTATGCAAGATCTATACCACAAACCAGCCTATCTAGTTTACTTGAATGCTGATTATTACAAGATTCAGAACTGAATGCTAATCCACAACTAAGCAAGAAACAAGAAACAAGAACCTAGTTAATCCACAATGCAAAGAAAACAAGCATGCTCATAGAAATCTCACTCAAGAGCACTGCCATGAACAAAGAGCTAAGCTATCATCAAGAACTCGTGGAGGATCCTCTTTATTTGCTCAAGAGAACTTGACAATACAATCAAAGCTCCCTCACAAGAGAGGGGGCCCCTTAAATAAGCAAGAAGGCTGTCCATGTGGAGCCCATGTCAATTCCACTAAATTAGAATTACATGTGGAATTTGCCTTTCCACTAAAGGTCACCATCAAAAGGTGGGTCTACCTTTATTTACAATGCCTAGGAAACATTACTAGCTCCTACATGGTCATTCCTTCTTTCGGATACACCATGTAGGCTCACATAGTTAACTCACTGTCTTCCTAGGTAGTATTTCCTCGGCTCTCATGCTTGGCTCTCAGCTTCTTCTGCCCTCTTCCTTATGAGACCTCCTCAGTCATGGGTGAGAGATAACTTGTGTCTTCAGCTTGGCTCAGCACTTGGAGATTCCCTAGAATCTGCTAACATTATCTATCCCTAATCTGTTGTAGGACCCACTGCAACACCGGTGATGTCTTCCACTTGGCACTTGGAAAAGCGTGGATTTTTGTTCGCTTCCGTTAAACCAGGTGCTTATTATTCGCAAAATTTATTCGTCAAAATTGGAAGTCTCCCAATTGGCCGCTACGTACCAGCCCTCTTGAGCACTTCTTGTGAATCCTGCTCGCCTCGTCGTCGTGCAGTCTGCTTTCGGTCGCTCATCTTCCGGCCCAGGGCTTCAAAAATTTGGAAGTGGAGCTTACTTCCAAAGTTGAGGGGCCCCAGATATTCTCTTATTTTTTCTACGAAGCCCATTTCCTGCCAGTCTTCTACCATGGTCACATAGCATGATGACATGAAGGCCGCTCTGTAGTATAGCCTGCCCATCATCTCATGGTCTTCTTGTGACTGGAGAGCCGTATTTGGATTGATCCTAATTGGATCCAAGCCTTGATCCCAAAAACACTCTTGCTGCATCAGAAAGGCCATGGATCTGCAATACTCGACACTTTTCTACACGCAAAGATCGGCACTTGATTTGTATTTATGCCTGAACTCAAGTAACTGCAGCTTCAGATCATCCAGAGAGGTTTTGTGTAAGATTCCCGGAATGACTGGCCAATTTAGGAACTCCACTTGGGGCTTTTCCACCGGCCATGGGTTTCTGCGTTTGAGTGGCATGTAGAAAGGATCCACTCGCTTCCATGCTGGTGCTTTCAAATATTCTTGAAGCCGCTTGTTATCTTTTAGGACTTTAGTCTGCCATTCTGGCTGCGGTTGTAGCGTGGCAATGATCTCGGCCCTGGTGGAGTATTGGCTTTCATCAATGTCTTCTTTGCCTCCCCTCATGTTGGGAGGGTATTTTCTCTCAAATTTCTCTGACTCCCTTGTGTCAGCCAGTTTGCCACTGGGCCTAGTAGGGGAAGTTGTCCTACGCAGCTGAGATGGCCTTGCTAGATAATCATCTAGGGCCTTGGTGCCCGTATCTTTCTCTTTAGCTCTCTCGCTTGTTGATGGCTCAGCTGCACTTGTGTCTGGTCTGGACAAGAACCTTCTCGTTTCTGGTTGGTCTGCCAAGAAGTCATCATCACCCCCCATGTCAGTGTTAGTTTCTGGAAGGTCGGGGATGGAATGATTTGGGGAGAGGGGTGCGGGGGTGAACGGTTTAGGAGGAGGTGGAATCAACAAGTTATACGTAGCACCAGGGGAGTGGAGTTGTTGGAGGAACTCGTCCCATCGGGATTTGTAAGTGCTAGATGGACATCTTGATGGGCCCATTATTTTGCTAGGAGATGATGAAGAGAGAGGAGATGAAAGAATTGGGTAAGTTGGAATGAATGTTTCAAAAAAATCAAATGCGGAGTAGGAGGAAGGGTTAAAGGTGGGAGGGGGTCGGGGAAAAGTCATGGAAGCAGCACCGGCTCTCTGGCCACCCGATCCCGAGCCCGCCTTGATTTCCTGTGCCATCATTCCCATCATCATCCCGCGGCTTTATTGATTGAGCACCTGCTTGAGCCTTGCACGTCGTGTCCCATAGTTGGTTCACATTGTCCAAGACTTGTTGCATGGCCTTCGTAGTGTCTTCCAGCTGCTTCTGGGACTCCAGGATGATCTTCTCTTGTTTGGCCACAATATTTTCAAAATTTTTCTTTTCGGCTTCTCGCTCTTGGATTAGCCTTACGTATTTCTCCATCTGGATGGCTGAGGCCTGTGGGGCCTAGAATTGAATGTCCTCGGGCTTGACTAGAGGAGCGTCGACTGTCATTGCACCCGATGATTTGTCTCGTACTTGGTCGATTTGGATCATCTGGTGTTTCAGCTGTTGCTGGACCTCTTCCAAAGTGGATTTCTGCCCGGCCATCACGGATCTGGTTTCTATTGTCTCTTTCTCTTTTTCTTTGGCCATCCTTTGATATCGTGTAATTTCTTGGTCTTGATGTTGGGCTCTTCTCTCGAGATTTTGGTGCTGGCTCACCAACCAATGCATGTGGTAGCTCATTTCGGATAGGCCAATTATCAAGCGCTTGATTGCTTCAGTGAGCTTTTCTGGGTTAGTGAGGGTTGGGTACTGATCTGGGGTATGGGATGGCGAGGCTAAACCAAAAAACAAACGTGGTGTTAGAGCTGAAGACGGAGGCAGAGGTGGAGGTGGAGGGATGATGTTAGTAGCTTTGTGGTGGTGGTGGTTAGTGGAGGGGTTTGACTTCTTCCTGGCTGCTTCTCCTTTTCTGGCTCGTCGTCACTGATTTCCATCAGGTCCGCAGCATCAAAATATTGCAACGTGTTCAGCGTGTGGACTTGTTGGGCCTGTGCTTGCTGAGCCGCTTGAGGTATCTGCCTGTTGAGCTCCAAAAGTTACAGCTATTTGTGGATCTTGTGGTGGGCTTCTTGGCTTCTGCACCAGAGGGAGGATATTGGTTTGACTCGGTTAGCCTGGGATCCCGATGGTGAAGTTGTTCTTGCACGCTTGGACTTCTTGTGTTCAATGGGAATTTTTCATGCCTTGTCTGCAAGCTGCAGTTGTTGTTGAAGCTTTGGGCCATTTTGTACTTGATGAAGAGTGATATTTGTCATCAGATATCCCAATACTGTGATGGGCTGCTTGTTCTTAATGCACTCATGAAGACAATTCGAAGCAAACTGTGCCCAATCATAGAGGTTCTGGGCATGCAGTCGTGAATCTGCCATCATGTGAAACAGGGACATGGGTACCCTCAGCACTTTCATTCGAGGCTTTTGTGTGCATCTGGTGGGATAGGCACATGCTACTTGAAGTTGCTTGTCGTTGACGGCTTCTAGCCTGTACCCATCCTTATTCTTCCACTTGGTTACAGAGGGATCAATATACTTGAAATATGTCGTTTGCTCTATCTTTTGGAGTGTCCTTGTGACAGTGTTTGGTCCTCGCGGGAACCCATAAGGTTGCAAGTCGGCTGCCGCAAAAGATACGTTATAAACATAATTCCTTATAGGGGGAACTATGATTTGACATGATCTTGTCGTGGTATGATAATTGGCATATGCCATGTGTACCAGATATAGGCTTTGATAGCCTGTCAAGACAGGGATCTGAAATTCATTTTCCTTGAAGAAGGACTCCGCCTGCTGGTACCAGGTCTGCATCTCTGTAAGGTCTAACTTGCATAGCTGGATGTCGAGCTTGCTTGCTTCGGATCATCTGATTGGTCCAACAAAGTCAATCCCCCACTTATGGAAGGCTTTGCCTTCTATAATGGGAGTCAATGGTGTGAAGTCTGCTTTGGTATTTTTCTTTGCTCATTGATAGACATCACACGTTTTAATGACAGCAAACGTGTCTTTAAACAAAGATGGCCACCACAATCCTGCTTGAAGGATAATCTTCGCTGTGGCTTCAGCAAAAAAGTGGCCACCTCCAATGCCCTCATGAGCCTGAGATATTATCGATTGTATCTTAGATTCATAAGCACATCGTCGAATAATGCCGTCAACGTCCCTTTCGTAAATTTGTCCCGCAATTATCTGCAAAGGCGCTGCTTTTATTAAAAAAAAAATATTTCATTGTAGTCAGGCCTTCGTTTAGTCGGCCTGTTGTGAGGAACTAAGTGATCTTCTCAACCCATAAGGGTGTAGCATCGATCTGAAAAAGGCACGCATCAGGAAGATCATCGTTGACTGGTGCAGTTGCTTTTTCAGCACTTGGTAGTTTGGAAAGGTGACCCTTTCCGAATGAGTACACGGAAATTAAATTCCTCCAAAATCGGTAGCCATCGAGCTATTTGTCCCGTCTTACAGGACTTATTAACGATATATATGAGTGCTTGATGGTTTGTGTAGAAAGCAAAGGTCTAGCCTAACAGATAATGTCGTAGTTGTTGTACCGCATAGATCATCGCCAATGCTTCTCTCTCGGTAGTGGTATAGTTTACTTCAATAGGCACCAGTTGTCTGCTTAAGAAATGTATAGAAAAATCTTTGCCATACTCACCCGGTTGTGCAAGGAGACCTCCAATGGCATACTTACTTGCGTCAGTATGCACATGGAACTCTTTCGTGTAATCTGGCGAGCGGAGTATGGGAGCCATCGTGAGGGCTGTTTTCAACTCCTCAAAGGCCTTAATTTGTTCTTCGGTCCAGCGCGGATCTACCAAAACTAAATAAATGAGACGTGCCTTGCCGGCATAGTCGATTATAAAGATGCGATAATAGTTGGTATGACCAAGAAAAACATATACTTCCTTCACTGTTACAGGTAGGGGCATGTCCACGATAACCTTGCTTTTTGACGGGTCGGTAGAAATACCGTCCTTTGATATTATATGCCCGAGTACAACCCCGTGGGTGACCCACATTTGGCATTTATCAGGGTTTAGTGAGATGCCGAACCTACGACAGCGAATGAAGATTTTCTCCAAGGCGTCTAGGTGCGTAGCAGCGGAAAAATGTACACCTAGATCGTCGAGATAAGTCTCCACGACCCGATGTAACAGATCTTGAAAGGGCAGTTGCATGACCTGTTGGAATGTTGAGGGGGCGTTACATAAGCCAAAAGGCATAACGTTATAAGCGTAAATCTCGTTCTCTATGGCAAAAGTTTTTTTATGTTTATCTTCAGGGGCTATTTGAACAAGGAAATAGCCGCTAAATCCATCCAAGAAGCTGAAAGCTTCAACTCCTGCCATTTCCTCTAATATTTGGGTCGTTAAGGGCAAGGGAAAATGTTCTTTCTTTGTAACCACATTATGGTTCTTGAGGTCAACATAGATACGAAGCTTGCCATTTTTCTTGGGTACAACCACAATGGGCGATACCCAATCAGTATGTTGGACTTCATAAATGAAGCCAGCATCCATCAATTTCTTAATATCCTCATCGATCCTATCACGATAGACTGGGTTACTGTAGTAAGGTTTAGCCCTAACAGGCTTAGCATTGTCTTCTAGAGGAATCCGATGTACTACTATGTCAGGGGGGATTTCTTTCATTTCGGTATAATTCCATGAAAATACATCCCTGTATTTGCGTAAAAAAGTTTCTAGATCAGACAGTTGGGTTGATGACAGATGTGCACCAACATAAACCTTTTGATCTATGTCCTCGTCAGGATCTTTAAGGTTTAGTGGAACTGTCTTAGCGGGTCCTTCAAAGGAATTGCAACTTGGTGTAGGTTCTCGATGTGGCTGCGGTAACTGGATAACAACGTCATCCAGTGTAAAGTCTTTGAACTTCTGCGAAAGATCGAAAGGTGGGTCCACAAAATGTTCTGGGACTTTAGGAATCATTTGAGTTGATTCTTTACCAGAAGTGGAAACTTTGTCAAATTGTTTGTTGTTTGTCCTCTCTGACAAGGGCTTGATTGGCTGTTTAAGCTTTGCACGCATCTGTTTTTGACGCTCGGTTAATTTTGTATCAATAATTTTATTTTTTTGTAACCGAGGTTTTTTGCGGTTTTTGAATGGGTGGTGTTGTGGCCTCACTTACCATATCATCGTCGATTGTATCCCAGACTTCGTCAGGATACACGTCCCAAGTATATACTTTGGGTTTGGGCCTGTATGCTTGTATGTTTGGTACTTTGGATGTTAGTTGGACATGGGCCAATGGTCCTGGTGACTTGATCTCCTTAGTAATGACTTTGGACGGATAACGTTGAGCATCTAGATAGCGGAGTACATGATCATCCATCATTTCGACATCATCCATGGAAAGAATACCTTCTTCTGAAACATGGGCAGTAGAGACACTAGGTTCTCCTGGGCACCAAGCTATAGGAATGGGGTCTATCATCATAAGCGGGATGATGGGTGTGTCAATGTCTGTAGAAGATGGAAGAATATCCAAATCTTCTGCAGCCGTTTCGATACGACATCGATTGGAATCCGCACAGTCCACGGTGGCTAGTGCATGACCCCAATTGATTATGTCCGTTGTTCGTGTATAGTGGCCTTTTGGTTGGATCGGGACACTATCTGATTCATCATATGTTGTAGATGACCAATCATTGTATACCTTGGCGGACTTGACATGGCCATTTGAGTCAACAGTGACTCGTTTATCGTAGTTGCCAAAGGTAATTTTGTTGTTCTTCTAGTCTTGGACAACACCTGCCACCTGGAGCCAGGGTGTACCAAGAAGGAGTTTATACGTATTGGCATCTTCTAGTAGGTCTAAGATGACACAATCGATGATAAACTTGACACCTGCTATTCGAACTTTTATATTTGATAAATGACCAGCAGGGTCAGTAACTCGTTGATTAGCCATACGAAGTCTATATCATGGCTGATCGAGGGTATTGAAGCCCCATGACTTTGCCAATGACAAAGCCATTATATTAACGTCTGATCCGCTATCAAGGATAGCAGACACTGCGGGGTAATCTTTATAGGACAAACTTAGTGTGATGTTATTCCCCTTAGCAACACCTATATTCATCAGATTCATAGGAATCTGAGAAAATTCAAAAATCTCTTCTGGTTTTCGCTATTCATCAGGAATAGGAGGCAGCTGAGAACTATGATGAATATAGCGTTGAAGTCCAGTGAAGAATTCGATAGCACTATGGAACGGCATGGTGAGTTGAGCTTGCAGGAGATCAAAAAATACTTCAAATCCCTGTAGAAATTGCTCCTTTACGGGGATATGAGCTGATAACGGACTTTCCGTATGTTCTTCCTCTCGCAAAAATTCATCTCGAAATTCGTTGTATTGCCTTTGTTCCACTTTTGGGTCTAGGTAATCTTTTGGTAATGTGGAGGCCATCAAATGGCTTCCATGTGGTTCAGCTGATTTTCCATGGTTTTGCTGTTGTCCTTGATGTTGGCGTTGTGCTCTAGTAAGAACTCTTATAGGTTCGAATGTGATATGAAGTGCTGGAAGGATCCTGTTAGGCTGTAATCCGATACAAACTTAAAATAAATATTTGAGTCTGCCGAGTTTGGAATGAAACCATTCTCGATTAGCAATGTATTTATTTTCTGAAACCAGGCTCTTGGAGACTATTTCAGACCATACAGAATTTTTGTGAATTTTACACACTAGGTGCTCCTTCCCTTTAGCTCATATTGTTCTGGTTGGGACATGTAGATCTCCTCTTCAATGGTGCCATGCAGTTTGGGCGTCCATTTGGTGAACTTCAAGGTCGGCTGTAGCTGCATAAGAAAGAAGTAAATGAATTGAAACATGCATTACCACAGGACTGAAGGTTTTGGAATAATCCAGATCTAGAATCTGGGAGAAGCCTTTGGCTACCAATCTAGCCTTGTATCGATTTATTTTCCCTTCACCATCATACTTCATCTTGAACAACCACTTGCATGGAATCAAATTTTGATCCTTTGGCAACTCAATTACAGTCCATGTTTGATCAATCCTTTGATGTTGTTCGATATGTTGAGGTTCTGACTCATTTTTCGAGTCAATATCGATTTTCTGATTTTCGATCCCTGAGTTGTTTTCAATACTTGGATCAAAATTTGATTTTTTGATCCTAGGATCGGATTTTAATTGTTCAATTCTTGGGTCGGAGTCTGGAGCTTTTCCCTTATGGTCAAAAACTTGGTCTTCCATGAATATGACATCCCTGCTTGTGAAGGTCTTCTAATTTTCCAGGTTGTAGAGTTTGTATGCCTTGTGATATGGGGAGCAGCCAATGAAAATCAATTCATGCTTTTGTCATCCAACTTCTTTCAAGGATCTGAGCATAGGCAATGCATTCAAATACTCGAGTGATGATCCAGTCCACACCTCATGAGGTGTCTTGCCAGTCAGGGCCTTGGTGATGGATCGATTTTGTAGGTAGGCAGCTGTAGTGACAACTTCTGTCCAAAATCTCTTTGGAAGAGAAGCATGGGCCATCATGCTTTTGGCACTCTCAGTAAGTGTCTGATTCTTCCTCTTTGCTACTCAATTGGACTGAGTAGAGTAGCTAGTGGTGAATTATTGATGTATTCCACAGGCCTTGCAGAATTCCTTGAACTCGGTGCAGATGTATTCTCCTCCTCCATCAGAATGTATAGCTTTGATTGTTCTATGGGTCTGATTTTCTATAGAAGCCTTGAACTGTTTGAAAAATCTGAAAGTATCGGATTTATGCTTCAAAAAGTAAGTAGCAGTTCTCCTTGAAAAATCATCAATAAAAGTCAGAAAATGAAAGAAGTCTACATTGGGCCACAAAGGTCACTGTGTACAAGATCTAGCAAATCTTTAGAAGTACAAACAGAATCTGAAGTAAATGAACTTCTAGCATGCTTGCTAATAATACAGCTTTCACATGGAGAATCGGATTTGCTAACAAAAGGACGATCTTGCACTATGTTTTGATTTGACATTTCTTGAATACCATTGAAATTCAAATGGCCTAGTCTGAAATGTCATAGCAAATGATTTGATTTAGAAGTAGAAATAAGAGCTTGACTACTTGTAGAATAACGGTGACTTGATTTGTAAAGGTAGCCACATCTTCTACCATAAGCTAGGACTTTCCTAGACTTGTCAAGAATAGTGCAGCCCTCTGTATCAAATTTGACCCTACGACCAGAATCAGTGATTTTGCTTATAGAAAGCAAATTCTTTGTAAGATTCGGAATATACAGAACATTGGACATCAACTTAACAACACCTCTCTGAAATTCGACCTTGACTATCCTTTCACCTTCAATGGAATGTGTTGAGTTGTCTCCAAGCTGCACAACTCTATAATGGGTGAAAGGTTTGTAGTTTTGGAACCAGTTCTGATGATGGATCATGTGTTGAGTTGCTCCAGAGTCCAAGTACCAGAAATCGATATCCTGAAAAATTTTGACCTTGGTCATAAAGGCAGCTTCATCCTCCTCTTCATGCTGGATCGAGTTACTAATAGAGACAACATTTGCTTCTTGTTGAAACTGCTTCTTCTTTTTATTGTTGGACTTGAGTGTTTTGTGTGAAAATTGTCAACATTTCCTAGCTAGTTTGAGGCCTAAATTGGCTAAAATTGTAAATAGTTTTGGTTCTGGAGTTTCACACGTGTGAACCAGGCCACAATGTTTTTATTTACTGTATTTTTTCAGTATGATGAAGTGTCAAACTTCATACCCTTCAAAATGAGACCATTTTGATGTATTTTGGTCATATAAGCCATTTTTAGCTATTTTTCCTATATAGGGAATATCTAGGGTCAAGTACCTTCTAGAGAGAGGAGAGAGAGTCATCTTCCTCATCCATAAATAGTAGGGAAGTCGTGGAGAACAGGTTGGAGAAACCTTTTGTATGCTTCATTGAGATCAATAGATCATTGTCATTGTTTCTTCCTCCATTGAGAGCATTGTTGTGTGTATTGTCTTCAAGCTATTGTGTATGATCTTGGGTGCTTTCCAAAAGTGATAGGCTGATGTATTATGGACTGTATAATGCTATTTTGGGCCGCACTTGATGTTTATGGAAGTTTCCATTTGTGATAAATGCTTTTTGATCAAGTTCTTTGCATTCTAGGTAGCATAGAATGTGTTGCCAATTCCTAGCTTATGTAGTTTGGAGTGCAAGCATTCAAGCCAATGATCTTGGAGTTTAGATCCACTTAGGATCTGTATTTTTCACATGGTATCAGAGCTGGTTGGCTTCTATTTACAGTAAGTATTCCATTTTTGGTGATATTTGGATGTTTGATCAAGTTCTAGCATGATTATGCATTGCTTTGTTGATCAAATCTTACTAACCTTTGTTTTGTGAGTTGAACTTGTGGATCAAAAGCATATTTCAGGTCTATTGAAGATCAGAGGCTGAAAAGAAACTATTTTGGATCAGATCATAACACCTAATCATTTGTGATTGTGAGGCTTGTGCATATTCAATACTAACAATGTTCTTTTCAATCCTATTGTTGACAATCTCCATTCTTGGATGAACACTCTCCTTAAGTGGATGAAACTTCTCCTTAAGTGGATGACAAATGCTCTTTTGAGTGAGTTGTAATTCTCCTAAAGGCTGAGCAAAGCTCCCATTTGGATGAAAGATCCCCTTTTTTGGGTGAACATATTGTAAGCTCCATTGTGAAGAGCATATTGTAAAGATTGTCATCAATTTTGGCATAATTTTTGGTGTACTTTGTTGAGCATGTAAGTAACTCTCCTTATGTAATTTGATTGGAGCATTTGCTGGAAGGTGTTAACCATTATGCAAGTGTGTTTTTAGGTTCTTAACAGGTTGAGGAACATTCTCATGTGAAGTGATCTTAGATCTACATCTAAACACCAAGATTTGACAAGATAGTGAAGCTAGTCTTGTGATTCACTAAGTGTGCTCATTCATTCACCTCTAAATCTTGTATTTATCACTTGCTGGAGTTTATAAACTTTTAGAAGTGTGGTTTACATGTGGTTTTACAGGTTGAATCAATATCTTAGTGTGTTGATCATATGTTGATCAAGTTTGTTCATTACTAGGTAATCTTGGCATCCTAGTTTTGGGTATTTTCTAAGAATGCAAGTAACTCTTCACACCATAACTTGATTTGGTCACTTGCTGGAAAGTTTGAGAGCTTAAGCAAGAGTGTGTTCAGGTTGGTTTGATTTTGTAATCCATTCTTAGTGTGTGCAAAGTGTTGCATGTGTTTCAATCTTCCTTTCTATGCTTGGAAACCATCTAGGTTCAAGATAGAAGTGTTTTAGGGTCCTAAATCTTCATAGATCTCTTTATCTATCATTTGTTGAGAGAAAAGTGAGTGCTAAGTGCTTTAGGACAGAACCTAAAAGTTGAAGAAACATTAGAATCATGGCTTCCAATGGTGGGATCATGCTAGAGTCTAGTGAAAGGTTGAGTTCATCAAACTACTCTACTTGGAAAGTGAGGATGGAGTCCTTACTTGAGTTGAATGAACTCATGGACATAGTTGCAGAAATTGAAGAGAGACCTCTCACACTTCAAGAGCAACAAAGGTTTGATAAGAAGGCCAAAAGGGCTCTTCATATCATTAAAATGAATGTTACAAATGAACTTCTCAAGGAAGTTGGAAAGTGTCAAAGTGCAGGTGAGGCATGGAATGCCTTAAAGAAGCTCTTTGAATCAAAGTCCACATCTAGGGTATTGACCCTAAGGAGACAAATATTTTCTAGTAGGCAAAGAGAGGGTGAAAGTGCTCATGCATTTATCTTGAGAGTTAAGTCCCTAAGTGATGATTTAGCATGCATTGATGAGAACATAAAAGATGGTGAAATAGTCCAAGTTATGTTGAATGGTTTGCTAAATGAACATGCTAACCTTGTGCAAAGTTTTGCCATTCAAAGAGTCTTGCCAAGTGTGGTTGACTTGCAAGAAATCTTATTGGCTGAAGAACATAGGTTGCAATCAAAGCTTGATGGTGCATCCTTGCAAGGTGGAGGTGAAGAGGCTTTCTTCACAAAAGGCAAATTCAAGGGCAAAGGTAAAGGCAAAGGGAAATGGTCCAAAGGTGGTAACTTTGATCATGATGATCACTCTTCCTCTTCCTCTTCTACTAAGAACAATAAGTCAAAGTTCAAGTGCTTTTATTGTGGGATAAAAGGTCATTTTGCAAATGAATGTTATAAGAAGAAAAGAGAGCAAGGAGAGAGGCAAGGAAATCTTACAATAGATGAGGAAGAACATAACACGTGTGAATCACTTGTTATGACTTCAAGTTTGTTAGCCAACATAGATGATAATGATCCTTGGTGGATTGATAGTGGAGCCTCATCTCACATGACAAGACATAAGGAATACTTTACATCCTTATTGTCTTATGAGGGAGAAGGTAACATCATCTACACTGCAAATGATGGTCAATGTGACATCAAAGGCATAGGCACTATTCCTATTTCCCTTTCAACAAATAGGAAAGCAAATCTTGAAAATGTTTTGTACATTCCTTCAATCACTAAGAATTTGCTTAGTGTAAGTCAAATGATTGACAAAGGACTTGATGTGGAGTTCATTGGAGATGCATGTTTGATAAGTAAATGTGGATCCTTGATTGCTCAAGGTAGGAGGCATGGTAAACTTTTCAAGCTTGATGCATGTGTGATCTCTAATCATGAAGGATGTATGGCTAGGGAGCAATTGACAAACCAAGAAGTTTGGCACAAGAGGTTGGGCCATCCCAACTTCAAATCTTTGGAGGTAATGGCAAAGAAAGAGCTTGTTCTTGGTCTCCCTAAAAGTCTTGTTGCAAACAATAGTGTTTGTGAACATTGTGCCTTGTCCAAATCTCATAGACTTGCTTATTCTAGATCTACTTCTAGATCTAAAGAAGCTTTTCAACTTGTGCATTCTGATATTCATTCTTCTAGTACAACTAGAAATGGTGGGGCAAAGATGTATGCAACTTTCATTGATGACTTTAGTAGGTATACTTGGATCTATCTTCTTAAAAGTAAGGATGAAGTGTTTGCTGCATTTGTCAAGTTCAAGAATGAAATGGAAAACCAATTCAATACAAAGATCAAATGCTTAAGATCTGATAATGGAGGGGAATACACCTCAAATAGGTTCAAAGACTTTTGTATAGCACATGGGATTAAGAGGGAGATGTCTAGTCCTAGGACTCCACAACAGAATGGAGTGGCCGAGAGGAAGAATAGAACCCTTTGTGAATGTGCCAAGGCAATGAGACTACATGCTAATCTTGCTAAGTCTTTTTGGGGGGAAGCTTTAGCATGTGCTAACTATCTATGTAATAGATGGACAAGTGCTTCCTTGGATGGTAAAACTCCTCATGAGGTTCTTTATGGTAGAAGGCCGAGTGTCAAGCATTGTAGGATCTTTGGATGTACATGTTTTGTCAATATCACACTTGATGATAGAACTAAAGAAGATCCTTCATCAAAGAAGGGTGTGTTTGTTGGCTATAGTGAAGTAAGCAAGGCTTACAAAGTGTACATTCCTTCTACAAAGAAAGTTGTCATAAGTAGGGATGTCATCTTTCATGAAGAGAATGTTTCCAATGTTGTTGATGTTGATGTTGATGTGCCTACTAATCATCATGATGTGCAAGATGTCTTGGATGAAGATGGAGATGCCACTCCAAAGCAAACTTCAAGGAAGACTCAAAGGCAAAGGGCTAAGCCATCAAGGCTAACCTATGATGAAAAAGGAAAGCAAGTGGTGGACAACTCTAACTTTGCTTTTCTTACCTCTTTTGATGAACCAACTTGTGTAGGTGAAGCAATTCAAAAGAAGGAATGGATCCAAGCCATGGATCATGAGCATCAAGCACTCATCAAAAGCAACACATGGAGGTTGGTAAAGCTTCCAAAGGACAAGAAGGCAATTGGTTGTAAGTGGATCTTCAAGATCAAGACAAATCAAGATGGATCAATCAACAAGTACAAGGCAAGGTTGGTGGCAAATTGGTATGCTCAAGAATATGGTATTGACTATGATGAGACCTTTGCACCCGTGGCAAAGATGGTAACTATTCGAATCCTAATCTCTCTTGCAACTCTTTATGATTGGGATATGTGGCAAATGGATGTTACTAATGCCTTCTTGAATGGTGATCTTGAAGAAGATATTTACATGGAGCAACCCGAGGGCTATGTTTCACATGATGAGCCTAATCATGTGTGCTATCTCCAAAAGAGTTTGTATGGGCTAAAGCAAGCACCAAGGAGTTGGTATGCTAAGCTCAATTCCTTCTTACTTTCTCAAAACTTTGTTATGAGTGAGTATGATCATTCTCTCTACTTTAGATTGAATGAAAATGATATCACTTTACTTTTGATCTATGTTGATGACATTATCTTAAGTGGTGGTAACAATCTAGATATAGATGAAATCAAGATGGCACTCAAAAGAGAGTTTGAAATTCAAGATCTTGGTAAACTTCATTATATCTTAGGAATAGAGATTATTAGAACTTCTAAATCTACATTCATATGTCAAGAAAAGTATGTTAACTCTATTCTAAAAAGGTTTCATATGGAAGATTGTAAAGTTGTTTCTACTCCTATGGAATCAAATGTAAAGCTAACTACAAGAAGTAATGAAAGATCCTTCAAGGACATTACTCTCTATAGAAAGCTAATAGGATCTCTTATATGGTTAACCATCACAAGACCTGATCTAAGCTTTGTGGTTGGTAAACTAAGTCAATTTATGCAAGATCCTAGTGAGGCTCATTGGAAGCTAGGAAAGAGAGTACTTAGATACATCTCGGGATCTAGAGATTTTGGCATCTTGTATGGAGGTACTACACCTAACCTTTGTGGATTTTCAGATTCAGATTTTGCAGGTGATCAAATGGATAGGAAGTCAACAAGTGCCTTTGCAATCTATCTTGGAGATGGAGTGGTCTCATGGCTATCAAAGAAGCAACCAACTATCTCTCTATCTTCCACCGAAGCCGAGTACAAGGCATTAACAACATGCACCAAGGAGATTCTTTGGATCAAGAGGATGTTATTGGATCTTCACTTGCTGGAACCAGAGAAGACTCCAATCATACTTTGTGATAACCTTTCAGCCCAAAGCTTGGCAAGCAATCCTGTTTTTCATGCAAGGAGCAAGCACATTGAGATTGCTCACCATTTTGTGAGAGATCAAGTCATTGCCAAAGAGGTGGAGCTTCAACATGTCTCTTCAAAGGAGTGTGTGGCTGATATCTTCACCAAACCATTGGGAAAGGACCTATATTTAATGCATAGATCTAATCTTGGAATGTGCTCAAAGACTATGTTGAAACTAGCATCCAATGTTGAAGAGGGAGTGTGAAAATTGTCAACATTTCCTAGCTAGTTTGAGGCCTAAATTGGCTAAAATTGTAAATAGTTTTGGTTCTGGAGTTTCACACGTGTGAACCAGGCCACAATGTTTTTATTTACTGTATTTTTTCAGTATGATGAAGTGTCAAACTTCATACCCTTCAAAATGAGACCATTTTGATGTATTTTGGTCATATAAGCCATTTTTAGCTATTTTTCCTATATAGGGAATATCTAGGGTCAAGTACCTTCTAGAGAGAGGAGAGAGAGTCATCTTCCTCATCCATAAATAGTAGGGAAGTCGTGGAGAACAGGTTGGAGAAACCTTTTGTATGCTTCATTGAGATCAATAGATCATTGTCATTGTTTCTTCCTCCATTGAGAGCATTGTTGTGTGTATTGTCTTCAAGCTATTGTGTATGATCTTAGGTGCTTTCCAAAAGTGATAGGCTGATGTATTATGGACTGTATAATGCTATTTTGGGCCGCACTTGATGTTTATGGAAGTTTCCATTTGTGATAAATGCTTTTTGATCAAGTTCTTTGCATTCTAGGTAGCATAGAATGTGTTGCCAATTCCTAGCTTATGTAGTTTGGAGTGCAAGCATTCAAGCCAATGATCTTGGAGTTTAGATCCACTTAGGATCTGTATTTTTCACATTTTGTAGTCCTTAATGAGTTGACCAGTCCTCTTACAATACTTGTAGAAGAGTTTCTACATTGACTGGGATGATGAAGAAAAATTCAAATTCGACCCTAAGCCTCCTCAATGTTTGATCCTATTGTAGTCATCTACTCCATAAAATTTTTGAAGGTATTAAGATGGCTAGAAATAGTGTCTACATCAGACATCCTCAATGTGAAGAACTTCTTCCTCAGATGGAGTTTAGATGTGACATCTCTGATGTCATAAAGTGTTGCTAGAATGTCCCAGGCATCCTTGGCTATCTGAGCAGATCGAATATGACTGATCTGGGAGTCTTTGATATTTAGTGTGATTAAGGCAAAAGCCTTGCCATCTCGTTGTCTCCATTAGGTGATGGTAGTTGCATTAGCCTTTAGCTTGATTTGAGTACCATCAACTATGTCCCATAGTTCTTTGGCTAGTAAAACAACTCTGATCTTGAACTTCCAGAGATGGTAGTTCTCTCCATCAAGCTTGTCAATCATAGAAGAACTAGAACTCGAATCCATTCTGGTATTGTGTGCGATATCACTGGTAGAAACAACAATAACATGAAACTGTTGGATGCACACTTGCTGAGATGAAGTCTTAGTAGAAAAAAGACTGAATCCGCAATGAAGATGTAGATTAGTGAGCCATCTGCTCTGATACCATGTCGAAAATCAGATAAAATCAATACTTGCAGCGGAAGTGGTGAGTAGGTGGTGTAGTGGATCGAAAATGTGGTAGTTACCAGTAAAGCTTGAGTTCAAGATGAATCAGATATTACACTGCACAATAGAACAACAACACTCTGGTAATTGTAAAAAGCGTGAGTACAAGAGCTTGAAGTTGGCGCAAAGAAACGGCTTCAGTTGAGTTCGTTGATGATTGAAAATTTGAATACAGACTAACTGATTCTAAACACTGTGAAAAATACAGATCCTAAGTGGATCTAAACTCCAAGATCATTGGCTTGAATGCTTGCACTCCAAACTACATAAGCTAGGAATTGGCAACACATTCTATGCTACCTAGAATGCAAAGAACTTGATCAAAAAGCATTTATCACAAATGGAAACTTCCATAAACATCAAGTGCGGCCCAAAATAGCATTATACAGTCCATAATACATCAGCCTACCACTTTTGGAAAGCACCTAAGATCATACACACAAAGCTTGAACTCAATCACTACACAATGCCAACAATGGAAGGAGAACCCAATAGAAAAATCTCTCATTAAGCAAATGAATACAATGGATCTGCTCCAACCTGTTTCTCCACGGCCTACCTGCTATATATAGCTGAGAGAGATGACTCTCTCTCCTCTCTCTAGACCCTCCTTACCTAAAATATGCCCTATATAGGTAAAATTGGCATATATGTCCAAAATACATGAAAATGGACTCATTTCGAAGGTCTTGAAGTTTGACACTTCTTCATACTGAAAAAATACACTTACTAAAAATATCTAGACCTGTTTCACACGTGTGAAAAGTCAGATCCTAAACTATGTGCCATTTTTAGCAATTTTGGCCTAAAACTAGACAAGGAAATGTTGACAATTTTCACACTCCCTCTTCAACTTAACTTGCTAGTTTTACAACACTACTTTGTTCCAACTTAAGAATGATCTCCATCATCAGAATAGATCTCTTCTCAAGGATCCTAATATGTACAAAATAGGACACAACATAATTGATATAGATAATAGTGTCCATATAGGATGCTTCACTATTTCTTACATCAATTTTACATAGAATCATAAAAATGGTACATGTAAAAGAACATAGAATCTCAATTAATGAATTCCTCCATGTATCCATCTCTGGTTTCTCTGTAAAATAGCAGCAAACAAGTTGTAAATGAAAGTGATCAACAAGTGTTTGCATGCCTCCTCCACATTTCACTATACATATAGTGAATGCAACATGTATCTCCATGAATGAACTTCCATCACCACCTTGCCTTTGTAGATCTTCAATCCATGAAAGCCTTTGAGTGAATGAATGCCAAAAAGATGTGTTCCCTACTCCATTTGAATGACCAAAACCTGAACTTGAAATACTTGAAGTACCTCCACAAGATTTGCACACAACGCTTGATCCTACAATGTCAACAAGTTGCCAATTTGCCAACACTAGAATACTAGATCTTGAACTTTGTTCAAAAGAAAACATATTGACCACTTCAATACCTTTCAAGATCTGAATGAATTCATGTACTTGATCATACAAACCAGCAATGATAACTATTCCATCTCCAAGATCCAAAGGATGCAAAACTATGGAACTAGTTTTATTGAAATTTGACAATTTCAACACATTGACATAACAATGTTCATACATGAGATTAGGCAAGTGAGGTAGAGTAAGAAGACACTTCCTTGCAGCTCCAAAGACCTTACTTGAACCTTCAAGAACCTGTAAAAACAGATCCAAAATGCCTTGACCATTTGTCTCTTCTTTGATGCTTTTCACTAGCTTCGAATTGCCACTTGTCTCTTGGTGTTGATGAAGCAATCCAAGATCAACCTCTTGATCTTCCAATAAGACATCAAAGATCTTGCATATGTGAACATCTTCAGATCTGAAACTCTGAAGATACTCCCTCTCAAACACATGATTAAGATCCCACAAGATCTCATCAATGCTCAAATTTGACCCTTCACTATAGTTAGTGAAAACAATGCCACCATCATAAACCAAAAGATAGATTCCAACATTTCCATTTAACATGAAGTAGAGTAGGTGAAGATGAGTATCAAACCTAATCAAAACAGCCCTCTTGAGTTCATAACAAACCTCAATAAGCTCACCAATGATATCTCCCTTGCCTTGAAGAAGTTGCCACTTGAGTTGCTCCATGTAGTCTTCTTCAACCAACCTTTTGCCATCTTGACCATGAATGAACAATCCACCACAATCATAGAATGCTTTGAGTTGATGAAGAGATGTTAGATCCATGCTTTGGATCTTCCCAAGAACCACTCTTCCATTGCTCTTTCCTTCACAAGACTCCCTCTTAATGCTAGCACCACAAAAGTTAGAAACCTCCCTCTTGATAGTTGCACCATAAGAAGTAGAAGACTCTTGAATATTAGAAGCCAAGAAAAGAATCCTTAGTACCTTCAACATAAGAGTGATTGAAGTACTCTCTCTTTTCAAACATGAACTTCTACTCAATGATTTAGGTAATGAGTCATATGATAATGATTCTTCCTCACTATCGTTCATAAAAACATCATTCAAAGTACATCCTACTTTGAACACTTCACATACTTCTCTTCCTTTTGACTTGTGATCTCCCTCACCAAGTCTCATGATAGAAACCTTTGATCTACTCTTTTTATGAAGAAATGTGACACCACTTGTTGCACAAATGACTTTATCACAAAAAGATGTAAAAGAACCATTTCCTTCAAGCATGCTCAAAGCACCATCATCTTTTCCCACATGATTACATACATCAATATGAAAAGAATTAGAAGAACAACCATCTTCTTGCAAAGAATGACACTTAGCATCTCCATCTTTTTCCATATGAACAAACAAGTCATTAGCAACAATCACTTCCAAAGAAGAATCTTCATCAACTCCATTGATGAAGTTAGCTCCTTCCTTACCTTTTCCATTTTTGCACTTGCCATCTAGCACCATTGAAGAACCACCAAGCCTTGGAAGTCCATGAGTAGAAGAGTACAAACATGATGCTAATTTAGCTCCACATGACTCCATTTGACTAGTAGGTAGCACTAGTCCATCTTCAAGATCCAATGGATCCAAAAAATTGACCATAGATTCACCAAAGCTTGCCAAGTTAGCACAACAATTATCATCTCCAAGAAGTACAACCTAGCATTTTGTTTCTTATGGCATTCATTTGCAAAATGTCCTTTCACTCCACAATAAAAACATTTGAACTTGGACTTATCTTGCTTCCTACTTTGCAAAGAAGAAGAATACTTTCCATGCTCCAAACTACCTTGCTTGGACCACTTGCCTTTGAACTTGCCCTTTGTGAAAAGAGCTTCTTCATCTCCACCTTGTGTTGATGCACCACCACCTTTGGCTTGCAACCTATGCTCTTCAGCCACCAAGATCTCTTGCAAGTCATTGACACTTGGCAAGGACTTTTGTATAGCAAAGCATTGTACAAGGTTAGAATGTTCATCAAGCAAACCATTCAACAAGACTTGAACTAGTTCCCCATCCTTTATGCTTTCATCTATGCATGCTAGATCATCATTCAAGGATTTAACCTTCAAGACAAATGAATGTGCACTCTCTCCCTCTCTTTGACAACTTTGGAAGATTTGCCTTCTTAGGGTGAGAACCCTAGATGTGGATTTGGACTCATAGATCTTCTTCAAAGCATTCCATGCTTCACTTGAAGAAGTACATTTACCAACTTCTTTAAGAAGTTCATTGGTAACATTCATCTTTATGATATGTAAGGCTCTTTTAGCCCTTCTATCAAAATTTAGTTGCTCTTGAAGAATTAGAGGTCTTTCTTCAATTCCCACAACTATATCCATTAGCTCATTCAACTCTAGTAAAGACTCCATCCTCACTTTCCAAGTTGAATAGTTTGTAGAGTTTAACCTCTCTTTAGCTTCCAACATGATTCCACCATTGGATGTCATGATGCTAATATCTTCTTGTGTCCTTAGGCTCTGTTCTAATGCACCTAGCACTCTCCTTTCTCTCAATAAATGAAGAAGGAGAAGATCTTAAAAGATTTAGAACCCTAAATGACCTCTATCTTGAAACTATTTGGCTTTCAAGCATAGAAAGGAAGATTGAAACACATGCAACACTTTGCACACACTAAGAATGGATTACAAACTCAAACCAACCTGAACACACTCTTGCTTAAGCTCTCAAAATTTCCAGCAAGTGACCAAATCAAGTTATGGTGTGAAGAGTTACTTGCATTCTTAGAAAATACCCAAAACTAGGATGCCAAAATTACCTAGTAATGAACAAACTTGATCAACATATGATCACCACACTAAGATATTGATTCAACCTGTAAAACCACATGTAAACCACACTTCTAAAAGTTTATAAACTCCAGCAAGTGATAAATACAAGATTTAGAGGTGAATGAATGAGCACACTTAGTGAATCACAAGACTAGCTTCACTATCTTGTCAAAATTTGGTGTTTAGATGTAGATCTAAGATCACTTCACATGAGAATGTTCCTCAACCTGTTAAGAACCTGAAAACACACTTGCATAATGGTTAACACCTTCCAGCAAATGCTCCAATCAAATTACATAAGGAGAGTTACTTACATGCTCAACAAAGTACACCAAAAATTATGCCAAAATTGATGACAATCTTTACAATATGCTCTTCACAATGGAGCTTACAATATGTTCACCCAAAAAAGGGGATCTTTCATCCAAATGGGAGCTTTGCTCAGCCTTTAGGAGAATTACAACTCACTCAAAAGAGCATTTGTCATCCACTTAAGGAGAAGTTTCATCCACTTAAGGAGAGTGTTCATCCAAGAATGGAGATTGTCAACAATAGGATTGAAAAGAACATTGTTAGTATTGAATATGCACAAGCCTCACAATCACAAATGATTAGGTGTTATGATCTGATCCAAAATAGTTTCTTTTCAGCCTCTGATCTTCAATAGACCTGAAATATGCTTTTGATCCACAAGTTCAACTCACAAAACAAAGGTTAGTAAGATTTGATCAACAAAGCAATGCAAAATCATGCTAGAACTTGATCAAACATCCAAATATCACCAAAAATGGAATACTTACTGTAAATAGAAGCCAACCAGCTCTGATACCATGTGAAAAATACAGATCCTAAGTGGATCTAAACTCCAAGATCATTGGCTTGAATGCTTGCACTCCAAACTACATAAGCTAGGAATTGGCAACACATTCTATGCTACCTAGAATGCAAAGAACTTGATCAAAAAGCATTTATCACAAATGGAAACTTCCATAAACATCAAGTGCGGCCCAAAATAGCATTATATAGTCCATAATACATCAGCCTACCACTTTTGGAAAGCACCTAAGATCATACACACAAAGCTTGAACTCAATCACTACACAATGCCAACAATGGAAGGAGAACCCAATAGAAAAATCTCTCATTAAGCAAATGAATACAATGGATCTGCTCCAACCTGTTTCTCCACGGCCTACCTGCTATATATAGCTGAGAGAGATGACTCTCTCTCCTCTCTCTAGACCCTCCTTACCTAAAATATGCCCTATATAGGTAAAATTGGCATATATGTCCAAAATACATGAAAATGGACTCATTTCGAAGGTCTTGAAGTTTGACACTTCTTCATACTGAAAAAATACACTTACTAAAAATATCTAGACCTGTTTCACACGTGTGAAAAGTCAGATCCTAAACTATGTGCCATTTTTAGCAATTTTGGCCTAAAACTAGACAAGGAAATGTTGACAATTTTCACAAACACTATCTTAAACATTGATCATCGTTGTAGAATAATGCATGTACATTGTTACAAAAGATGTCTATTAGGGTGTTGACTTCATTGGATGTCAATTGATCACTGTATTGAAAACCTCAGTTAATCTACTTACAGTCCCACAGAATGTAGTCATTATTTTAATAGTATGTGGGTCCGATTTATGGTTAACAGAATTAAAATTTACAAGAATTCGAGAATATACAATGACTCGGAAAATTACGGATTTTCCGAGTCAATCCCATATGGGAAAATTCTGATTTTTGGGTATCGAAAAAATATCAGCTTTTTCAAGTTGATACAGCATCAAAAGATTCTAGCTTTTGGATATCGAAAATTCTCGGATTTTCGAGTCGATATGGTATCGAAAAATTCTAAAAAAAATACGAGTCAAGTTTCTGCTATACAAATTTTTCGAGCCTTCTCTTTTTTTTGTGTCTATTTAAGGATATGTATTAACAGGTTTTTTAGGATGCTCATTACTCCTCTCTCACGCATCATGCCTTGCCGTAATCCCCATCCTTGCTCGGATCTCCCCCACTCCTGTTGCTGATGTGGCATCGTTGCCTACCACATCAGCAAAGCTGCCACCTAAGGTGGCAACGTTGCCTGCCACGCAGGCAGCATTGTTTGTCTGTGTGGCAACGCCCTCCTCCTTGTCTTTTGCTCCCTCATCTATGTTTGTTGCTCCTCTTCCCTCTGATATATCTAGAAAAATTGATGTAAGAAATAGTGAAGCATCCAATTTGGACATTATTATTTATATCCATTCTAAAAGTTACTATAAAACCATAGAAAGGACGTCTATACTTAGGATGGAGATCATTCTTAAGATGGATCAAAGTATTGTGGTTAAATCTATGCTAAAACTAGTTGAAGAGGGAGTGTGAAAAATGTCAACTAGTTTAGTTGAGTTAATTTGGCAATTTGGAGGCCAAAGTGAAATTTCAACTTTAAGATACATTTCTTAATGTCAATAAGGCCTAAAAATAGTTTTATTACTATTTTTAACAAGTATATAAGTGGATAAGGTCGGATTTAGAGCTACTACTATTGGTTGGTTGAGATACATTGAAACTAGTCACTTATTTTTAGGTTTTTAGTGAAGTACCTAGAAGTTGCTATTTTAGGACAAGTTTAGGGCAAGTGGCCAAGTGACACTATGGCTGATATGAATAGCTGTAATAACTATATTCTCATTTTATGTGGAGAACTTTTCTCTTTTGATTCTATGTCCATCTCATGTGTATCTCTCTTGATATCTTGGTTTTTTATGTGTACAAAGTTGATTTTATCATTGATAGCTTTCAAACGTGTGAAGTACTATGCACAGGGATAGTACTAAGTCATATCTAAGTGTTTATGATCAAATATTTATGCATTTCTAAGTTCTAGCATGCATAAAGTAGTGATTTCTATCTTCTAGCTATTTCTAGATGTGCAACCAAATTGGCCAAAGACCATTGATCCACTAATGTGTTTTGGATCTTTATTTTTTCACAGACACCACAAAAAACAGAGTGGCCGAGAGGAATAATAGAATCTTATGTGAAGGTGCCAAAGCCATGAGGTTAGGTGCAAATCTTCCTAAATCCTTTTGGGACCAAGCTTTCTTGTGTGCTAATATTCTATGCAATAGATGGCTGACTGTGGTATTGGATGGAAAAACCCCTTTTGAGATTTTTTTTGGTAGAAGGCCAAGTGTCAAGTTTTTCAAAACTTTTGGATCTATACCAACATCACTCTTGATGATAGGACAAAGGAGGATCCATATTCAAGAAAAAGTATTTTTGTTGGTTATAGTGAGGTGAGCAAGGCTTACAAAGTTTTTTTTCCTTCAACTAAGAAAGTGGTCATTGGAAGAGATGTCATTTTTTATGAGGGAACCTTTCCAAAAGTGTCGTCAAGTGGTGGTGTGGATGTTGGATCTAACATTCTTGATGATGACATTGTTGATGATATTGGATATTGATGTTGAAGAGCCTACTTCAAATCAAAAGCCAAGGAGGACATCAAGATAGAGCCAACAACCTTTGAGACTCACATATGATGAGAATGGTAAGCAAGTGGAAGTTACTCATTTTGCATTTCTCACATATTTTGGTGAATCTTCTTGTGTAGATGATGTTATGCAACTGGATGATGGTTTTCATGGAATGCATGCAACTAATGGATCTGGAAAAAAAGTTTTGTTCAAAGTTGGATGGAGGATTCATTGCATTTACATTCTATTTGGTTCTTCATGTTCTAGTTACATCTTGATATGTAAAATTGATGTAAGAAATAGTGAAGCATCCAATGTGGACACTATTCTTTATATCAAATAGTTCTAGCTCATAGTTTGGATCTAGATTTTTGATTTGTGCATCCTCCATCACTTTTAGGATTGATTGGGATTCATTTTGCTATAAAAATTTTGTCATGGTATCAGAGCCTAATCAAAAGTGAGCTTTAGATTTTATTTTCTCAAGCTTAGATCCTAGATTTGAGTAGTATTGGCTTTGCCCTTGCTACTAGCTACTAATCTAGTGATTGTACCTTCAAATTTGGTTTTATTTGAGTGATAATAGATCAAAGGGAACTTGTTTTGCTAAGTTATAGCTGCAAGAACCGAGATTGAATCATTTCCATTCAACCAAACCAAATTAGAAAGTTCTTATGAGTTGAATCTTGGAGTACATGTCTCCTAATAGAGATTTTCATAAGGATTTGAATGCCACCACTTTTTAGAAGTTTGGATCAGTCATTTGAGAGCTGAATTAGGTTGTTATTAGGCTTCTTAAGGTCCTAAAATACACCTTTAAGGTTCAGATCAAGTGTTTTGATGATTTTTTCATCTAGAAATGCAAAACTAGTGAAAATTGTGTTTCTATTCTACTCGGTTTTGGATAGGTTTGTGAGTGAATATGTCAATGTGATTCAACCTGAATTTAAGAGGCTTTATTTGTAAGACATTTGTGTGCTATAAAGTGCTTTTGGTTCAGTATAGGTGGATTCACCCTTCTTGTGAAGTCGAGATCAAGAAATAGACTAGTTTTGATCAAATCTATAGTAAATATGGATCTAGTTTGGATCTAGAAGATAGATCAAAAGCTCAAGATAAACTTAGATCTTGTTGATGATGTCAACCTTTTCATCATCAAATTTCAAAGGTGAAGATCCCTGGTGGATAGATAGTGGGGCTAGCTCCCACATGTCGGGTAAAAGGGAGTATTTTTCTCAATTCACACCTTATGTAGGACCTATAAAGTCCATTTTTACAGAAAATGATCATGAATGCAAAGTTGAACATGTGGGATCCATTCCCTTATGCTTAGGATCCTCCAAGAAGACTAAGATAGATGGTGTTCTCTTCATTCCTAGCATCACTAAGAATTTGCTTAGGGTTGGCCAACTTTTAAATCATGGTTTCATTGTGGAGTTCTCTACTAATGTATGCAACATCAAGAAAAGTGAGATGATCATAACAAGGGGAACAAGGTTTGGGAGGTTATTTAAGCATGATGCTTTTGTAAATCTTAACCAAGTTGTGATGGTAGCCGAGGAGACCAAGATGACCACATTTGACTTGTGGCACAAGAGGCTTGGTCACATCAACACCAAGTCCATGGAAGCTATGTGCAAGGAGGAGCTTGCTCTCGGCCTTCCAAGATCTTTGGAAAAGGAGGAAAGGGTATGTGAAGCACACAAGTTACCTTTTTCAAGCTCAATCACAAAGACAAGTCATCCTCGAGTTGATCCACTCGGATGTGCATTTTGCTAGCACAAAGGGCAATGGTGGAGCTACAATGTTTGTCACCTTTATAGATGACTACTCAAGATATGGATGGGTATATCTACTTTCCTCTAAAGCACATGTTTTTGAGAGTCTTGTAAAGTTCAAGACTTTTGTTGAGATGCATCATAATCACAAGATCAAGTTCTTTAAAAGTGATAATGGAGAAGAATATATCTCCAATGAATTCAAAGACTTTTGTGATCAAGAAGGGACCAAAAAAGGAGTTATCTTGCCCCTACACTCCTCAACTAAATGGGGAGGCCGAGAGGAAAAATAGGACACTATGTGAGTGTTCTAAAGCTCTAAGGTTAGATGCATGCCTACCTAAGTCTTTTTGGGAAGAAGCTCTCACGTGTGCTAACTTCTTATGTAGTCATAGTTCCATGTAGCTCTATAAATGGTAAAACATCTTATGAGTTATTGTATGGAGAAAAGCCTAATCTCAAAAGCTTGAAGGTGTTTGGATGCTTGCTATGTACATGTCCCTTTGGACAAAAGAACCAAGGAGGATCCATCATCCATGAAGGGGATCATGGTAGGTTATGGCAATGCAAGCAAAGGTTACAGAACCTACATTCCCTCTTCTCGAAAGGTTGTCATTTCTAGAGATATCATTTTTGATGAGACTAGGATGCATAAGCTTGAAGATGATTCATCAAACCACTCTATTGGAAGAGAGGTATCCAAGATCAAGGAGGAGCTTGATCATGAGGAGGAGCTAGAACCAAGAACACCAAGCACACCAAGAAGATCCACAAGGTCAAGGATGGAGCCATTAAGACTCACATACAAGGACAAGGGTAAGCAAGCTGAGGGAAGTACTTCTTCTTATGCCTTCATCACATCTTTTGAAGATCCTTCAAATGTTAGTGAAGCTTTACAATCAATAAAGAAAGGGATTTTGAAAATGCCCCAAATATATAGAGAGACAAGTATAGATTGATATATGCCAAATAAAAACCAGCTGTCTAGTTGTATTAAAGTCCAAATTTGGGATATTTTTTAATTGAAATAAAGTCAAAAGTACATACAATGATTTCAAGAAATTTATTGTTTTCTACAGTGTTGATTGTTGAAAGAAGATCCTTACAATTTGTTATCAGCTTTTGTCTTTTTGTATCTGTATGAAAACCAATGTGCTAGTGTACATATTCATTGCATAGACTTTTTTTTTAAGACCAACAACCATGAGTAAAAAAAGATAAGCATTGAATTTTTACTAGCTTTTATTTATTTATGTTGAATATGAAATGATCAAGTAGAAGATCATTGTGCATTAAGACAAGCTCAGTTTTGGTATAAAGTAGGCTCAAATGTTCTTCCACTTCAATCATAGTTAGAACCTATTCATTGTATATAATGTTCACTTGTTTTCAATTTTTGTGACCATCCATTTCAAGGTCTTGATCTAGTGGCATCCAAGTCTCATTTATCTTTTCCATAGACGGTAGCTATATGTAAGACTGAGAACTGTCTCTCAATACGATAATGGAAGGTAATAGAAGATCTTTTACTTGTGCTATCTATGTCTTTGTTTGTCTTACTATCCCAACCTTTATCCCCCGTAAAAGAATAACATCTGATAAATCATTATAAACAAATAAAGTAGGTGTCCTACAAACATCGACAAATCTTCTTGAGAGATCTTGGTCTTGTAGGCAACATCACAAATGTTAGCACTCTCACTGGAATCTAGTTTTGTAGAGTCAACCAAATCTAGATCCTCTATCTATCACCTCATCCTCACTCTTGATGATACATGTATTCACATCAAACTTGACATCAAGACCATTGTCAAATAATTGACCAACACTAATGAGATTCTTTGTTAGTTTTGGCACATAAAGCACATCTTTGAGAGAAAAAACTTTTTAATGATGCTACATCTAATGGGATATTTCATATTCCTTCAAAAGTACACTCAAAATCATTTGCAGTATAGATAGAATTTTTTACTCCATCATAAGCCTTGAGACTAGAAAAAAGACTCTTGGAACTAGACATATGGAAACTAGCCCCACTATCAATCCAGCACAAATTATCATTCTTGAAGGAAGAGGAAAAAAAACTAGACATCATTAGTGAATCCTCCCTATCACTCTCATTAGCATCACTCTCTTTCTCATTACTGAGGTTAGCTTGCTTGAATTTGAAGCAATTAGAGGTATAGTGTCCTTTCTTGCCACAAAAGAAGCACTTGATCATCTTTTTCTTCTCGTCCATGTCCTGTATATAGGATTCAGCATAATCCTAGTCTTGGATATCCGGTACTCTAGTGTACGAGATTATTGGTTATGCCACGTCATTCGGACTAGGCCATAAATGTAATTAATAACATTGTGAGGGCCCATGTGCTCTAAATTGGACTTATGGAGCTTTTGCATGGTGATTGATAGCCTTTGTGCAAAATAGGAGATCAAATGCTTATCCTAGAGAGGAGTATTCTCTACCTTTTGGAGATTATATAACCTATTGGAACTCACACATTCAGTCACCATGGCTTGGGGGTGAAGCGGTTAGGGATTTGACTATTAGTTTCTTGTTGGTTGGGTGGCTTGGCTCCATAGGTGTTCTTTTGGTTGCATGCAACAGGATCTAGGTAGATCTTCACTTGGAGATCTTTATAGTCTTCATCTCCATCCATGGCTTTGTTTTTGTCCTTGTCCATCTTGAAATGTTGTTGTTGTCCTTTGCTCCTCCCCTTTGGCTTGTCCTTGGTTAATAGAGCTTTGTCTTCTCCACCATCCTTCAATGAAAGCTTGTTGAATCTCATGAGGTTGTTCTCTGGGCCTACATTCTTCAGAAATAAGGACTCCTTGAAGTGCCTCCAATCTTGGAAGCTCCTCCTTGATTTCATAGGATTGGACAATATTCTCAAACTCATATTTCAATCCATTGAGGATGACTTGAACTAATTCACTTTGGTTGACATGATCACCTATGCATGCAAGCACTCTATGAAGATCCTTAACTCTCATGACAGAATTAAAAGCACTCTCATCACTCTTTTGACAACTTTGAAAAATTTGGTTCCTAAGAGTGAGTAGTCTAGAAGTATTCTTGCTTCATAGATGGATTTGAGAGTGTCCCAATCCTCCTTGTCCGAGGTGCAACCACTAATCTCTCTCAAAACTTCATTTGAGACATTCATCTTAATGTTGTGAAGGGCCATTCTTGCCCTTTAACTAGACTTCACTAGCTTTCTAGCAAGCTATCACACTCCAAATTTGGATCAACCTTGGAGATGCACCACAAACTCAAAGTGGACTGATCTCACACATGTCTGAGCATTGAATTCCGTACAGTACCAGTATGGATCCAATCAATATATTTTAGACCCCTCTTGATCCAAAAATCACTATCACAGAAATCGAGGTGCAACTACACCCTCCAAAACTTGATTTCAAGCCAAAATCAGTTTACACTTGATAGATGCAAATCAATCTTAGGTAGGCTCCGATACCATGTGTACTTTTAGTTCAGAAAATAGTTTAAACACCCGACCGGATCAATCACCACAGCACACCGTCAAGTGCAACAAGACAAGACAACATAATTTCTCTCCACAAACTGTATATTCAACTAATCAGTAAGTACAAAGATAGAGTTGCTTAAAAGCACTCAAAGGGCTCGTAAAAGAAAGACGGCTCGGTAATTCTAGAACTAAGCACACGTGGTGTCGTCGAAATAAGAAAGCACTGTATAAGTCGATCATTGCTATTTTAACTCTTTTCACACGTGTGAGGAATTCTCAAATCATGTGAATGATCTCCTAAGATGTGTGTGATTGCACATAGATCAATCTATATTGAGATACAAGCATACTAGCTCAAAAACTAAGGCAAGAGCACTTGTACATGCATCAATCATCAAACATTCATCACACATAATGAAAGTACACTTTCCATGAAAAAAATTAAGTATAGATTTGGCTTGCTCTCGAGTAGAGAGAGAATGTCATCAAAAAACTAAGTGTTGGAGCTTGCGACATCAAGATCTTGCTACAAAAAACTAAGTATGGATTCTCCCTCCCTCTCACTAGTAGTAGTTCGAGATCCAGGAGCATAGAAATGAAGCAAAATGATTGGACCTCTAAAACTCCACCTCTTACAATGATTGGACCTCCTAGATGCCACCGCTTACAATGATTGGCCCAAATTGACAAATGAAAACAAGAGGTGCTATGTCACTAATCTACTAGCATCAAGCCAAGTGTCACTAGCCTATACTACCACGAGCTAATCCACTTCCAAAATTGGCCTAATCACTTATTTACAAGTGTACAATGAGTGGTTTTGAAAGAGGACCCCCAAAATCTCAAGATAGATAACTTTAACAATTTAACATTAATTAGAGCATCTAGCCCTCACAAAATTATTAATTACGTTATTGGCCTAGTTCAAAATAACGAGGCGTAATTGTGGAGTACCTTTTATCCAAGTCTAAAGTGCAAAGGTGAGTAAAACATCAAAACAATTTCCCAATTCAAATAACTAGATTTTTCATTCTAAATGATCCTAGTTCCCAGCAAGGAATGCCCTAGGCAAGGCCACCCCCCAACGCGCGCACACACACACACACACACACACACACACACACACATAAAGCACCGTGAAAGCACCGTGGAATGATCACATTGAGAGGGACGGCGTGCGTTATAAAACTGGCCAATGGCCATTCAAATATGATGACGATGTCGCCACCAGCCCCAGGTGCCTCTCCATGTTAAATATATTCTACAATCTCTCTATTTCTCCTGATCTAGAAGCAACTTTCAAGTATTGTCGCTCTTCATCCAATTAATACACAATGTTACGCTTATTATGTGTGGATGCTGGGAGACTCCGGAGAGATCGATCGTAATAGATCGGAGACATTTTGCTTTTGCAGATTTTCATGTCCTCCATGGCGCCCTGATCCACAACATCTTCTCTGGCAAAGAGGTGCATGGGAAAATGTGGATCTTATCGCAGAAGATTCAGATCGCAATTACCTGATCAATATGTGTCTATGCAACGCCATTTGTGAACGCTACTTAGGAAACATCATGGGTTGTATTGCTCTTATCGAATATCTCTCTTGAAGCCGTCAAGGATCGTGCATTAGAATCAGGTGTTATGGAAGGTAAAGTTTATTTGAAGTTTCGATTATTGTTGTGTTCTATAATTTACCTGTTGGTTGTGTACAAATTAAGACAGATCGTGCTTGCAAATGTTGTCCAAACTAGACTAGGTTAAGAGTTTTCCAAAAATGCGAATGAAAAATATCCCGTATAGGTGTTTGGCTCAAATGCCTGATCAATCACAAAGAGTAAATTTGTCAGCAGCAAAATCTCAGCTGCAAACTAATGATTAAACGTCATTATGAATGTACATGAGCGATAATATAGCATTGAAATGAAAATGGGGTTACTCTGTATATCAACGCATTTCCGTTTCCCAAGAGATCGAAAAGATGCTTAAATGATGTACGTGGTTGTCTCTTTGTAGTGCCATGAGGTCTTTTTGGTCATCAGGAAACTGGACACTTATTTGTGTCATGTTGCCTGGGCAACTTTTTGCTTTTCTTGAAGCGATTCAAGCCAAGTATCTTTGTTTAGCTCGTACACGCATTGGCTTTTGCAGCTTAAGATGTACAATAGGATCACATGTTTGGAATCTACATTTGCCAATAGTACCTATACAGAGATGAACTCAATCGTAATGGTTCGTAGTAGTTGTAACTCAGCTCCTTAACGTATCAGGTCATGACGAAACTGCTAGGAGGAGCTGTTCGGAAAGTTTGGATTGTAGTGGCTTGGAGCTTGAAGACCCGAAAAAGCGCTGCATTTGTGAATTCATGAAACCAGAAGCTTTATTTTCCGGTGACATCGTTAGAGCTGAAACTACTATGTTTCCTGAGCTTGTGATTGATGAAATTTCTGCCAGCCGGAAAGACGCTAAGCATGCAACAGATTTCGAGTTTGGCATGTCTTACAAAAACAACCCCCGTGTACTTTTGTGCAATTCAATGGTATCGGCCGATGAACTTTTTCTTGATGGAAAACTCATGCCTCTTCATACTCTGTCGAAGGTGCAAAATCAATTTACAAAGCCACCAGTAAGTAGTCATCGTCTCGGCTCTTTACCAAATACCCGCACTCTCTCTTTCACCTCTAAGCCTTCTGTTTCTCATGGCTTCTCTGATTATGTCAATCTGGGCGGAAATTTTTTTTCTTTTGGGAAGCGCAATACTTTCAAAACAAGCAACCTTCAACATAATCCAGTCCCTTCGGACTGCAAAATTCGCCCTTCCTTGAAGTTGAAACGTCAAGGCTCCAACAGAATGATGCACACCTGTACTGATCAACGTCCATCGAGAGAACGTCTGCTTGAGCAGTCAAGCGCTACATTAAGAGCTCCCTGGTGCTGTTCTACAGCGATAATTCCTGCTACTGCTCTTTCATCTCCACTCGGCCTCACGCACGCTGAAAACACAAACATGGAAACGTTATCAAGACGCTCAATCAGCAGATGGCTGAACTCTGAACCATCAGCGGACGCTCAATCATCACAACTTAAACAATTCCAAGGAAGAAATTTGAGGACGGTGGCTGTGACACCCCTCGAGAAGAAGACTGCTTTTGAGGACCCCATGGAAAGAAGTTTTAATACGAACCTATCATCTTCCACTCAAGGAAAAGATGTAGACAATCCCATTAAGCAGTCTGGGAAGATCGCTGACATGCGGCAAAATAACCAGCTACTCGCTAACAAGAAAAGCTCTCAAAAACGAAATACGAACTTCAGCTATGCACCCAGATCAAAAGAACAGACAAGACAGTGGGAAGGTTATAAAAATCAACAGATTTTAGACAGACCGGGTTCTTATCCTGGTGATGTGCAAGCTATTCCAATATTGAACGTCACAGCTTGCATGGGCGAGTCTTCTGTAGCCTCCAAGGCACCCAAAGCTAGTGTTTTGTGTGGCCGTCAAAGCTCCATCCAGAAAAAACAACCCAGAGCTGGTGTATTGGCACAGCTCGCCCATATCTGAAGCTCCCATCGTAAAAAAGATTTCAATTATGAAACTATCAAAATGATGAATGCTTTGAGTTCTTCAGACGCTTTACTGATAATCACGTGTTAGTGGGCATACATTCTTAGCTGATGCCAGTCCTTTATAGTGTTATATAGATTCTATTGAAGTTATAACCAAGATAAAATCGTTCATCCAAAAGGGGAATTTTATGGGACTTTTTCTGATATTGTATAGCTTAAAGGTTTGAAGATTTCCTCAGTTATCATGCATTAAAAGGTTGTACTTTGTTAAAGTTGATGCCTTTTCCTCACCATATGGTTAACTTGAGTTGTTGCAATTCAACGTTGGATATTGAGATTCTTCTTTAATTAAGGATGTACTAATTGTACTTCTCTGTTGAAGAAAATGATTAAATTTTGTTGCCAACATGATAATTCTAAAACTTAGAAAAAGACAATATGTTGCCAACAGAACCATACAACTCACCACCTATGTACATGTGAGATCATGCCTAAATTTTTGGGATTCTGAATTAGGCCAATAAATATGTCTTCAAAAGTTAACAAATGAAATCATACCACATGGCTACATATCTATCCAAAGTAGGTTTACAAATTACAAAGTCCCCTTTCTCAAATATGCACTAATATTAATTCTTTACTCTCATACATTCCCTCCCAATGTGTATTTGAAGAATGTTTGTTTGGAGGGTCCATTTGGAATTTGTTAGTTCTTTAGATATGGCCTTTAGCCCTCTCTTTGTAGGCATGATATGATTTCATTTATCTAGTCTTTGTGCAAAATTTAACATGAAGTAATATAACTAGAATGTAAACATATATATTGACAGCATTAAAACCTTCTACAATTTTAATATAATATTAACATACTAGAAAAGTAATTACCTCCTAAATGTCACATGTCAATTTTTTTGGGAATTTCAAATTAAAATAGGGTGAAAGATGTCAATTTCACTGTGAGGTATAGTCTTTTTTTTTTTGCTGAGCCTTTGTTTGAAATCCTACCTAGGCCACATGTGGCAAGTGTCATGAGATCATATAAAGGCTCATTGAGGCTAAATTTGTTTTAGTTTCACTTTGACTCTTGAGTAGACAATTTTTCAAAATGCAATTTGAGCACTATTCGAGATAATCTTTCACAAGAGAACCTATAGGAGATTTTGGGTTTTCCAACTTTGCTCTACAGTCATCCTTTATTGAACCTCATTTGAGGTGATTATGGCTAAAATAACACAAGAACATTGAAAGTATTGCAATTATACCAAAGCTTTCATGGAGCCAAGCTAAATTGATCTCTACTCTCTTATATAAGTAACCAATTTCCAAACAATTAACCACTAATTATGAGGCCTTAATGGTTGATTTATACTATTTGAGGGTGGGGACCAACTAGGGCTAGGGCTATGCCCATCTATAGGGCCATGATCATTAAATCATCAATTAGAATCGAAGGGGTGGAAGCAAATCAAATATTAAATGGGGATGGGATTCATGTGGATTGGGCACATGAGACCGAGCAAGCTCTATTCCAAAGGCTCACATTCACAAAGGGCGCAGCTAAGCTCTCTCATTTGTGAAGAATTGCCAAAAATTGGCAAATCTAGCTTTGATCAAAAGCCATGTAGAACTTTGTAAATATTGTGTATAATTGGGTTCCACACATGTAATGCCAAGATGCCATGTGGCAACCCACTCCTAATATAGGTTAGGTCAAGTCAAGAGAGTTGGTCATGTCTATTTGGTGGTCATCCCTACTTTATAGGACCTACACCTAAGTTTAAGGTGAAAATTTGACCAACTAGCTACCTACCAAGCATAACTCTAGGATCTAGGCTAGGGTTTCATTTTAGGTCAAGGAGAGTGAGTTAACTTCCTTATTACATGCTAGAAATCCACCTAACTTCAAGAAGGAAGTCGAATTTGCTATGTATTCCCTCTCTCCATAGTGAGAAGATAGAAATTTTTTGGAGTCATTGGCAATCTCAAGCTAGTTCACTATGTACATTGAGTTTTTGTGATCCAAATGCAACCAAATCAATTTCTACTTGTTTCTCAGGTTGAAGGCCGTACTACAGCCTGTATTACACACGTGTGTGGAGTCTCAAAAGTTCCTTGTTTGTAGCTGGATTTTTTAGACACTTCTAAAAGCATTCATTCATCTAGCAAGAGAGTTGTAGATAGATCAAGCTAAATTTGAGGAGTGTGAAGAATTGCCAAAAATTGGCAAATCTAGCTTGATCAACAACCATGTAGAACTTTGTAAATATTGTGTATAATTGGGTTCCACACATGTAATGCCAAGATGACACGTGGAACCCACTCCTAATAATACATATCATAATGAAAAGAAAAAAAAAAAAAAAAAAGTAGACAATAGTATGAAATGCACAATGTTCATTGCTTACAAAGGAATAAGACTTTCACCACTGGTGGATAGACTTTTTTAAAGAACAAAGAATCACAAATCTACTTATAATACATATCATAATGAATTAAAAAAAAAGGTAGACAATAGAATAAAATGTGCAATGCTCATTGTTTACAAAAAAAATAAGACTTTCACCACTGGTGGATAGACTTTTTTAAAGAACAAAGAATTAGTTTGCTCACAACTTTGGAGATGCATCATCAATAAAGAATTTCATTGGCTTATCAAATTAGGAGATCCAATGACAATTGTCGAACCTTCAAGTCTTCCATAAAATCATGATTTTTTGCAACTTGTGCATGGTGAAGAATGGGAGATTTATATGGGCTCACGAAAAAATAGGCAAACGACAAAAACTACCAAAATAAAGTGGTGTGGTGATCTTAATGAAATTCAAATTGGGAGTCTTATTGCATCGTTGGCTTCGGAAAATAGTGAAGGACATCCATTTTGAATTGCAAAAGTGCTTGAATTCATTCAAAACAATAATCAAAAGTATTATGGGTCCATTGGCCGCTGCACCACCTCAACAGATGTTTTCTTGTAAGATACGATTTGGAAAATCCAAAGAGCAAAAGAAATTAACGTCTACCAAAAATATCTACCAAAGATTGATGATTTAAATTTAAATGATATAGATGTTTTAGCTTGAAATTTTGAGTTGACAATGATCAATCATTTACAAAAGCCAACTATAGCTATTTTAAAAGAACGAATTGGGTTAATGGCACTACCATCATCCTCAACGCGTTGCCAACGAATAAAAGCTTATTTACAAGATTTTTTGTCGGCATCAAAAGTAGATATGCCAGTCGACTCCGATGAGAAAAAGATGAGTCTATAACTTCATCGGCTGAAAAAGAAAGTGTTGAGAATATGTCAACTTTCGAATTAAGAGGTATTAGTAAAAATTTGTTAGAAAATGTACTTGAAAAACATATATGTAAATGTATTTTGAGTAATTTCATATTTTTATAATATTTGAACTCTAAAAATCATGTGTTGTCTTTAAATGTTGTTCTCTATTATGATGGTTTTATAAAGTTTTTAAAAAAAAATTATGATCTTTTGTAGAAATTCATTTCTTTTTACCTTTTTAATGTATAATTTGGAGATTTAACTAAAAAAAAAAAAAAAACCATGACTTTGGCCTAAAAATAGGTAATTTAAAAAAATACCAAAAAAGGTTACTTTTTTTTAGGTCAAAATCCCAAAACAAATGTCAACATATTGAATTTCCATCACCAGATTGGGTAAACTCTAAAGTGAGTGAAAGACTATAAATTTCCCTACGTTGGTCTCTAATAGTTGATGATTATCAAGATTGTCAGAGGCCAAGAGGCAAAATTCCATTTCTATAAGGACTTGCAAAGTGGTTTATTGTTATTGATATCTAGCTTGGAACGCATGATTCTTTATGAATGTCTCTTGAACTTGATGGCAAAACATTTTTCAGAGTGTTAGGAAGCCATTTTTTGTTTCAAGAGTAGCAGAAAGAGGGTGCTATGTAGTATAAAATGTAGCACACTGAACTAGAGGATGCTAGATTTGTTTGCAAAGGTCAAACAAATTGGATTTTTGACTTCTTACTTTGAGAATTTTGAAAAGACAATAAAACCTTGAATTTTCGTTGAGTTGCTTGCAAGAGGCCAAAAATGCTATCATCATAAGGAATTTATGATGCTTGTCTCCCCTCTTTTGAACCAAGACTCAAAAATACGAATGTCTTATCCTTTCAAGATCAACTATAAGGAGGAGGCTGAGATTGCTCTTAGGAGATGCTTTTTATGTGCAACCTCCCCTTTTACTTGGCTAGAAGGTGTAGTTCCAAGAACTAGATCTATAGTATGGTCTACTTCCCTACTTGGTTGGGTAACATTTGGCAATTTATCAGGAAAAACATTTTTAAATTCATCCAATAACTGCTTTAAATTACTAACTTGGTGAGTGAAATTAAATTACAAGCATTTGCTACAAATTGTAATTCACAAATAGGTCCCTCATAATCATGATCACCAATAAGTTGTTTGAGCTCCGAATTGCAAATCAACGAATTATTTGGTAAATTATGCTCAGTAATTAAAAACTACTTGAAGAGATGGGCTGAGTGTTCATTGTTTCAGAAAGGATTATGATGCGTTGTTGGAGTTTCGTGGACATGAAAGAGCAGTTTATGGAAAGATGAGCATGGTTTCTTACAGAACCACATGAATGGCTGCAAGAAACAAATAATGTCAGAACCTTCACATTCCCAATGCTTGGTTGATTCCTTGCAGGAGCTGCCGCTTACCTTCATGTCAAATGCACTAAGGTTTGCTGGTCAATAATTGCATCTGGTTACTAAGCCTGTAAGGATACAATGCAGCTACATGTCTCAACTGCCTTTTAAAGGCCGCTGTTTGTTCAAGACAGCCCAAGTAATGAAGGCCTAATTATCCTTGCTACAAGATCCAAAATGACAAAACTTCATGCTCTTGAAGTGTAATATTTTGAGCCTACTCAAACAACCACAACTGAGCATATAGAAGCACTAGCCTTGATACTTGTAAGCCTTACCCTTTCTTACCACCAGTAGTTTTTGAAAGAGCTTTGTCGTCGCTAGTTGTGGATTTGGGTATCAAAGATGCCAACATTTATATTGTAGATGTATTAGCTCGTGTGGTCATGCACAATGTGAACTATTCACAACATTACAATTTTTGCAGTCATTGATAATTCATTGCTACATGCTCCATACAACTAGTTTATTCTTAGTAAGAAACAAAGATCCTTGACAAAATTTATATCAGGTGAAAAGTTTTACAACTTGTTAGATAACAAACTATACGAACAAGCTAGATTTAGCCATCATCCTTGAGACGTAAGAACCAGCACAAGAGTTCCTCATGGAATCTTGCAAGATTACTGCATCACAAAAACTGCCTGTTTCCAATGTGTCAAATAAACGATGATCATAACACTTTTCCCACCTATTATAACAATCCATAATGATATATTGGTATGGTCCTCCAATAAAAGCTTGCAGCATGAATGTTCTCAGGCTCACAATGAACACGTGTTCTTGCAAAGCCAAAGACCTCTTCTGACAAGCTTGCTAGCTGGTAAGACATTCTCGACATCTTTGGATATACAAAGAAGAATGATTTTAATATTCATGTTGCATAGTTGCCCAGGTGGTTATTATCAGTGGAATAGGAAGACAAATAATCCGATTCAGGGATTGGCTTACTCAAGCTTGATGATCTACCTGGTTTAAACTCATACGGGCCTTGTCGAACTCCCCATACCTGCACTTTACAAGAGATATTTCAAAGTATAAAATTGGCCTTTGACTGTCTCAAACATTTTCTTGTTTAAAATTAGCTTCACGAAGCATTTTCAATTAGAAAGTACCAACAGCAAGAAAATCACAATCAAAAACTTAAAACAATATCAGGTTTCATAAAAAGAAATTAACCTGATTCCCTTCATCATCATAAGCCCGATCCCAGCAATGAATTTCTCCATTTTTATAAATTGTCAGCTCTGATGTGCATCGAGTGGCACCATTCTGAGACACGAACAGCATATTCCAATAATACTTCACAAATATATTGACCTACTCAAAGAACTACATATCCTTGACACGTTTAATTCAATCTTGAAGCATGTTTACTGCAAATATGCTCAAGCAAAACTGAAGCCACATGCAGTTAAAAGGACCACTTCGAGCATGACTGTCAAAAATTCTGGCATTAGCTTTCAAGAACAAATAAACTGAGAGCAACTTCTTGAATAAGGCGAATTCATGAAGCAGGATGATTGGCAATGAACTAATTGATTGAAGGGGACTAAAAAACTAGAAAGCCTTTCATCAAACAGAAACTGGTTCGGAAATACAAGTAGCAATGACAGATTATATTACTACTGTTGGTTGCCATTTACAACAACTCTTAAAGAGGATGTAACTCTTATATTCCAGTGCAATAAAGTAGAAATTGCATGCAACTTTCATTAAACTGAAGTGAAAATGTCATGCACTTCACATTCCAGTGTCAGTCACTCTGGGTCACAAGGCTCCATGGCTAAGAAAAGATTACAAAAACACAAGCGGTTCCAGGATATTTTGAATACTCACAACTTCCACTAATGTGTGAGATTATATGCATGTCAAAGACAATGATTCAAAAATTCATACAGTTTTTGTGGTGCTCTAAGACAAACTGTAATGTCCAGCTGACAATAAACTTAAGAACGCTTTTAGCTGCCTTACGGAAATTAAAAATTAAAATTGGTGAAACTGCTGCAGGAACACCGCTCATTTCATAAATGTACAGGAACAAGAAGAATTCAAGTTTGTGTCGATACCCAGGAATTAGGAAAACCCCCAGGCGGAGTGGAACCCTCATAAAGACAGTGCTGACCCCTCTCGCAGCGTGATAAATACACTGATGTAAGATGTTCTGCAATGTCCTACAGAAGCCAGCAAGTATTACTCGTTAGTATTATGAACGATAAATCAAGCAATGGCTGGAGAATGACATCAAGGAAAGTGACATAATGTTAGCTATTCAAGGAAAGTTAAATTGCTCTGAAACTAATTGAATACTGGCTTCATTAAGTTAACATATACGAAGTTTCAAACAAATCAAAACAGCTGTTGTTTTCTACAATTGCATTAACGTTCAAGGTGATAATGGGTTACCGTCCTTGGATTGTGAGAAACCTTCAAATGGTATAATAGACATGTACGCAATCAAGAAGTTTCAAGATGCAAAATTTAATGTGTATGCTATAGCAAAACGTAATGGTAAAAAGAGATTTCCAATTTAAGGGATAAATAAATAACGAGCATCAGCAAAACATAATGGTAAAAAGAGGTCACTTCCGCTTTCAGAAATATATATAGAAAGAGCATCTCCTGGCTGCTAATTTGGCTATCTTATGATCCTATGCATAGCTTCCGGAACGGAACGCGTCCCAGAACGCGTCCCGTTCCGGAACTTGACCAAAAAAGATACATATTTTTTTAACAAGGAAAAAAATAGCGATAGATGCCATCTTTCTTCTTCGATCTTCTATCCCACTGTCCAAATCCCATGAATGATTCTCTACAGAAAGAAACAGAAGAAGGTTTTCTGTGGGTTGATGATCTGATGCTCGTTGAGGAGTGATTCCATCTCAGTTACTGTGCACCGTTTGTCGGTTTGAGCTTTCTGCTACTGACATCTGTCCGGGTAGCCAACTGATTTGCAAATTGCAGCTGCCTTGATGCTATCTCAGCTGAAGAAATGGACCGACTGGATGAACGAACCGCCCACTGTTGAGCAAATATTTCATTCTTAGCTTCCAGGTCAGTGAGATCTCTGTAGTTTCAGCAGAATAGTTTTTTAACTAGGCGCTCGATCCAGCATCAACTCGCAGATCAAGAAGTAATCTGATTATAATCTATTGCTGATTTGACAAGGCAAAAAACAGAGATAGATAATGCGCACTTGAGACAGCCATCCAGTATATCAGATTGAGACTCTGAGACATTGTCAAATTTAAAAAATCTAGCTTGATTAAACCATGTAAATTTGTACATAGGAGGGTCCCACACGTGTGAATCCATGTTGCCACGTGTGAAGGCTACCCTAGATAGGTTAGATCTCATTCATAGGGTTAGTTAGGTTTGTTTGGTCATGATTCCTAAATTATAGGACCAAATTTCTTAAATCATGGAGGTGGTTGATCAACCTAGCCACCAACTTGGCAAAACTCTAGGGTTAGGTAAAATTAACAAATTAGGGCAAAAATAGTCAATCATCTTCCTTATTACATGCTGGATTTTCACCTGACTTGATAGGAGAAGAGCCCTATTGTACATACAATCCATTATTCCATAGTGAGGAGATAGTTTTTTGAGAGCACATTGGCAATCTCGAGGTTTCTACACATGTCTTGAGATTTTGTAAATGCTTTGGTATCTAAACTTGATTACACTTAATCTTTAATAACAGGCCGTACTGGAGGCCGTACCACACACGTGTGGGGTGAACACCATCTTGATGAGTTTTTTGGTGCTAATTCTAGGAAAAGCATCAAAGTATGTTTGCCATCAATTAGATTTGGCTTAGTGTCATGAGACACTGATTATTTGAGGCTGAGTTCAAGCCCTTTAAATGTGTTTTACAGGTCTTGAAGAACCATCAAGAAGAGGGAGAGAGATTTAGCCATTTTTTTGTCCAAAAACTTGTAAAATTGACTTGATTTGATAATTCCTTGATAGAATTGCATCTTATCTCCATTCTATCTTTGTGAGGGAGTGTGAGGGCTGTGACTATAAAAGTCCAAGGAGAGGGCTAGAAGTCAAGTTTGAGGTAATCAAGACAAGTGAAACATTTGTGAGTTTCTAGATTCAAATCACTTCCAATTTTCTTGAGCATTGTTTTGTAAAATCCTTCCTAAGTGTTCTTTTGAATCAAGATCAAGGGGATTTTGCTACTTGAACCTTTGTGAATTCCAAGTGAGTTGCAAGTGAGCAAATTCTGAAAAAGAATTTAGGGAGGGCCGAGAAGTACAATCTAGTACAAGTGATTAGGAAGATGGGGTCCACTAGTGGATTCCTTCTTGAACCTAGTGAGAGGTTAAATTCTACAAACTACTCAATATGGAAAGTGAGGATGGAGTCAACTGTCACTCCTAGCGCTCCAAGACCTCTTTGATATTGTCCTGGATGAAGAGGATGAGCCTCTAGGAGGACAAGAGTTGGTAAAAGACAAGAAGAAGGTAAGATTAGCACTTCATTGTATTAAGATGACTGTTAGTAATGACCTCTTGAAGGAGGTAGCCTCTTGTATTTCGGCCAAGGAAGCTTGGGATTCTTTAAAAGCTATATATGAATCCAACAACACTTCAAGAGTGCTTATGTTAAGAAACCAAATCTTACAAAGCATGAGGAGAAGTGATTGAAAGTGAACAAGAGTTATGTGACAAAGAACTAGCTTCTATTGGAGACAAGATACTTGATAATGAGCTTGTACAAGTGATCCTCAATGGCTTAGGAGATGAGTTCCCAATTTGGTTCGAAGTTTTGTCATCCAAGACACTTTGCCATCAATTGATAAGTTCCATAGTGTGCTAGTGGCTAAAGAGTGTAGGATGCTCCATGCAAAAGCTAGGATGAGTTCAGCCAAGCAGGGGGATCGAGCAACAAAGGGAAAGATAGACAAGTCAAGGCTAAAATGCTTCTTTTGTGGAAAGAAGGGGCATTTTCCATCTGAGTGCTACAAGAAGCAAAAAGCACAAAAAGAGAGCAAACAAGGGAACCTTGCACATGAAGAGGAGGAGGATGAAGAAGAATTATACTTGATGGCATCTACATCCTCACCAACAAGCAAGAGCAACTCAAGGGAGTCATGGTGGATTGATAGTGGGGCTAGCTGCCACATGACTTACGAAAAGGACTTCTCAACTCTACACTCTTTCAATGATGCTAAAAAGTTTGTCTTTACTGCAAGTGATGAAGAGTGTAGGATAGATGGTGTTGATACCATTTCTTTATGTTTAGAATCTTCTAAAAGTATGGATCTAGACAATGTTCTTTATGTTCCATCAATGACAAAGAACTTCTTGCTAAGTGTTGGTCAACTAATGGATAGTGGCTTAGATGTCAACTTTGAGCATGGGGTTTGTTCTATCATGATGAATGAGAAATGCATTGCAAGAGGATTTAAACAAGGGAGATTGTTTAAATTGGATACTAGTGCTATTGTGAGTGCAACTAACAATCTTGGTGACAAGAAGCTTGCAAGGATTGAGGAGGAGCATCAAAGAGACGAAGATTTTGAGGATCAACCTCAAAACCCGAGAGGTCCAAGGATGACCTCAAAGACAAAGGCCAAGTCATCAAATTGCATGCAAGTTTTCCATTCAGTTGTGCATCTTGCAAGAGTGAAGAGCATTGGATCCTTTTGGATAGTAATAGTAGACATGAAGTGGCTTGCTTCTTATCTTTAAGATTGATGATGTTTAGTACTTTATGTAGATATGGCAAGACAATGAAGTTGAATGCTTTCCAATCTACATTCGTTGTTGATAAAACAACTTCATTGGATAAATAGTTTTGTAATAGTTTGAATAGTGTCATAAACGATGAAACATCATTTGTTTTGGAAATCTTTGAGTCCACATGCTTTGTGCATGATCATTCCAATGTAAGGACCAAGGAATAATGGTAGGATATTGCTCTTCAAGAAAAGCTTATAGGATTTGCATTTCCTCGTTGTAATAGAGATGTAATCTTCTATGAAGGGAAGAACTATAAGCTTGAAGAAAATGTGTGGATCATCAACCAATCCAAATCATTGATGGCTTGGAGTCAAGTCAAGTGGAGGAGCGAGCTCAAGACCCGAGGACTCCAAGAAAAACCTTGAGTAACAAGATGGAGCCATCAAGGCTCAAGTTCATTGACAAAGGAAGGAAAGGTGAGGAGAGTGACATCTCTCATGCATTCATCAATCCATTTGATGTTACTTTATGTGAGCAAAGGTTCTTGAAGGCAAGGGATTGGCATAATCATGGAGAGATCATCAAGATCATGAAGGTAGAACCAAAATCTTGGCGTACCAACTCAAAATCCTCATTTATTCTCTGAAATCCATTTTTTGAGAGAGCATGATCCATTACATATCCTTATGTTTAATGATGGATCAGTATTCATTCTTGCATTATATGTTAATTAGCTCCTCTTTTATGAAGATGATGCAAGAAGTGTTGACAATTCTAAGCTAGAATTGGTTTGGGAGCTAATAATGCTCAATCATATGAATCAAGCAAGGCAAGTTGGATTTGGCAACATTTTTTATGCACTTAATAGCTTAATAGATATATCATCAAGTGCACAAAATGCCTTGGAATTCATAGCTTGCATGGTGTATAGTTTTTGAAGTGTGCTACATGTATATAGACACATCAATGGAACATCTTGTAAGGGATCCTTAAAGAGGTGGTGAAAGATCCTTCATGGACATCATTCTCTATTGGAGTCTCAAAAGTTCCTTGTCTGTAGCTGGATTTTTTAAGACACATCTGAAGCATTCGTTCATCAAGCAAAGAGAGTTGTAGATAGATCAAGCTAAATTTGAGGTGTGAGAAATTGTTAAAATTAGCAAATCTAGCTTGATTTGTACATAGGTGGGTCCCACACGTGTGAATCCATGTTGCCACGTGTGAAAGCTACCCTAGATAGGTAAGATCTCATTCATAGGGTTAGTTAGGTTTGTCTGGTCATGATTCCTAAATTATAGAACCAAATTCCTTAAATCATGGAGGGGGTTGATCAACCTAGCCACCAACTTGGCAAAGCTCTAGGGTTAGGTAAGATTGACAAATTAGGGCAAAAATAGTCAATCATCTTCTTTATTACATGCTGGATTTTCACTTAATTTCAGAGGAGAAGAGCCCTATTGTACATACAATCCATTATTCCATAGTGAGGAAATACTTTTTTGAGAGCACATTGGCAATCTCGAGGCTTCTACACATTTGTCTTGAGTTTTTGTGAATGCTTTGGTATGTAAACTTACAGTTAATCTCTGATAACAGGCCGTACTGGAGGCCGTACCACACACATGTGGGGTCGGAATTCAATGTGGCATGTAAGCTCTTTATTGTAGCATGTTACATGGGTAGACATTAATATATCTTTCTTTCTTTCTTTCTTTCTCTTCGACAATGTTCTGTTCATTCTTTTTGCAACTTCATTCTACTACGGCATATACAGAGGTGTCTTGTGTCTTGTAATCCCAAATTGCTTGCAATATTGCTCAAACTCATTCAAGCAAACCTCACCTCCATTGTCGATTCTCAACACCTTGATCTTCTTATTGGTCTGGTTCTCACGAAAGCCTTAAACTCCTCGAATTTCCTAAATACTTTCGGTTTTTGTTTGAGAAAGTACAACTTCGTCATCTTCAAAAAATCATCTATAAAACAGGACCAAAAACATTATTGTGTAATAAGTATATGTAACACACACTATAGTTGCAACCAGTTTGTATAGTGTTCCAACACGAACTCCTCATGCCAACACCAATGCTTCTCGAACCATTCGACATGCACTTCTGTTGTAGCATCACACATCTTGCTCATAGATGGCAAATTTTTGGTCAAACCAAGAATGTGTAGACCACAAGAAAAAACTTTATATCTCCCAAATTGAACATTACATCCTCACCCTATGATATAGTATGGATAATCGTCTTTTTTAAAACTCCACCTCCATCGTAGGTTTTGTCTAGATGTAGAATGTAGTTCACTCAGGAAGATGGCAAATAAGTCAAAGGTCTCATTCTAGCTGGTTGATACTCGGAAACTTTAGCTACCTAGCATAGATATGCACAGATCAATGCAGATTAGAATCTTTGTGGATATACATCGAACTTCGGCTACTATTGGCTCAATCTCATCAATGTTTAAAAATCTCTTTTATGTATTATTTTCCTCAATTCAATTGATCACCATAAGACATTTCTCCTTTGCTTCACGAGCATCCATGTGGATGTTTTTCCAATGACTTACTTTCCGAGAGATCCAAATCATTTAAGAAGCTTCAAAAGAAATTTGGCAGTGCAAGTCAAGCTAAATGAAGATTCCAAAAAGAAAAGACATGAGGGAAAAAAATGAAGGGTCAGGGTTTCTTATCCTAGATATCTCTGATTTCCTGTCATAAAAATGAAACTTTAGACTAAAATAGAACATACATCATACTACAGTCAACATCATCAGACATCCATGTCAAAAAATTCCCTTATGTTAATAGAATTTTAAGCTCAGAATATCAAGTTGAAATCCAATAACAATTCACAGGGCTACCTGCATCATCCTTCAGTGATATCGAAAATGTCAAGATCAAGAAAAGTAAAAATAAGCATGAGACTATCTTCTTGGAGGTATAAGGTAGTCTATCTTTGACTTTTAATAAAACCTTAAGCTGACAAAAGAGCAAACAAGCAGTACTAAGCTCTCTACAAGAAGAGCTTTCTTAAGTATATATTAGTTGCAGTGATCGTGATTCTGGGGTTATCACGATTCGCTGCCCAGAATCGTCAGAAATATAAAAAACAATTTACTTATCAGAATTTTTTTGGATCTGAAATGAACATTTTCAGGTTCATTTCAAGTCCAAAAAAATTCTGAAACTACTGTAATCGTAATCGTCTGTTGTTTCTCTATCTACTGATACTCATATTGCCTGGTTTTTCTATCTAAAAAAAAAACAGCGATTCTGGGAGAGCGATTCTAGAATTGCACCTATTGAACATATCTCTATATTATACAGTAACCTACAAAGGATCTTGGAATTGCACCTATTGAACATAGTCCTGTAGGCAAGCGTTTCAAAGATAGCATTAATAGAAGGAAATGTTAGGGGAATCTGTATGATGAGGGATCTGGAGGGAAGTAGAAAGTAGAATGTGGACGGATTGCAACAACTTGAAAGAGATCAAGTCTGATTTAATATAGGTTTCCAAACTTCAGAAGTATTATGTACAGAAGGGGACAGAATTTAGTTTTTGCACAGTTTCTCCTCAAATGTAGCAACTTCTTTTATTTCTGAAACTTTCATAAGGAGATCTTACTCTGAAAATGACAACCTCTACGGGCCTAGGGGGGAACTCTAGATCATCATCCGGAAAAGTTCACACCACTTGTCCGCCTTGAAATATGTCTTCCACCAATGTTCTCGAATGGAAAAACCTTAATCCATTAAGTCAAGATTTAGCTCTAGCGAAATAGAAAATCAAAATGAAGTTATGTCTAGGATGGTATCCAACATAAGAAAGTACCAGTGCAATCTTCAACCTTAAGGAGTTCACCCACAAAGTCTTACACAATTAACTCCATCATCCATGGCATGGACCAAATGCTACAAGATCCATACTCGCTTTGTCAACACCCAAGAGCGAATTAGAAAGAGTACAACTCTTCTTTAAGGGGCCTAGAGCTTTTCACTTTTCTGGACATGATCTTGAAAAAGCACAATGGGTATGGCTAGCATACAGCATGCTACAGCTTTTCATTTTATGTACAGCATAGATCACTTGGATGGTATGGATTGAACTAAAACACATAAACTATGCAGATGTTTTCCTCCAAGTTGCTGGGAAAGTCTAATACATTTGAAGGTATCATTATTCCTAACACGTGCAGATTTGAAAATGATAACATGCCCTTCTCCAGTTTCATGAAGTTTATTACATAAAGAACAAAACAGTCCACCTATGTACAGCTATACAGAAACAAAAACATTTTACTAGCAAGTGAAATATTCATATTCATAGGTGCAAATGTATGAGACAGGTCATACCGAAGACCTAAACAATGTAAAACTTCGATACACAACCAACTAACCATGCAGAAAATAAAAACTGAATAAGAAACTAATGACAGCACGATGAACTCCCTCACTAAGCAATTCAACATGAACTCCAACAAATTCCAAAAACGGAAAAGAGTTGCATAGAGATGACAAAGCATGTCTACAAAATTGTCAGAAAGGTGCAGAATGAAACAAGATCGAAATAATCGCTATGTCAAAATGCCAACAAAACGTTGTACATCTTACCCCAACAATTTCCTCCGTCTGAGGCCTCTGACTCTTTGTTCGATCACAATAATTTCTGTACTCTTCGACATCCCTTACTGCATATGACGCCACCTAAAGGCAGAAAAAGCTTGACAACCATAACAATCACTACCATACATAGCAATACATGAACTCCAAGAAGAAAAAACATTGATAAAGAAAACTTTCACGTCAACCAGCAACTGTTTCAATTCCAATAGCTTTACTTTCTTCAAGATGAAAATATGACACAATATACATTAAAATAGAAGAACATTTTGAGGGCTGATGCATCCTCTATGAGAAAAAACATTTGCTTGATGGAAGCAAGAAACATAACCACACTCCCTTGTGGCCAAAACATACTTGACATGTACTGTTTGGTCTTATGTACCTTTCGGTACCTAAAGGACATTAATAAAGCTTTCTTTTTTTCTCTTTCATATTGATAATCAAAGATAGCCTATCTGGACAGATGACCATCTCTTGCTGCTAAAAAACTTCGTCTCCTATGTCTTGTTTACCATCGTGATCTTCTCTTCCTTTTTTTTTTTCATTTGCTATCCAAGATTACCTCTCCAAGGATTTAGAATAATGATTATGACAATCGGATCAAAAATTACAGACTTTTAATTATAACTAAGTGATTATGTGAGCATGTGACTATAGCACAAATGCAAGATAATCTAGACCAAAACCCTTGCATCAAAAAAAACAGCAAATAACAACATCTAGCATTGAGCGCCTCATGTAGCAAAAGCTATGGTAGTGATTTTAAGTAACGAAAACTGAACACCCAACACAAATAGCTCAAATTCATCAATTTGCTACTGAGGCATCCATATAATATCAACATTGAATTGTTGACATTGAAGTGTTTAGGGGTGGTGTCCATATATCCTTGGCGATCATCCCCAAACTCTTCACACTTACAAGTTATAAAGTTTTTCAAACATTCTTTTCATTACTTCATAGGCAATCTAGAATTGGTGTGCTTACTAAGATAATAATGCTTGTTATTGCCTCTATCATCATGCTTGCCAAGACAATCCTAGCTTTTGGGGATTACAAAGATAATTTTCAAAGTTGTTGCCATCTCAACTTCAACATTGTCAGGCGCATTTAGGCTTTCAACACCATGAAAGTATGCAAGCTATTGTCATCCTTGCACTAGGCACTATGAAAAATTGCCAAATAAGATCTTGCCACTTTATAAATCAATTCCCACTCAAAGTATTTATTAAACTTGTTACATTTCCTACCCTCAATATTAACGTATTAATTATTAGACATTGTTTTTTGCTACACGCAGCTAAGCTTGATTTGAGCTCAATGGTACATTGCCTCTTGATATCATCTTATTATGTACCTTGCCTTGGTTAATTCAATAAGAATGATTATTGTTCCAGGAATCCGTAATGTTCTAAGTTTGTTCTAGTTCGTACTTTCGCACATGGACTGTTTTGCTTACATGATCTATTATTCTAACTTTTTACCTGATTTGAGCTCAATGGTACATTGCCTCTTGATATCATCTTATTATGTACCTTGCCTTGGTTAATTCAATAAGAATGATTATTGTTCCAGGAATCCGTAATGTTCTAAGTTTGTTCTAGTTCGTACTTTCGCACATGGACTGTTTTGCTTACATGATCTATTATTCTAACTTTTTACCTGATTGGGTAAAGCATCTCCTAACCACAGAAACTATCGCAGTCTAAGATGTCTCTTTTGCTCTCAGAACACTTTCACTGTATTATTAATAAATGCCTTAAAAAAAATTTACCTTTTTAGGTTATATCAAAACAACTAAGATTCTTCACTTCATATTCCAGCACTTGTATAAGAGCCAGAACATGGCATTTGGTATCAAGTCTGCTTTAATACTAAATAGCATTAAACCTTGGGGAGAGCAAAGAACTTCACCAATAGACCTTGGGGAGATGTGTAATTCAACATTGCAATGCCTTATTAATAAAACCTCAATAGGAAAAACAAACGAATAAAGGCTACCTCAACGTCGCATTTCATCTCCTTGGGACAAGGCTTCACCACATAAAATCTCTGCTCAAGTACAATAATATCAGTCAATAGAAAACCAGTAGCACAAGAACCTCAAAATGATTCACCCACTATATAAATACTTAAATATATTCAAAGTTCATGCAACTTGACAGCTAGACCTTGATGTTAGAAAAATTCGCAATCTTAAAACTAACAAAATGTAAGTAAGCACCATATAGAGGCAAGTATCAATATACTATTGACCTTTCAATATCATTTCCGTTGTTAAAAGTTTATAAGTTCTTGCAATCTGATAAAACAATATGGAAACCCCACAAGATATTGAGAAACATAAGTGGTTTGGTCCACTGATCTCACAATGACAAGCAAACATCATACAAATGTACAACTAGTATACGCATGTGTAATAAACGTACTAAACCACATATAATCTATACCTATTTCATAGCAAAATTACAAACAAAACATGTTGGAAATGGAAAGAACAAAAGAGTCACAAAACTAATAAAATTAGAATGATTGGACCACAATAGGAATCAATGGGAATCCAGTTTGGCATGGATTCTCATGTATAAGCCAAATGAACCTAGGAGCCATCTCTAAGCTCATAGAAGAGAAGGAAGAACCCTAATCTTGCATTTCATAGATGAACTAAAATCTCCCTAAAACAGTCTATTCACAATTCATGGTGAAGTAGCTCTTAAAACACTAGTTAGCCCTATTTAGGCAGTTAAGAAGCTTCTTCAAGCTCTCTTCAGACCCCTTTTACATCCAATATAGCTATTATTGTCTGGCTATTGTGGCAATAGGTAGTCAGCAATGACACATGCCCATCAACACTCAAAACATTTTTGCTCACAAAATGGAGAGGGGACTCTTGGCTATTGTAGTAGCCACTCATATAAGATTGGGCTTGTAGATCCATATTGTAACAAATAATATAGTGCATGATACTTAGATCTACAAACCTTGGCCTTATAATCCTTGAAATATCATTCATGAAGAATTGGATGATGCACAATATTCATTTTTTAAGCATCCACATCTCAAAGGATTGAAAAAATTCTAAGATCCAGCAACTTGAAAATCAAGTGGAGCAACATCATACTGCTGTGATGTACTTAAAGGTTCAAATACTGCTACTCCTCCACCTCCACCTTCATTTATCTCAGCTACATTCTCCGAGAGCCATCTGCGAGAGCAGAAATGTCATGCCCATGACTGGTCTCGGGTAGCGTGTCCACGCTAGGGACCGGTAGACCAACAACCCGTAAGTTAATTGTGACTATAAGGGAATTGGGGCCCTTATGTGTACATGGTCATAATCAATGGTTGTAGGCCTAAACACTGGTGGTGAAGTTGGTATGGGTCTATCAGTGAGTCATTAGGGAACTGACGTGGCCCAGATAGGCTGCAGAGGTGTCCGGTGAGGTGTCACAGTGCACTACTAGTGGTGCATGGGCCTTGGAGGGTATAAGCATACCGGCTAGTGTATGCTTATACCCTCCAAGGCCCATGCACCACTAGTAGTGCACTGTGACACCTCACCGAACACCTCTGCAGCCTATCTGGGCCACGTCATCCAATTCCCTAATGACTCACTGATAGACCCATACCAACTCCACCACCATGTGTTTAGGCCTACAACCATTGATTATGACCATGTACACATAAGGGCCCCAATTCCCTTACAGTCACAATTAACTTACGGGTAGTTGGCTACCGGGCCCTAGCGTGGACACGCTACCCGAGACTAGTCATGGGCATGACATTCTTCCCCCCTTATTCAAGTTATGTCCTCAGAACTTAAAACTGGGAAAGTTCCTCCTTAAGCTTCCTTCCTGTTCCCAGAAATCATCATCGTCCGTACATCCCCTCCATCGAACCAGATGCTCGGTAACTATACGATTTCTCAATCGTTTAGTTCTTGTATCGAAGATCTTTTCGGGTTCAAGACGAGATACACCCGATGATTCATCCAACAGGTCCAACTGGTCTCCAGATCCAAGATGCTCTCCTTCACGTAGACTCTTTTTGAGACGACTTACGTGAAATACGGGATGCACTTGTGATCCTTCCGGGAGTTCCAATTTGTAAGCTAAGGATCCGATCTTTTTCAAGATCTTAAACGGTCCTCTATATCAAGGGGACAACTTATAATGCTTGTCGGTACGCATTACACTTGAATCCTTCGGAATTCTCAAATATACCCAATCTCCCACTTGGAAGTCTCTCGGTGATCTTTTCATATTTGCATAACATCTGTCCCTATCCTGGGCACTCTGGACATTTTCACGTGCAATCCGTAGCATTTCCAGCATATCGTGTAGGAAATCCGCTACTTTCTGAAACTTGATCGTTCGAGTCTCAACCGCAATGGGTGACCTAGGCTCAAAACCGTACATAAGCATAAACAGGCTTTAACCAATAGCCGAATGCTTATTACTATTATAGGCAAACTCGATCAATGGAAGGTACTTTTTCCAATCAGATTGTCGTCTGGAAACATATGCCCGAAGCATTTGTTCCATCGTCTGATTTGTTCTTTCCGTCTGTCCATCCGTCTCAGGATGATCAGAATCCCCAAGAGAGACGTTGATAATAGTATAGCTGCTACTCTTGGATGTAATCCGGGGAACCCAAGCTCAGTGTCGTCTCTAGTTTAGCAAATACGGCCGACCAAAAGTGACCGGTGAACTTCGGATCGCCGCTCACAATATCACTTGGTAATCCGTAAAGCCTAAAAGACGCTCTACAAATATCTGAGCTAAATCAGAAGCCTTTGCGGTGGTCTTTACCGGAATAAACGCAGCCAATTTGGTAAGACGGTCGACCACAACCCAAATTGCATCATGTTGTTTATTCGTCCGCGATAACCCAACCACAAAATCCATGGAAATACTATCCCATCTCTTATTAGGGATATCCAGTGGATGCAACAAACCGCCAGCCTTATGGCGTTCAGCTTTATTCAACTAGCATTGGTCACACTTGACCACATAAGATTCTACAAAGGGCATGAGTTTTGGCCAATAAAAATCCCTTAATACCAAATCCAATGTACGATGTATATGGACTTTTGTTCAGGAAAGGGAGGTTTGTGTGCCTGATGTGGATGTTTTTAAGAATAAAATTCTTAATGAATGTCATGACTCACCATGCGCAGGACATCAGTACCCTTTATATCCTTCCCCCCAGACTGACCACCATGATCATCAGTCCCGCTTGATGAAACTGCTAGAACCCTATTCTAGATTGGTCCAAAATGTGGGTCTTTCTCATAAAGACCTCTCAGGGAGAGATAAAAGTCTGTACTGATCTCAGTGAAGGAAAGTTCGTTCACTTCACCAATTCGACTAAGTCATCAGCCACCTGATTAGATGAGCCCTTGATATACCGCACTTCAAAGTCAAATTCTTGCATGAGTTCTGCCCATCTGACCTTACGACCTCGCAAATCATTCTGATTACAAAAATACTTTAAAGGTTGATGATCCATATTAACCACAAATTTATTACCGTACAGGTAATGCCTCCATGATTTCAATGCATGGATCACCGCAAAAAGCTCTTTTTCTTGAGTGGTGTACCCGACCTGTGCATCGGTTAGTTTCCTACTCTCAAAGGCAACGGGCTGACCCTCCTGTAAGAGAACAGCTCGAATAGCCGTATCACTCGCGTCAGTGTTAATGACGAACGGCAAATCTGGATCCGCTATCCTCAAAACTGAAGCTGAGGCAATTAGAAGCTTGAGTTTGCGAAAACTCTCATCTAATTTCTCATTCCATCTAATGGGAGGACTTGGCCTACCTTTGCGGCTTTTCACTCCTTTCAACATATTGTTGAGAGGTGCAGCAATCTTCAAGTACTCTGCAAATCTACGGAAAAACATAGTGAAACCTAAGAATGACTTAAGTTCACGTACCGTTTTAGGGACTGGCCATTCCACTACCGTCTTCACCTTTTCTTCGTCAATCTTGATCCCAAAGGAGGTAATCTTATGACCTAGGTAAAGAAGTTCCTTCTTAAAGAATTCGCACTTTGATTCTTTCGCATAAAGCTTCTCTTGTCTTAAGATACGTAAGACAGTACGGAGATGCTTAGCATGCTCTTTGAGTGTTCTGCTATAGATCAGAATATCATCCAGAAACACTACTACGAACTTCCCCAAATATGGACGAAATAAATCGTTCATCATTTGCTGGAAAGTAGCCGGAGCATTCGTCAAACCAAAAGGCAATACAAGAAACTCGTAGTGGCCAAACCTGGTCCTAAAACCGGTTTTAGATACATCTTCCAGATGTATCCTAATCTGATGGTATCCCGTACGTAGATCATTTTCGTGAAGTATTTAGCTCCATTCAATCGATCTATGAGATCGTCCATCCTGGGCAACGGGTATTTATTTTTAACCGTAAGTTTGTTCAGACCCTTGTAATCAACACATAGCCGGAAACTCCCATCTTTCTTACTCTTAAGAAGGACAGGTGCTCCCCATGGAGATTTACTTGGTCTTATGTGTCCCATCCTGAGATACTCCTCGATCTGCCTAGCCACTTCCTCCTCTTCCTTCTGACTAAACCGATATGGTTGTCTGAAGATAGGACGGCTATCGGGCAAAAGATCTATCTTATGATCCACCGACCGAGCGGGTGGTAGTCCATAAGGTAGCTGCTTCGGAAAAACTTCACTAAACTCTTGCTTTAAATCTTGCAAAAGCTGTTATTCCTGATGCGAATTTTCGGTGTTAAAGCATGAAAACACATTCACATCCCCAACATTTCAATGCATACGAGATTTCAAAAGCAAGTGAAAGAGTTCATACTCAGAATCATGAAGTTTCTCAATTAATTCGGTCGAGGAAATCATCGGCAATGGAAGTACATCGGTCTCTCCGAAAATAGAGACAATTTGATCAAACTTATCTTTAAATACCATAGAATGATTTTTAAAATCTATCGTCTGATTTGGCAAAAACCATTCATAGCCCAGAATTACATCAGTCCGGTCTAGATTCATGACATGGAAATCCAAAGGCTCAACATAATCTTGCATCCGAAGCTCTAAGTTTGAGACTTTGACATCCCAAATCTCAGTGTCCAACCCTAAGGCAAGACGGACCACGTAACGGTGATCATTGGCCATGGTGGGCACTCGGAGCTTCTGCACAAGTCGAGCATTCAAAAAATTGTGAGTACTACCTGAATCAAATAGCACATTCAAGCCTTTCCCTAAAATATTGCCTCTCACACGAAACAATTCATTAGGCTTGAAAGAGAGTGCACTAAAGCTACGAGTACAATCACAATTATTCAACAAATTGACTTCCAATTTACCTGTCGGTAAATCCACAGTCATGAAACTTGACGATTTTGCTTTCCGTTCGGGGCACTGTTTGGCACGGTGCCCAGGTTTATTGCACAGGAAACACAGATTCTGTTTTTCTTTGTCTTTGACCACCAGTTTTTTCTTATTCTTCTTCTTCTTTGGGTGTTGGTACGCTTCTGCTTCCAACTCGTCAAAAAACTGCTTCTTACGTTTGTTAGATTTTTCTTGCTTGGGTTTCGGGCCCGTTTGGCCGTGCACACCTTTTCGTGATGCAACAACTGTACTATCATAGGCTTTCGCCACACGAATAGCATCCTCTAGTGAGTTAAGGATATTTCGTTTGCATTCATTTTGATGGTCAGCTGGTAGACCAGCAATATATTGCCATTGTGCTAACTTACGATCAAAAAGCGGCACCTTGGCCAAAGAGTCCAAGAACTCTTGAACATAACTGTCCAGTTCTCGGCTGCCCATTTTACAGTTGATAAACCGAATATACAGCTCGGAATCGTCTATCGTAACAAAAGCTTTCCAGAATTCCATTAGGAATCCAGCCCAAGTCACCGATTTTGTGGAAAGTTTCCTCTACCAAGAAGAGGCTTTACCTTCTAGAAACAATAGAACCAATGATATTCGTTTATCCTCTGGGACGTTGTGCAAGCTAAAATAGCTTGTCCAACGGTTTATCCAGTCTTCAATAACTTCCGGGCGTTTAAACTTTTTATCGCCGGAAAATATTTCCGGTTGGTAGCCCAAGTTGTTAAAGTTAATAGCTTGTAGTTGATTGAATAGATTTTGCATTTGTTTATCCCGTTGTTTATTGCTCTGATGAAGTTCTAAAACTGCCTTGCCTAAAGTTTGCAACAGTTTTTCTGAGTCTAGGGTGTCATCACTGTCGGGTGAGGCCGGCTGAATTTCGGTATTTCCCCCATCACTTCCTGGTGATGTCGGGCGAATCTCGGTAACACCCCCCTCCAAAATTTCATTAGTATCCATTAGCTTGCCAACTGAAAATTAAGAAAACTTCGTTCAGTTAATGCATTCATTGCGGGTATAATAATTGCTAAAGTAAGCAATGACTACAATAAACTAATTTTTTAGACCATACGTGCTTTCAGTTACAAATTATACCAATGAATCTCCAAATGGATCATTTATAATAATGGCTGCAAAGGTGTCCGGTGAGGTGTCACAGTGCACTACTAGTGGTGCATGGGCCTTGGAGGGTATAAGTATACCTACTGGGCTTTCACTAGTGTATGCTTGATTTGTGATTGGTAGCTACATGCTGCTGGTGTGACTCCTCTTTCCATGACTTTGATTGATCCATAGCTTGGGGCCTAGATCCGTACGATCTAGGTTTGGTTGGGTTGGTTTAACCTCCACCAGTTCCCATGTGTTGTTGCTTTGTATGGTATGCTTAGACTAGAATCCTGTTGTGAGGACTTTATAAGAAAGCTCTTAATGTTCGGGTTAGAGGTATTACGCATTCCCAGGATGTTTTGGCGAAGCTAAGAAGTTTTTGGAAGAAAGGTATGGAAACTGCTTGGTGGCCTAAGAAGGATCAAGATACTCTTGTTATACGATTCACCTCAAAGTCTCACCGTTGTGAAGTGTTGGGACAAAGATCTAAGATGCGGGATACTAGAATTTACTTGGACGAAGACCTTACTTTCATACAAGTGCAGGAGCGAAAAAAGGCAAGACAGGAAGCTATAGCAACTGGAAAGCGACTTATCTATCGTGATGGCATAATCATATTTGTAGATAGGAAATCTACTGCTATTAATAAGAGTTTGAATTTTGAGATAGAATCAGAGTTAGAGAAATGAAGAGATGTCCAATTGAACTTGTAAATGGTCTATGCACCATATAATCTTGGCCATTAAATTCTGTTCTTAGTTAGCTAATTTGTTTTTAGTTAAGTTGTTTGACGACATTAATCCATCTGAGTTCCATCTCTTTTGATGTACTTTTTGGTCTTATATGCCTTAGGGCATGCAAAAGATGTTAATGAATCTCTCTCTCTCCCCCCCCCCCCCCTTGTCAGTAACTACTCCTAGCAGTCAGGCTGCCTCTCCAGATCACTTCCTTCTTTCAACCCTCTTCTAAACAACAAAATTCAGATCTGCTCCTAGCTCTGATTGCTTATTGCTAGCCCCTAAATGCTCTTCCTTCCCCAATCTCTATCAAGGGTTTTGTAGATCTAATATCTAGATTTATACTTGTTCTTTCTTGCTGATTTTCCATCTGTTTAACCTGATTTCAATGATAGGATTTGCTAAAAATTTCAGAATTTAGGTTAAGCCTTTAATTTCCACTTTCCCCTGCAATTTACTCTAGTTTCATGGATAAATCATCTCCATATAGCCAATAGAATGTGGACTTTACCAGCTTTGGTGATTCAGCCAGCAGAATACATGCTTTTCGAGATCTAAGATCAATATGGAAGAAAATGCAACGCAATGGAAGACTCCAAAAACACCAAAGACAAACAAGTCGTCTGTCTCAACACTCAACAAGCTATAACAACAATCTGGATCTTGGTGGATAGGATGGACAGGTTTGAAGGGGAATTTGAAGCTCAGATCCACTATGGGCACACTCATCAAAAAAAAAGAGGACCTCAAATTTGAAAATAAGATTGCACATAACACTTTCAAAGCTTTGGTAAGCCAGTTATTCACGGGTGGAAGGCAATACTAAACTTGAGAAGGTGGAAAAACTGAGGGTGGAGTGTCTCAAAAAGCTAGAAATTGATAGCCTATGCAAAGAGGATATTTGGATAACAAAGACATGCAAAGACATTTGGGTGAGCTTCATTTCTCTAGTGGTACACACCTTACCAATTTGGACAGCAGAGGTCCAAGTGAAACGGGGCAGCAATGGCATCCAAATCAGATTGGATCAACTACAATTGGAAATGTCAAAATATAACAAAGAAATGGGGACTTGGGTGGGTAAGGTAAGAGGGTCTTTGCCAAATACTAATAACACAGACAAAGTTACTCTTTCAAAGAGCCTTCCGCTCTTGTGGAAGAGGAACAGGAGATCATCAAAGTTGAATTTCAAAGGGTAAGCTGAAAAGGGCAAATCTATTTTTGAATTTCTGGAAAAGTCCTTTTGCTTGAGAAAACAAATCAGCAATAAAAATCAATGTAGATGAAGATGTCACCCCTCCTCAACAAACAAAAGTAGGAATTGAATGGACGAAGGTGAAACAAAGATCTGGTTATTTTTTAGAATTGCTATGATTTTCCAAAAGCAAAGATATCACTCTCTTGGCTGAAACATGGGGGAATGAAACTTGTAACTCAGCAATTTTTGAAGGGTTTCATTCCCACTCATTATGAAACGAAAAAAGGGGAAGAGACTTTGGTGGACGCTTGCTAGATTTATAGCCTTTCGAAAAGTCTATCATAGTAATATGCTAGAAATAGCCCCTAACTAGTAAAACTATAGGTATTCGGTCAATTACCATTACGGACATGTCCGTATGGTACCCAAGTACCCTAAGTTGCCCTAATCTCTAGACACTTCCACTAAGGGCCCTAGGTAGTCTATATAGGGCTATCATAAAGACATTTGGTATTCATTGATTATTCAGCTTATGATTTGGTACTCTTCGTGGGAGAACCCTTTGCTAATGCTTGTAGGGCTTTAGCCATTGATTATATCAAATGCTCTTGGCCATCTTTGTGAGAGAGTGCTTGATTGTGTCTTTTATAGTCATTATGTTTCATTGATATCAATACTCATAGATTGAGTCCATAAGTGTCACACTTGCAAAAAAAGATGCCAAGAATTGTTATTTTGCTCCCCAAATGTCTTCTTTCTACCACAATGTGAATTTTGAACTTGGATAACGGAAATTCATATGAAGAATTTAGCCTTGATATAATCCAATTCAAAGGATATCAGGAAATGTCCTATTATTGGGTGACTTCAATGGAAGAATCACAAATGCGCAATTGCAATCTCACTATTTGGTTGTAGGAGATCCCTCCAAAGAACTAGGTATTGAAAACTCACATCATGTTCATAAGCAGCACCTCAATCTTTGTGGCATACATGAACCTTTAATTTGCAACAGGTGGTATAAGTGGCCAGCCTCAAATGCTTTTACTTATTCATCGATAAACGGTAATTTTATGGTGTACTATTCCTTAGCCTCACTTGGATCAAAAGGCTAATTGGGGATAGGGCCTCATTTGTTAGAATTGGATCATCACCCTATTCTTTTGGAACTTAATGCTTGGCAAGCCCAATACAGATGCAAATGATATTTAGTGGGATATATGGATTAAATAAGCCCAAGAACTACATAAGTTGATGGTATTAAGGGCATTCACCCTTACATCAGAAATTTTTTGACGAAAGGAGATGCAGAAAATGGAATACATGGGCCTCTACCGGCACAGCTCAAGACGATGGCCACTAGGAAAAAAACAAGTTGTCATGTGTAGCCAACAAGACTTGTTCTCAGATTGTGGAAAGAAGACCCTAAAACCCTTTAGAGGAAACTACTGGGCAAACCAAAAACACATGTAAATGACATTCAGCTGTATGAATTCACCAAAGAATTATACGAAGTGGATGGCATCATGGATACGCCACCAACCAGCCACCCACATAATGGGTGTCTTTGCAGTGGAAGAGGTTGAAATGGGATGATTAACTCTTGTAATCGCAAAGTGTAGGACATTGAGGAACTAAAGCTTAATCCCTCAAAATGAGTTCATAGAATGTTCGTGAACTGCATTTGGAAAGAGACTTCGAAGGGGAAAATGCAATCCTACAAAGATTGATCATTGGATCAATCTTGAAGTTGATAGGCCTACACAAAGGTATGTAGAAGAAGACATTTCCATGAAGAAAAGGCAAACCATGAACTTAGATCAGAAATGGGAAGATGGTGTAGTCCAAAACTTGCTCAAAAAGCATGCACTTGTTTGCCTTCTAAGAATGATAAAATGGAAGACATCATCTTTTTTGGTGCGGCTGCATACAACCACTTCATGAAGACTTCAACAGATTTAGTGAGTCCTCGCATTCTACAATTAGTTTTTGATCCTGAAATCGTAGCTTTGTTATCAAAGCTTAGGCTAGATGTAAAATTCCACTTCACTCTTCTAACTAGTTGTTGATCCTAGAATAGCTTCATGGATGTAGCGAAATGTGTTCCACTGCATCCACGTTCTTGAATGTGAGCATCCCAGATAGCAGAACGCAATGTTTTCTGTGTGGAGAAAACATCAATTTTTCAATACTTCTTGGGGAATTTGTGGGAAGGAACGATTACATGTGGATTGCTACTGTAAATTGCTACAAAAGGAGTGGGTTAACACATAATTTGGACAAGCATAAGGCAGCAAAGCTGGTACTTGCAGCCATAAAGTGCTCTTTTTTTCAATAGAAAAACACTCAAAACCTGTGGCATAAGATGGACGTGATCTGAATAGTTTGGATATGCATTACAACTATGACCAATTCTTTCATTCTTCCCACTATAATGGAATTGCTAATAGCTTGTAATTATCATAAATCTTGAAGATACATTCAGGCACAAAACTTTGTTGGCCAAAAATAATTCCATCTCATAAATTATTGGCAAAAGTTTCCATATCCGACGCTCTAGAATGGTTTCTCATGATACAATTCATAAACTTCACATTGTACTTTTGCAATTTGTGCCAAAGAAACCATAATATGGCTGCCTCACAGCTAAAAAAAAAAAACTATGAGACCAATAACAAGCAAAGCTCTAGATAAGTGTCAAGACCCATAATTATAAGAGGCTCACCTGCCGGTATGGTCTTTCAGGTGTTCGCCAAAAAGCCTTGCACAGGAAAGGAAGTTTGTAAGAGACTCATAACTAGCTTAACTCCGAACTGTCATCTGAAAACTTACACCACATTTTCACAATTTTATTCAAAAGACTGTTTCTCCTATGTGCTTAACTGCAAATCAATCAAGAAAAATTTTTGCCCAGGACTTATGCACTATGAAATGAACTGCAGCAGAGGTGCCCAATAGCACCAACTAGAACTATAATCAGCTCAGAGATTAGCACAGGAAACAGACGAGGTAATGATCAAACTATGCATCACTAACAAGTGCTCTATAGTTGAAAATTAAAGCAGAAAAATACCTGCTCAAAATACAAAACTCTAGCTCCATCGGCAAGGGCTGTTGCTGGGCATGCAATCAGCCTGCCAACATGAAAATTTAATGTGAAACCCTATGTGTTCTATTAAATCTCGATGTGATTCCAGCTTATCCTGTTTTACATGAAGGACAGACCGTCCCAGAAAGCAAAGATTCATCTTACAAACAGCTTGCATCATGAGTGAAGTATCCTTTACCTGAGGTTAAAATACGTCATTGGATCTTGTGCAGCTTGCTCTGATGAAAACTAGTACCAAAAAACACAAAACAAATTAGCTTTTAAAGTATGCTGCGCACTACCGTAGTAGAGACCCAAAACCATAAGACAGTAATGCAAATAATAAAGAGCAATTCAAAAATGACACTGATTATACATACAGAAAATGCTAAACTTACAATGAAATGCAGATAATGAAGATCAACACAAAACTGGCACTGATATTTCCTTCAGAACATGTTCACTTATAAGGTTGACACCAATGCAGAGAACTAAGGATTCCATTAACACAAAAAGGCTGAAAGTGAGTCTCGCCAAATCGAGCCAAAGCAAAGCCAACTAGTGCAGCAGAAAAATATCCTTTCTAAGATAACAGTGTAAATTATATGTTCGATACGTGCAGATTAATTTTTTCAAGCATGTCCCGCACTAACACACAAGAGCATCAAAACCATAGGACAAACCCAACTTAAAATCAAAAGCAATTCAGTCAGTAAAGGTCAACACATTTGTGAAACTGATAGGTTCTGCAGAATAGGTCCATTCATAAATTTGGCACAAATGCATAGAAGTAAGAATTCGACTCACGGCAAACCGCTTTTTGAAAGTCTCACCAAATCCAGCCGGAAGCAAAGGTAACTAGTAAAGCAGAATAATTATCCTAATAAAATAGGAGCCTAAACTGTATGTATATCATTATGACCCTCAAACCTAGAAAGAAATTCACGCACCTTCTCGCCACTGAGAGCATCAGCAACAAGGCGAGCATGGTCCCAGCGGGTAGTAGTTTTAGTCAGTTTCCGCAGCAAAAATGCACCTCCCACCAAGCACACTGCCTTCAACACCAAAGACCTCACCAATCGCCTTCCATTGTTGTTGTTGTTGTTATGGGGATTCCCGCTGCTGCTTCCCGAAGGGCCGGCCTCACTTCCTCCTCCTTCTGCTCCTCCTGTGCCAATCCCCGGCATCATCTTTCACCAAATCTGAAACCTGCTCAGCAGAAAAGCAGATTGGATCGCGATTAGGAGGAGAGCGCCATCATAAAGGATGGGTAACTTTTCCCTCAAATATCAGAATGTAATGAACCGAATCATCGACCATAGATAACATACATATTTTGTGGAAGACTGTAACTAAGCCAGGAATGTTAGAACTCTTGATCGTGGATGTGCTCATTGTTAAAGCACAACCACAACGCTAAGTTAGCCCAACCATAGAGACGCTAAGTTAGCCCAACCATAGACGTACTCCGACCTCACCTCGTGCAATGGAGCTATACACCACCATCAAACTGGAGCTATATATCACCATCAAGCAACCTCAAATCTACGATAAGCCAGGTGTCTCATATCACCATGTTTTACCCTTAACTCTCGCCTACCTATATCTTGAAGCCTAGATAAGCGTCCCGACCTGACCACCAGTGGGAGAGCTCTTCATTTTAGAAGGCTTTGAACTGATAAGCCAACAAGTATAGGAGCAAGCCACAAGGCCACTTGCCCGATTATATGATTGTTGTTTATTAAGAGTTGTGTAGGTTTAGTGTGGAACTTGATATATCACTCCAATGAAAGGTAAGAAAGCCAATAGCGTATGTAAGCCTTGGCCAATACTTGTGGATATCTGCCCAAAAATGAATATCTGAATGAGAACCTCAGCTTTTTGGCATTGCCTTGCAAAGGCAATACTATGCGTTTAGGTTGGTCAATGGAGTTTGGAAGAAATATTATGTTAGAGGATAAAACATAATGGTGGTCTTATGTTTTGAGACTTGGGCCTTGGCTAAGGGCTCAATTACCCAATATGTAAGTGATTGAGATCGTGCATGCATGGAAAGTTGAAAGGATTACATACTAGTCCAAAGTACATACGAGTTTATGGTGGTTAATAATAATAAGATAATGCGGCCACTAGTTGGCAATTATTTACTATTTAATGCAATGTTTTCCCAAAAGATCCTATGTGCAATCAGTCTTTCTTCCCCAGTTACATCTCGGGTTCTAGAGCTTTTGGCATTGTTTATAGAGGATTATCAACTAACTCGTATGGATTTTCAGATTCGGACTTTGTTGGAGATCAAATGAATAGGAAATTCATAAATGCACATGCCATTTTTATAGGTGATGGAGCTATCTCTTGGATGTCGAAGAAACAAGCAACAATCTTATTATCATCTAGTGAGGCCGAGCCTTGACTTCATGCACAAAGGAGATGCTTTGGATCAAAAGGTTTCTAAAGGATCTTAACTTGCTGGATTTTTTAGAGAGTCCAATCATCTTTTGTGATAACCTTTCAACCAAAGCAAGCAATCCTATTTTTCATGCGAGGAGCAAACATATTGAATTGGCTTATCATTTTGTGAGAGAACAAGTCATGGCAAAAGAGGTGGAGCTTCAACATGTCTCATCAAGGAGTGTGTGGCTGATATCTTCACCAAATAATTGGGAAAAGACTTTTCTATGAAGCATAGAACATTGCTTGGAGTTCTATCTAAATCTATGCTAAAACTAGTTGAAGAGGAAGTGTGAAAAATGTCAACTAGTTTAGTTGATTTATCTTGGCAATTTTGAGGCCAACATGAAATCTCAACTTAGAGATCGATTTATTTTTGTCAATAAAGGCCTAAATAGTGTTTGTACTATTTTTGGCAAATAGATAAATGGATGAGGTTGGATTTGAACCCATTCTAATTGGCTAATATTGATACATTGCATCTAGACTAGAATTTCTAGGTTTATTGATGAAGTACTAAGAAGCTACCATTTATGACAAATTTAGGTCAATTGGCCAAATTACATTTTAGTAGCTATCATACCAATATTAGCATGGAGAAGGTATCATTGTATTCTCATTTTATGTGGAGAATTCAACTCTTTTGATCCTATATCCATCTCACACTAAGTTGTGTTTATGATAGTATTGAAATAGTTTTGTTATTACATTAAATAGTGTTCTTCCTACGATCATCAACCTATCATTGTCGAAAAATTATTTGACTCATATGCAGCTTATTTTTTCTCAACATGGTATCAAAGCTAGATCAAAGTTTTGGTAACCAGTTCAAAGAGTTCATCTTTATTGCCAAATTTTCAATATCAAATTTGTCTACTATGGATGCATCGCCTTCAAATTCTATCGAAAATTTGGATGGCGAAAACTAGAAAGTCATGATGACACATGCATTGTTGATTTCTATGCCACTTTCAGACATTTGCTCAAGAATATTTTTGAAGCTGTCCAAGTGATTTGTAATCGAATCTATATCAGCCATTTTGAATGAGAATTTTTTTTTCTCAAATGAAGTTTGGGAGTCACATCTCTAATGTCATAGAGAGTGCTTGGAATATTTCAAGCTTCTAACGAAGTTCGAGTGCTTCAAATATGATTGATATGATTATCTTTGATATTGAGAATGATAAGGGTGAAGACCTTTCCACTTTCTACTTTCATTTAGCAATGGTAGCCAGATCTGCAATAGGCTTAATCTTAGTATCTTCGACAACTTCCAAAGGCTCTTTCAATTGTAGGATTACCCTAATTTCAAATTTTCATGAGTCGTACTGTTGAGCCTTCCTAAGACCTACAAAAATTGGATAATCATTATTTCTACTCAACAAGGTCTTACATCAACACGAGCTTCATCTATGCTACTACAGGAAGAGATCCAGAGAAATGGTTCATTCTCTCATTCGACATTAGAATCAAAAGCTCTTTATTCGAAGAAATTTGATAAGAAGAAGAAGTCAAAAAAAGTATGAAAGTAGAATAATAACTTGAATTTGGAACAAGACGCAAATTCAAATTTAGCTTCATTGAAGTCAAAATTGTTTGCAGATATTGCAAACAAACCATACATTTGTTTGAGGGTTGTTGAATTATTAAATCAAAAAAGCAACAGTAGCAACAATCACAACAACAATATGCTGATGTAGTAGAAGGACTTTGGCAAAGAAGCTGATGAAGCAGCATTTATTTGCAAATGAAGACCAACAAGATGTCGATTTTTCGTATTTGGATTCAGGTGCTACTCAACTCATGACAAGCCAATGAAATTGGTTTCATGAGTACAGTCAAGCTCTGACTCAAAAGTATGTCTCATTGGAACGATAGCAGTACTCATAGTATTGATGGTATCGGCACTATCAAGTTGCAATTTTCAAATGGTACTACCGTTCATTCCAAATATTTTTCAGGTTTCGAATCTTACCAAAAATCTACTTTCGATTAGTAGATTCACTTATTTGGGCAATAAAGCCGAATTTGATTCTAATATTTGTTCGATATTAAACAAAAGCAAAAAGGTACTTGCGCTTGGAAAGACAAAAGGTAATCTTTATAAGCTTATTTATTGCAACGCTTCGACGGTTCAAGCTCTATCTACTTCTACTTTGGAAGATAGAGATTTGTTATGGCATTACAGAATGGGTCATGTCAATTTTACTTGTCTTCGTATGTCAGTAGAAAAATTTGTTCGAGATCTCAACTACAACAATATTTCAGACCATGTAGTTTGTCGAAGCTATATTCTAGCTAAGCATGCTAGAACTCCTTTCAAGTCTAATTCGCATACAAACCAAAAGGTGTGGTGGGTTTCTTTCCTATCCTATCCTCAACCCAAGATCCAAGCATACAAGCACCAAGGAGATGAAGTTAGTTGTCACGCGGAGGTTTGATCCCATGAGAGCGATAGCATAAATCAAAATCCAGCATGCATGGATGGTTTACAATTAGCTCAAAGATCCATTAGCACTACAGCTAGATCCATTAACCCTAAATCCATTAACACTAAAATCCACAAGACGATAGATACTTGCTTCTCTCTCTCTCCCTTTCTCTCTCACAAAAAACATCTGAACATACATTCCCTATAATATTCAGATCCAATAATCAGCAAATACAACAAAAGCATGACAGAAAGAGGAAAAGAGATAGAGATTAAGGACATTCATAATCCATTTCATAAGAGGCTCAACCGCTTGTATTGAAATTAAGAGAGAACATGATTTACAAACTCGAGTAGGCCCCTCTTTATAGTGGAGAGGAGGGCCTTGGCCACAAAATCCTATTGGCCCATTCAAATCTAAAAAGAGTGGGAAACTCTTGCATTAATTAGAGTGTGCTTCTGATAGGGCAAAGGTTGTTTGCCTGAAGATATGCCTATGGCTGCAAGGGCGGCCTCAATTACACACACCTTGTGTGTAGTGGTCTGGTAGGTGATGTAAAACTTAGAACTGGCCTCGGTCCATGTGCTAAAGGCCATGGTGATGAAACCCATACTAATTTTCCCAGAAAAGGTGCGCTCGTGGATCCCCATTGCAGTGAGCAAAGGCTCAACAAGGTTCATACATTGATCCACCATGCTTGTGCTAGGGAGTATCATGACGTCTGTCTTGGTCGGAACACCACGATGAATGACATAGTGCGGAGACTGGCTGGTATCAGTAGAAGACATGATGAGAAAAAGTAAAAAATTGAAGGAAATTGGTGCAAGAGTGTATCAGAAAGCAGTGTAGAAAGTTTGGAAAATTTTGCAAGAGCTCCGCTAGCACAAGTGAGAAATGAAATCAAATTCTACTCTTTTATAGGCTGATTTGGAGGGTCCATTACACAATGTACTAGTTTGGCTGCTTACTTCTGGACAAAAATTTGCAGGCATCTTCAGTACTGTGAAATTAGGTTGTAAAAATCTTGGCTGAACTAATCTGGCAAAGGTTTTCAAGATTCGGCAAAAGTTTATCATTCGTCTAAGAGCATCCTTTGCCTAGGTACTGTAATAAATGCAAATTTTGAAGATCTGAACCTATGGCCAATCTAATTTTGGCATATTGAATCAATCTGGCATGTCGGCGAAGGTTCATAATAATTATTTGATGCTCAACAAAGGTTTCCAAAATGTCATAATGCTGAACATTCGCCTAACTGCAAATTAGGTAGTAACTGTACAAAAGAACCTTCGCCCAACTCAATATACGTAGATCTAAGACGGATGTGTGATCTGAAATCTTGGCAAAAGTTTCTAAGACTGTTTGTGCAAAATATGACCCAAAAAATGGTTTTCAAAATCATTTTTCATCAAAAATTATCTTCTAACAATAGTTTTCTTCATCTTTTTCCACTTTGATGACTTTTCTGACTTTTGCTTATCATTCTTTTCTTTTTTTCTTTCTTTTTCTTTTTTCTCTCTTTTTCAAAAAAAGAAAAATCACTCAAGTAATAAAAACAAAGAAATTGTAAAACAACAAAAATAATTGACAAGGTGTTGGATCATTCTGGTTGAACTGGCTGATCTGGTTGTCAAAACTTGCGTAATCGACTGTCATTCACCTTAGTGTCGAATCTTTGTCCATCCCAATTTCTAAAATAACTGTTCCATAGTTCAATATTTCTTTCACCTTATATGATCCTTCACTTGTGAGCTCCAATTTGCCTTTAATCAGTTTGTCTTATACATTAATGCTAGATCTCCTTCCTTCAGATTTTTTTTGTGTAATCGGCGATCATGCCATGCCTTGTGATGGGCTTTCTTTGCTGCTAATACATGAACTGCCATCAATCTGGTTTCACAAAGTTTTTGTAAAGCCTCATGACGCATTTGTAATTTGCTCAATTCGGATTGATTATCTTGTTGACACATATAGCCTATTGTACAACCCACTGTTGCAAGAGCCTGATTCCAATTGACAGTGTCGATTTGAGAGTCATAGTGAACTCTCAGAGTCTTCACTTGTCGATCACAGGTATGATCTGTTGTTGATGAATCATCATCTCCTCTTTGGACTACTGGCTTGATAGTCCAAGTGATTGGATCTACTTTGACTGCATGCTCACAATTCTCAAAAGTAATCTTGTCGGTGCCCCAATTATGAATTACTTGCGCAACTCATAACCATGGACATCCTAATAAAACTCGATATACATTTGGCGTGTCAGGTAAGTCCATTACTACAAAATTAATGACAAACTGCACTCCATCTATTTTGACAAGTACGTCTTCAACCATTCCTTTGATCAGCCAGCTTGATGGCAAAAGTCGCAGGCTTTAACTTTGTAAGTCCCCATTTTGCACATAGCTTGGTTGAAATCAGGTTAACTCCTGAACCTCCATCAATCACGACTGCTTCTTTACCAAACTATCTATGTTGTATGGGAAGGGTGATGTTTTTCTGCTCACTTTCACAGGCAGTTCCTACATTGAGTACTTCATTCGTTTCTTCAAACCCGGCACAAAAAAGTGGCTTTTGATGGACTTGTGGTTCCATTTGAGTCAATCTTTCTGCTAATACTTCTTTTGCTTTCGGCACCAGCTTAAAAAATTCTCCCAGTGTAATATCCGTCTTGCTAGATAGAATATTTACGATCATTTTTGTTTGCCACGCTTCTAGTTCTATCATCTTGAAGGGTTCTTCATGATGGTGCAACTGTGTATTAACATCTGTTCTTGGATCTGCTTGTGGCATAGAAGGAGAATGGACTTCAGCTGCTGCTTTAGTGGCTTCTTCGGCTTCTTCTTCTTGCAAATGTTCAATTCACTGCCGCATATCTTGATATCTTTTCTTTTCTGCTTTGTGATTTGGATACACCCCTGATGCAGTAGGTATATCTGTAGTTGGTGCAGATTCAATAGGTACTGGATCAACTATAACTTCTTTATGTTTTTGAGCTCTGGTAATGACCATCAAAGGTATAGTTGGTTCGAATTGAACTACTGGTCTTTTCCTGATTGTAATCATATTTATTGGAGCAATAACCGGAGGTGGTTTGGGTCTTGCAGGACATTCTTTATAACAGTGTCCTAAACCACATTCTCTATAGAATGGTATAGACTTCCCCTTGTTTGGACATTCAGCAACTCTGTGATTCTCTCCACATGCAAAACATCCAAATGGCGCTCTGGTCCATTGTCTAGCTGCTTGTTGTTGCACGGCAGCATCGATAGCATACTGCTTTGAAGGACCACTCTCATGATCATTACTATAGTTCCATTTCTCATTAGCATCATAAGGTTCTGGTTCCATTAGATTAGCAGGAGGAGCACTTTCTCCCGTTGGAGCTGGTAGAGCTAGTCGTTTTGGAAATCCAAGGCCAAAATTGAAAGGCTTTCCATTACGACCCTTTGAATAAGTAGATTCTCGATACCTTTGCTAGATAATCCGAGGATTAAATGAGCAAAAGGCTGTTTCATGTCCCGTAGAATTGCACAGATGACAAATAGTATTCGTCATTCATTGTTTCAATGTTGGACATTCATTCGTAGTATGATTGCCTGCACAAATCAAACACCAGACATTTTTTCAGCTAGGAAAAATCTTTGCAAACTTTTCAAGTTCTTTGTTCACTTTTCCATGGAATTCTTTCAAGGCTTTCAGCTTTTCGTCAAACTGGGACTGCATTTTTTCTAGCTGCATCTGCTGTTTTTGACCAAGTTTCTATGTTCAACCTTAGGTTTCTTCAAATAGAGTGCTTCATATGGTGACTTTCCTCCAAGTGCAACATGAGGGAGTCTATTGCAAAGATAGTTTGAACAATTGATAGCCTCACCCCAAAAGTCTTTTGGCAAGGATGCCTCAATTCTAATGGTTTTGGCACATTCACACAGTGTTCTATTCTTTCTTTCAGCCACCCCATTTTGAGATGGTGTATATGCACAGGAAAACTCCCTTTTAATGCCTTCAAGCTCACAATAATCATGAAATTTATTGGAAGTGCACTCACCACCTCCATCACTTCTAAGAATCTTGATTTTGTAAGAAAATTGCTTTTCAACTAGAGCTTTGAACTTTAGGAAATAGTCAAACACCATAGATTTTGAAGCTAAAAGATATACCCAAGTAAATCTAATGAAATCATCAATGAAAGTTACAAAGCAAGTAGCACCACCCTTGCTCTTTGAAGATGAGAAGTGCACATCCGAGCGTATGAGCTCCAACGGATGTGTAGTCTTGATAGATGACTTTGAAAAAGGCTTCTTATGAGACTTAGATATGGCACAAGCCTCACATGGCTTGAAATTCTTGGAGATAAGATTAGGCAAGCCAATAGCTTTGGCTTTCTTGACCATGGACACCATAGAATTATAGTTAGGATGTCCCAACCTTCTATGCCATAGTTCCTCCAAAGACATATGACTAGCAAAAGCACTATCACAAGAGTTAGCATACTCTTTGGGATCAAGCTTGTAGATTCCACCATATCTAGACCTAAATGCAAGGATCTCATCATGCTTCTTGATTGTACATGTATCAACATTGAAATTCACATCTAGTCCACTATCAAACAATTGCCCAACACTAATAAGATTTTTTGTTAACCTGGAAACAAAAAGTACATTAGACAGAGAAAGAACTTTTGATGAAGAAAGCTTTAAGGGAATGGTCCCTATGCCTTCAATAGCACACTCATGATCATTTGTTGTGTAGATGGACTTCTTGGCTCCTTCATAAGGTGTCATGGATGAAAAAGAATACTTGGAGCTACACATATGTGAGGAAGCTCCACTTTCGATATACCACGTTGAGAGATAGTTTCTCCATTTTCAAGTGTTTATACTCTTGTCTTGATTCTTCAGAAATAAGCACACTTGGAGTGCTTCCAAACTTGGTATCTCCTCCTTAATGGCGTAACTCTGAACAAGGTTGTCATATTCCTCCTTTAACCCATTAAGTATGACTTGAACAAGTTCATTTTGGTTGATGGAGTCTCCTATGCATGACAATTCTCTATGGAGGTCTTTAACTCTCATTACATAAGCTGAAGCACATTCATCACTTCTCTGTACAGTTTGAAAATTTTGGTTTCTTAGTGTTAGAAGTCTAGAAGTATTTTTTGCCTCATAGATAGACTTGAGGGTATCCCAAGCATCTTTGGCATTAGTACAAGCATCAATTTCTCTTAAGATGTCATTTGAGACATTCATCTTAATATAATGCAAAGCCATCCTGGCTCTCTTTTTGTACTTTGAAATTTCTTGAGGAATTTGTGGTTCTTCTTCAATGCCAAGTACAATATCCATCACATCTTGTAGTATTAAGACAGATTCTATTCTAACCTTCCAAATTGAGTAATTGGAGGTTGACAATATTTCACTTGCTTCTAATAGAAAGACACCCATTGAAGACATAAAGAATGATGGAAATCAAAAAAGATGGATGAAAGAATTGCTTATCTTCTGACTATAGGAACCAATCAAGGGTACAGAACCAAATCCTATGTAAGACTTTAGCGAAAAAACTGTGAGATAGATCTCACTACTTGACAATCTCTCTAAAACAAGATTTGAATCATCAAAAAAGATGAAGTATGGCAAAAGTTATGGTTCTTTGAATTTCACACGTGTGAAATATTCCAAGAATGTCAAATTGACTCAAATACAATCTATTTGTATGAAACAAATTGCCTAGAACCTATAAATATTGTCTAAATCACATATAGATGAGATTATGTAGCTTCTGGATGATTTTTGTGATCATTCAAGAAATAAATGACATGTACACACGATTTGCCACAGGTCTAGGCGCCCTACCTATGACTCTTCAAAAGCTTATAACTTTTGATTGGCTTATCCAACTGTCATGATTCAAATTGCATCAAATTCTACACATTTTTAGCTTTCTAGTGTGCTAATTTGCTTGAAATTTGGATCTAAGGTGAGAGAGAATCACCAATCTGAAAATGGACGGATTTCACACGTGCCAGCACCTGAAATTCCGTACAGTACCTGATCTGGCCCATTCAATGTGGTTTATAGCTCAGAATTACAAGAAAACTGCAAACTACCTAGAAGGTAGAATCTAGACAATTTCTAGCTTGAAATATGATCAAGATCTGCAAACTTTTTGATTAGATTTGCTTGTAAAACTTAGGTAGGCTCTGATACCATGCTGAATTCACACGTGTGGGACGCCCTACACATGTATTTTTGATCTCCTAAGTACAATAACACCATAAAGATCAGACTAGCATTGGTTGTCAATAGGAAAGCTGATCATACAAGCAATATAATTGTGTTACAAGCAAGATCTGTCAACAAAACATAAGACAAAGCATCATAAATGCCTCTACTCGGCTAGAGAGAGAAAATAGCAAGTACAAAACTCGTGGAGAGAGAGAGAGGGCACAAAGAGCTTGTCTCCAAATTTGTATTACACACAAATTTCATCATTTTCTCAATGAGAGTACATCACATATATATAGATCCATGGACTCTTCTCCTTCTTTGAGTTGAATTGGAGTTGTGGATCCACCTCTCAAGCTATCTAGACTTATCCAAGCCACCTCACTATGTCTAATTGTGCCACATAGTCTTTTCATGCATTAAATGTGGCATGTAAAGTAGAAATGGCAATTCCTATGGTAGCTCAAGTTTCTACTTCTACCTACCTTGAATATTTTATTCTAAGATGGGTCTATACTAAGCCAAAAGAGCTCAATTCATCTTTGGCATTTTTAAGACCCATGCTCACAACATTAGATAGATTTTTCGATATTTTGACACTCCAACAAAAGTTGTATTATATATTGTGCACAACAACATATGTGGACCCATGCAGACTCTCTCGATAGGGGGAGCAAAATATTTCTTGATCTTCATCGACAATTATTCAAGGAGAACAATAGTCTATTTTTTGAAGAAGAAATCAGAAGCCTTCAAGTATTTTTAGCAATTCAAGTAGGAAGCTGAGAATCAAACTTCCAAAAAAATCAAGGCAATTTGGACTGATGGTGGAGGTGAGTTAATTTCGGCTGAATTCAAAGATTACTACAAAGCTCATGGCATTTTTATGCAATATACCACCAACTATTATCGAATGGAGTGGCTTAACGTAAAAAACGTACTTGTTGAAAGTGCAAAAAGTGTGAAAGTGCAGGATTATCGAAGACCTTTGGGTGGAAGCCATCTCAAAAGCTGCATACTATTCAGATTTTAGTTACAACCAAAGTCTTATTGGACTCAATATCTCCTCCATTAGTCAAAAAACATGAAGACATCACAAAAGAATCATTTGCATTTTGTCATCACCATCCTCATCTAGAGTTAGATTGTCTTTCCTTTTACCTTGTCTATTTTCTTCTTAAAACAATCACTAGCAAAATGTCCTTTGACTCCACAATAGAAACATTTTGACCTATCTTTTTTCTTACCAACAAAAGAAGATGTGCCTTGATGTTGTCTTTAGACCATTTGGCTTTTCCCTTGCCCTTGAACTTGTCTTTTGAGAATATAGCTTCCTCTTCTCCTCCTTGAGATATAGAAGTAGTTCCTCCTCTTGTTTGGAGTCTAAACTCTTTAGCCACACCTCTTTCAAGTCCTCCATACTTGGAAAACTTTGCACTAGATTAGCATGATCATCCAACATGTCCACATTGTAGGGATCATTGTCATAGACAAAATTTACAAGGAGACACCATATCTGCCAAGGTAGTGAGGCACTTTCTGATCATACCTAGGATCAAGTCCATAACTGATACTATGATGATCCTTGTTGATTGTCTAGCATGGCAGATGTAGATGACACATGGAATGAGTTCAAAAATGAGCCTTGACACTTACATCTAGGATTGGTGATGGATTGTGTGAATCCATTTGGATTGTGCTCAAAATCATGGTCTACTGGGCCTATTGTCCTTGTGAATTATAACATTTCTCTTTGGCTAAGTATAAAACATTAAGAACAACTTGCACAAATTCTACATCCTTAATGCTTTCACCAATATATGATCATTCATCATTCAAAGCTTTAACTCTCAAAACAAAAGCATGAGCACTTTTCTCCTTCTTTTGAATACTTTGAAAGATTTTTCTCCTAAGGGTTAGGACCCTAGATGTAGATTTGGATTCATAAACCTTCTTCAAGGTTTCCCAAGCTCTACTTGATGAAATACATTTGCCAACTTCCTTGAGAAGTTTATTTGTTTCATTCATCTTAATCACATAAAGAGATTTCTTTCCCCTACTATCATACATCAATTGATTTTGAGGTGCCAAAGGTCTCTCCTCCACACCTGCAACAATTTCCATCAACTCATTCATCTCAAATAAGGACTCCATCCTCACCTTCCAAGTTGAATAATTGCTTAAGATAAGCCTATCATTGCTCTCCAATATGAAACCTCCATTTGTTGTGATGTTGCAATGATTGATCTTCTTCTTCAAACCTGTTCCAATGCACTTAGCACTCTCTTGAAAATCAACAATTGAAATCAAGAAGAAATTACAAAGATATAGAACTAAACAAATGTCTTTCTCTCTCACAACTAGTCACACTAGCACTTATGGTCTAAACCCTACTTTAGTATTTGTACAACATTACTTCACACATGTGGATTCAATCTACACAAGATTACATGCATTCTGCACATTAGAATAGCCAATATCAAGAGAGATAAGCTATAAAAAGACATAGAATAGAAGAAGAAAGGTTCTCCACATAAAATGAGAACTTCAAGAGTAGTTTTTCAAATAGGTAAAACTACTTATAGAAAAAATAATGTCATTTGGCCACTTGTCAATTATTGGCCTAATTTGGTAGTTTCCATGTACTTACTAAAAACCTATTTCTATTGACTAGATGCAATGTATCTCCATCAACCAATTGTAATAGGTCCAAAACTGATCTTATCACTCTATCTACTTGTTAAAAATAGTAATAACACTATTTTTAGACCTTATTTGGCCTAAAAATTGCCAAATTAGATCAACTAAACTAGTTCACAATCTTCACACCTGGTACTTGTGAGTAGCCTTTGCCTATGAGTCTTGCCTTCCATTTCATTATTGAGCCATCGAAGTTGTACTTTCTCTTGAAGATCCACTTGCAATGGATGATCTTCCTTTTGGATGGTGGTTCAGGTCTGGTTTTTTATTAATGAATTATATTCATTATCCATTGCTGCCTTTCACATATCATAATCTACATTTGATCGTGCATCTTGAATAGTAAGTGGCTCTTCTATTGCTACCTACAAAGCTTGAGGAGTATACCTCTCTGGTGGATGCGTCATTCAAGTAGATCTTCGAATATTTTGTTGTTCATCTTGATCAGACTCAGAAGAAGAATGACAACGTGTAGAAGTGGAAGGAATTGAGACAGAATTGTCTTTGATACTAGTAGTCAATAGTTTGGTATTCGAACCAAAATTAAATTAATATTTCTTCATTTGGAAATCATGATCTTTGCTAATGAGTGCCTTGCTAGATTGTTGATCGTAGACCTTGTAAGCATTATGATCTGATGGATATCTAAGATATACAGCCTTGGTACTAGTTTAGTCAAATTTATTTTAGTTCAGATGGAATCTGGGCATAGTAGACACATCCAAATACTCTAAGATGGTCTACAGATGGTTTTGTACCTGATTAAACCTCTTCAAGGATTTTGTTGTTGATGGCCTTGGTACTACAATGATTATAAATGTAACGAGTTGTTGCTCTTACCTCTACCCAAAACTTGTTTGGAAGATTAGCAATGAGTAACATAGATCTTGCTAACTCAACAAGAGTCTGATTCTTTGGTTCAGCTACTTCGTTCTACTAAGGAGTATAGCTCAAAGAATGTTGTCTATGAATCCTAGATTCGCTTATAAAGTCATTCATAGCAATTGAGATGAACTCTCCTCCTCCATCTATACATAAGGCTTTGATCTTCCTTCTTGTCTAAGTTTTAGATAGTCGTATGGATTGTTGAAAACATAGACATGTTTTTGATTTGTTCTTGATGAACATGACAATGGTTCGTTAGAAGAAATCGTTGATATATGTAATGAATAACATCGATCCTTCACATGATGGGATTTGCATCGGTCCATAGAGTCCAAAATGCCTATAGCTTTATGAGCTTGGCCTTTGGGAAATCTTGACCTTGCATGCTTGCCAAGAATACAAGTCTCACAAGTCTATTTTGGTGGACTTCCTTCGATAAGATTGTTGTAGAAGATATAAAATATAGATCTCATATGGAGATATCTTAGGCATTGATGCCATAGGATATTCTTGTCTAATGAAGGTGTAGACAAAGATTTTTCTTCTGATGTAAGTGCACATTCATGACTTAATCTATAGAGATTACCATCTCTATAGCCTTTGACTAGAACATTTGAGTTGTTGTCTCGAATAAGGCATGACATTGAATATGATGGTATGGCCTCGATCAATAATTCAACTGATAGATAATAAGTGTTTGGTCAGAGTTGGAACATATCAAAGAAATCCACAGAATTTAATTATTCAGACAAAAAGAACAACATGCAGTCTGGGTCAAATCTTGGCTCTGGGTCAAATTCTAGCCCAGGGTCAAATTCGAATTCTTTATCATTCCAGCCAATGTAGAAACTCTTCTACAAATACTATAAGAGGACTGGCCATCTCATCAAGGACTACATGACCAAGGTCGAAAAGTTACAGGATGTCAATTCTTGGTACCTCGAAGCAACTCAACACATGACCCATCATGGGGACTGGTTCCAAAGCTACAAGCCTTTCACCCATTCTACAGTTATGCAACTTGGAGACAACTCAATCCACTCCATTGAAGGTGAAGGAACAGTTAGGGTCAAATTTCAGAGAGGTGTTGTTAAGTTGTTGTCCAATGTTCTATATATTTCGAACCTTACCAAAAATCTGCTTTCTATAAGCAAAATCATTGATTCTGGTCATAGGGTTGAATTTGATACGGAGGGTTGTACTATTCTTGACAAGTCTAACATTCTTGATAAGATGAATTCTATTGTCATGATATGTAGAAAAAAAATGCTTGAATCAGTCTCATCATAATGTCATATGTTGTGTCACACCTGACTCGAGATAGCAACAACTAGATCTGAATCATTGTTCGATTCGGCCATAAACAGCTTTGGTTAGATTTGTTTTCAGAAGCATCAGGGACGACAATATGAACCTGTTGGTTCTTGTTTGCAAGAATTCTATCCTCTATATCATGTCCTTTCTTCTTGTAGAAGACTTTGGCATGTTTTTTTTCGACTTTTCCTATTGTAATGGATAGTGAGTATCTGACTTTGAAGTATTGACATGACTTTTCTTTTAGCACTACTTCTTCTTTGAATATAGTGCAACCAATTTCTTTGATGTAGAAACATCGTTTGACTTCCTTAGAAGTGCTTTTTGGAGAAGAATTGAAGTGACCTTATGCATATTTATATCTGGTTGTGTAGATATCAACATGACTAAATGATCATAGGAAGTAGGAAGACTTCCTAAGAGAGTCATGACATCATCATTGTCGGTAAACTGTGATCCACGTGACTGTAGCAAGCTGATCAATCAATAGTCTAACGTGATTAACATGGTCATAATAGAAGTTGTTTCTGACATCTTGCCAGACTTAGAAAAGAATTTTTTTCATAAAAATAGATGAGTGGTAACATCTTGGATCTCATACAAACTAATGAATACTTTCCAATCTTGTTTAGATATTTTGCAGGTACAGATAAGAGATTTTTGTGAATCCTTGAGATTCAGGAATAATAATGTGAGGGCTTTGCCATCTTTGGATTTTCATTTGGCTATAAGATCTACCTCTTTTGTGATAGGACTGAAGATCCGTTGACCACATCCCATAAATCTTTCTCCAACAATATCATCTTCATGCGATACTTCCACATGTGAAAGTCATCGCCATTAAATCGCTTGATGAGTTGAATTCTAGAAGACAATAGCTCAATGTGTAAAGAATAAAACAAATGAAAATGTTATGACAATCAACACAAGCTCTGATTCCACTGTTGGGAAGGTGGAAAGATCGTGACAGTTCATTGTGTCAAACACCACTATCAGAGTGTCGTGCTAGATTAACGCTACAGAAGACTAATGAAAGAAGAGCATTGTGTTTAGAATCATATGTTAGAACATAAGCAATTGATTAATCGATGAGTTAGTAGGTTTCTTAGACAATCATAGTTACATAATTTGAAGGCGTCAAGGACAACCATGATTCTACACTTTGACTCGGTCGACAAGACACACACAAGTAGAATAAGGAGTATTTGATTCACAATCAAAAGTAGAAATAACAATCATCATTCACACAATTATACAGCTATTTGATGAGCACATAGTATATTAGATTGTGTGAATGTACAAGAGATTGCTATAAGAAAATCTATTTATCAGTATACAAATCTAGAAAAACAATTTAGAATTGGAGGATAATGCTAGGCATCTTAGCAAATACATTACTAATGCGATACATCTGATCTGATAAATCAATATCTAAGCTGATTGCATATGTATATGTGCATCTAGCTCTGTATATCACATGTCAGTCTTTGGACTGATCATATAGTAAAGCAGGCGTGAAGTCCCATTCAATGGTAGTAATGATAGTCCTTGAGATGTCAAGCACAAGTTGGCCGCTGCATTGTTAGTTTGCATTGCTAGGCTACTGGCCTATTGACCCACATATTTTGCTTAGATGATGATCCTTTGAAGAAATCATATGTGATCTTAGTGGATGTGGGTGGCGGTGGGTTAGCCATGTTATCAGGTGGTGGTCAGGCTTCAGATCAGAACTAGTTAGATGGCGGTTCAGGTTCCGATTCAAAACTAGACTCAGAAGATGAAGTTTCAGATGTTGGTAATTCAGGTTCCGATTTAGAACTAGATAAGGAAGATGTAGATTCTGATGTATCTAAAGGATTTGGCGAGTTAGCAAACTTCTCCTTGAAGGAATGTACAAACGATACAGAGGCGTTATAGAGGTTATCAAATGCTTGTGGGCTTAATCTGGCTCTTACAGGCGAATTTTGTAAACTCTCAAGATATTGATCTCGTGCTTTCCTATATGCTTCTAATCACTTTTCCTGTGCTACCCGTTTTTGTTCAATGGTTATGTCTGGTTGTTCCTTGCACATACATTACATGAACAAAGATTTATGGATGACTTGGTACACTTAAAAATCACAAAAGACAAGATTCGTCTCCTCAAAAATGGCGCCAAGTTTCTACAATAATGGTAATAATGTGTAGTATAAAAGGTATATCATTCTCACAAAGAGAGATAAATCTTCTCTTTTGGATTATAAGTGTAAAATTGATAATGTCGGATGGAAAGTATGTAATATTCAGAGTTGAATACCACAATGGAAAGATTGGGAATGGATGGCATATTGAGAAGATGCATTTTGCAGCATGAAGTCTCTCAAATCATTACATTGTCGCATGAAGGTATGGGGGAGGTCATTTTGCCACAAAGATTACAGTTAGAAAAATTCTTCAGTCAGGATGCTAGTGGCTAATGATGTGTAAGGATACCCATGAGTTCATTCAAAGATGTGATGTCGTCCAGCGAGCAAGACGACCAACTAAGGTACGTTTTGAGCCATTACATCTCATTCTAGAAAGAGCTCCATTTGAAAAGTGAGGATTAGATTTTATTGGTTCCATACACCCCGATGCATGTGTGGGACACAAGTGAGATATATCCTGGTGGCTATAGATTATATGATCAATGGGTCGAAGCCCTTTGCGTTAATGTAAGGGAAGCTCCTCTAGATCTTGCTTAAAAGGGTACTTTATCTTTCAGACAACTAGGAGAAACAGTAAGCAACCTTCTTGACAAAGACAAGCATACAAATTCAACAATGCAAAATCAAATAGGCAATTGTTTCCTTTCAATGAACACAAAAGATTAGTTCTTTATCACTGATTAGCAAACAAATTAGAATAGCAGACAAGTTTTTTTATCTGAGTACAATGTGCTCATTCAAAAAGTGAATGCCACTTTCTGATTTATGAATGTTCTTCAGCTTCGGAATCGTTCCCTGCATTGCAATTGGTTAGAATAGTCCCTGTTTAGGCGCTAATTTGTAAATCCAAGTTATGAGACTGAAATTCAGTACAATTAGTGAGTTATGCCGCAAACACACAGTCATCAAGATTAGTTACATCAGATCTTAGAGTGTGTTGGATCGATTGATAAGATGTAATGCTGCAACAAACAAAGAAGAGAAATTACACAAGCTAGCAAAATGCTTATCTCTCTTCTTTATTGATGGTCAGTCATCTACGTAAGTACAATGAGTTAGCGTCTCTCATATATAGAGTCGCACAAAAGGCTAAGGTGTCACTGACCAATAGTCAAAAATCGGTTGGCTAAGAGCTACAAGTCGTTCTAAAATGATATGACTATTCTAAGAAAATGAAATTCAAAAGTTGCAATAAGCCTTAACATGTATTTAGGCCTTATTGCATATTTACATGGTACAGAAATTCAAAAATTGTCACTATATACAAGATAATTGGATCATGTGGGAAATGTATGCCTCCACACACACTCCCTTATGAGTCACTATTAGTAACATGCAAATCCACCAGTAGGCCTTTAACCACGAATTATAATAAGTGCCATTAGGGTCCCAATCCGCCATGCTCATAACTAGTTTATGGGTCCACATTGCCCTTTGACTCTCTTGCAAAATATAAATCTAGTGTCTTCATGATCATGACATTCTTCCTCCATTAATGAAGGTTCTGAATCTCAAAAGACTTTTGGTAAGAAAATCCTTAATAGAGATACTTTTGCTACTCATAAACTCTTGCCAGTTTGATAGAATGCTATACTTACTAATGATAAAGTAGACAAAGGTTTTTGGAAGAATTTGCCACTACCATAATGAAGGTTCATTTCTCTAAAAAAATACTACTCTTAATTAGTATAAACTCTCATAGAGACTAACATGGAATGATAAATATTCACAAAATTTTTTAAGAGTAAAACTTAGTGAAGCCAATCAATGGAATCTACTATGAAGATTATAATAAATAGAAATGTAATTCTGAATAGTGGCAAAAGTTTTGAAAAAAAATGAGCTATTTCAAAAAAATATCTGTTAGCCAAATTAATCAAACGAAAAATCAAGCTATTATTGAGAGCAAATTTCACATATTTGAAAAAATCGGCATGTAAATCCCGGATGTCAGGGTAAAAATTGGCCTTTAATTGCCTATAGATAGGGGTCCTAGCTCACTGCCCAAAATGTGGCTAGAGAAAATTTTGGCCTTAGAAATGGCCGATAAAATATTTTACGACCCTAGAATTGTCCAGTTACGCAAGTTGAAATAGCCAACATTGAATCATTTTTTACTAACATACGAACTGCCAAGTGTGTTTTTAGAAAAATCAATTGGTGAAGGAGTCCCTAGTCATGAATGTCCAAAAACATAGTGCAAGAAACGAACCAAGAATGGGAAATTTTTTTTTTCAAAAAAGGGGACTGAAAAATGTTGGGGTAGTATCGAGAAATTGTGAAATGCCTAACAACAAACTATGGGCTCAGTTTGAATCTATCACGATAGCCAATAAGGAACGCACAAATGAGGACAAGGTTACCGGGTCTACTAAGGAAGCAAGCTAGGATCTGGTATACTCAGTTAGTTCTAGAAATGGTTAACACATGGCATGTCTTGAAGGCAACATTTTTAAATCAGTTTAGAGAAATAGGATACTCAACTAGACTGTTAGCCCGATTAAATTCTATAGAAAATAAGCCGAAAGAATCACTTAGGAAGTACACATAGAGTCAAAAACTTGATAGAAAAACTAGGAGCGCAATATCATGTGCCCATGCAAAACGAATGGTTTCTTGGTGGACTACCCAAGAAAATGGATAGATATTGTCGTCAAGGATGTATGACTTCGTTAAAAGACATCATAGCGTCTGCAGGTAGGAAACATAAGCAAAAAGATACATAAGAATCATATTTATCTATCAAATTGGATTCAAAGTCTGGTTCAGGGAATGAAGAAGAATCTTTCAACTAGTCATCATATTTTTCTGGGTCAGAAGAGGAAGAGTCTGCATATAGAAAATAAAAAAGTAGAACATTAGATAAGAGAAGGAGAATGGAGAAATCTAAAAAGAGAGACCCATTAAGAAAAAGTGTAGAGCTATTAGCTAAAAAAATGGGGGACTTAAAAGTCCAAATGTCAGACATAAAAGCTAAACGTAAGAAAGCTAAATCTAATGCTAATATTTGGTGTAGTAGTTGCGAAAAAGAAGGCCATTCAAAAACTAATTGTCCAAATCTACTAGCTAATTATATAGAGGAAGAATTATTCCTCTGTCCAGTTAACAAACATGAGGAGGTAGCATATACGTCATTCCTTCTAATCAGAAGAATTCTACACCATAGCTGAGAACTAACCAACAATATACTATTTTGCGTAGAGGAGGGGCACGCGACTCTACTCCACCACCTGGAATAAGAGGCTCATGTTATAACTGCGGAGCCCCTGGACACTATTCACCCGATTGTCCTAAACCAAGGAGGGCATCAACATATGTACCTCTTTGCACCAATTGTAAAGGCGAAGGACATGTAACTAGAGAATGCCCTCAACCACCACAGACGCAGCCTAAGCCACATTTTGTAAATCTACCTAAGGAAGATGAACCACGACCACCATCTAAGACCAATACTGATATGATAGTTCAAAGAATAGAAGTAGAACCAAAACTATTAATTGAACATGACTAGGTTTGGCCTGACTTAGAGTTCAAAGTAAATAAAGTTACTACTAGGAGTAAGAAAGATGCACCTACACTTCGCGAAAAGAAGAAATCTAAAAAAGTGAAAAATGTGATATATGCAAAAAACGCGACGAATCAAACACAAAATACAGAAAAGACCACAAAGAATCTCGACGGACTATGATCGACAGTCTGATGAAAAATATTATGAAGCAGATATTAGTTCAGAGGCCAAAAAACTTCTTGAAGAAGGACTAACATAAGCAAAAACTAAGAAAGTTACATTTGCAGACCCAATACTAAGCATAAAATCACCTAGAGATCCACCACCACCAAAGCATCGTTCTTATGATATAGTGGTAGAAGTTGCTTCTAGAATGTTGAACATAACGTTCCAGCAGTTGTTAGAAGATAACCAATACTATAAGAAAAAAATCAAGCAGTTTTTTCAGAATTTTTTTTTACATCCCAAATAATTATCAATGGATGCATTTTAGATAAGGTACCAATAGATTCGAGGTCAAGTGTAAATATCATGACCCAAGAGGCTGCATACGAACTAGGCATCCACCATCAAATATCACCCACACTTAGGCACCTCAGGTTGGCAGATGCAACCCATAGGACTCCAATAGGAGAACTATTACAAGTCATGGTGTATATCGGTGATCATAAATTTCTAATGGATTTTATAATATTAAAGACCACGGGATAATCATCCTACAAAGTATTGTTAGGAAGACCATGGTTGTACCAAGCCGATGTAATAACGCATTGGAGGAAAAAGGAAATTACCTTCCGAGACCAAATGGCTACGTCGAAAGGAAAGAATAAGAAAATGATTACTATATCTTGGAAAAATGATAAGTATGAGGGCAAAACACCAACTTCATCCTCAAGTTATACTTTGGAGGATGAAGATTTCCATTCTACGAAGATTAAGGGGATGAGTTTATAAAATCATCAATACCCTCGTATAGTAATAGAATAGAGTACATAGATAGGGGGGACTATGGAGTTCCTGAAATTAGCGTAACTATAGGCGGCTATCTTATTAAAAGAATATTAGTGGATTCGGGATCAAGTATAAATTTGATAACCTAAAACATGGCCAAAGAATTGGGACTAGGAGATCAAATCCAACCCATCGGCCATGACATACATTTAGTTGATTCATCTCGTTGTACTCCAGTAGGGGAGTTTAGACATATTACCATAGAAAAAGAAACGTTCGCCATGAATTTCTTTGTTATAAACCTAGTGGATACGCCACTGTATTCGATATTATTTGGGAGGCCATGGTTATATCAGGTTGTTGCCATTATAAACTGGGCTACAAAATGTTTTTCCCAAGTATACAAAAGGTCAACCTTTTAGGAGGTCATTTCATAAGATGGAATGAGGAAGTAGGGGAACCTATTGAATCTCAAGTAAATTTCGTAGAATGTTATGAGGTAGACGAGGAAGATGAAAAAGAGCTTCCAATATCAGAATCAAGGGAAGTCCTGGGTGGAACCAGAGCGAGTCTGACATAAATCATGATAGATAAAAACGACTACAATGCCATAGAAATTAATAAAGATAGATTTGTGCCTACACCAATGTGACCAAGAACGTGAGGAGCATGTACAGCTTCTACAAAAATTGCAAAATGTGTTTGCATGGTCGATGGACGATCTGACAGGAATACCAATTAAATCAGGAAGGGGCTTATCTTGAGAAGAGGAGCTATAAATTGTCATACATTATACTTTGATCGATGTGCCAATTGGTCAATTGGGAAACAAAGGAGTGGGCACATATCTTGATCTTGCAATCAATGAGGATTCCATCAAATGGAATGATTATTGTCCGAGGACAGCTGGAAAAACAGTCGAGGAGGTTAATGAAGAAAGTGCTGCCAGAGCTAAAGCGGTCTTTCTCAGGAAACCAGTTACCAAAAAGCAAGGCAGGAGGACATAATCCATTGTTTGCGAGGAAGGGGATTTGTGGAGGCATACATTTTCCACATGATCCAATTATCTTGTATATAGTGACAATTTTTGAGTTTTTGGACCATGTATATATGCAATAAGGCATAAATACATGTTAAGGCCTATTGCAACTTTAGAATTCCATTTTCTTAGAATAGTCATATCGTTCTAGAACAACTTGTAGCTCTCAGCCAACCGATATTTGACTATTGGTAAGCGACACCTAGCCTTTTGCGTGACTCTATATATGAGCGACGCTAACTCATTGTACTTATGCAGATGACTGACAATCAATAAAGAAGAGAGATAAGCATTCTGCTAGCTTGTGCAATTCCTCTTCTTTGTCTGTTGCAGCATTACATCTTATCAATCGATCCAACACACTCTGAGATCTGCCATAACTAATCTTGGTGACTGTGTGTTTGCGGCATAACTCACTATTTGTACTGAATTTCAATCTCATAACTTGGATTTACAAGTTAACGTCTGAACAAGGACTATTCTAACCAATTGCAATGCATGGATTAAAATTCCGAAGCTGGAGAACATTCTGAAAAGCTTTCACACGTGTGAAGCTGCAGCAAGTACAAAGGATCAAGAGAATGAATGATTGCACACTAAACTAGCTTCTAATCCAAAAAGAATGTGATGGAAAACATTGGCAAGATAGTTAGTAGCAAGGCAAGAAAATTCATCACAATCTAACTATCATTGCAAATAAAATGGATGAAATGGAAGCTTTACTTGAAGAAGTGTACTTTTGTGGTACAAAGCCACCTTATTTATACTACAAGAGGCCTTCTAGAACTCGTGGAGAGAGAGAGAGAGAGAGAGAGAGAGAGAGAGAGAGAGAGAGAGAGAGAGAGAGAGAGAGAGAGAGAGAGAGAGAGAGAGAGAGAGAGAGAGAGAGAGAGAGAGAGAGAGAGAGAGAGAGAGAGAGAGAGAGAGAGAGAGAGAGAGAGAGAGATCATTCTATGTGCCATATTGCCTCTATCTCTCTACTGGATGACAATAAGAGAATGGGTAAGAGTTGAGAAACTCTCTTTTTGAGAATATTAGACCTACAAGAGTAGCCTCATATGTATTATCCTGGTTATGGTAAGCATGTGTGGTGATTATGGTCTTTGTTTGGCCAAGTTGAATTTGAGGGAGATGCGAAAAAATAGTCCAACCTAGCAAATATCAACTTGAGGCCTAAATTTGAAAACTTAAAATAGTTTGAACAAGGTTCAAAGTGGAGGCCACATGTGTGAAAATTATATGAAGGGGGCCAAGTTGTTCCAAATGACATTCTTTTATTCTTTTATGTACATATATCATAAGACTATGTAGTCATTGTCAAGCTAGTCACTATAGACCATTGACTTGATAAATGGAGGAGATTTAGAAACTAATTCTACTTCTATAACCTTTCAAATGTGGTCAAATATAGCTATATATAGCTGAATACTTTACCATTTTGGTAGTTATGTACATACCTCATTTTGGTGATGATCTTGGAGGAGGGAGATTGGTTTCTACATTGTGTAGAATTTCCTCATTTGTCTTGACTATGTGAAGATGATTATGACCTATTTTTCATGCATCTTTATGCATGTTATGCTCTCTAATATTTGACATTATTACAGGTCCAAAATAGGTCCTTCATCATATTTGATCCACTTGAAGAGTTTGAAGATTCTTTTGGATGTTTCTACATCTTGACTAGGTTTCAAAGTTAGAGATTGTGTATCATAATCTTGGCATATTTAGATTTGTTCCTTTATGCATGAAAATTTGTAGTGGGCATTTCCTATCCTACCCTCAACCCTAGATCCAAGCACACAAGCATCAAGGAGATAAAGCTAGTTGTCACGTGGAGGTTCGTTACCATGAGAGCGATAACATAAGAAAACATGAGAGTTAGAGGAAGAAAGATGGAGAGCAAGGACATTCCATATCCATTTCATAAGAGGGCCAACCTGGTTCTATTGAAATGAAGAGAACATGTGTACAATATTCAAAACTACCACTATATATAGTGGATTGGCCTCAAGTCCTATTGGCCAATTTCTACCTCCCTAACTATTTGAATTTGAAAAAGTGAGGGAACCCATTCAAAAATTGGAGGGAACCAATTTGAATTTGAATTTTGATGGGAATCCCTATTTTATTCACTATCTTGACTATTAGGCCCTGCGACATTAAAAGTTTCGCAAAAAGGCCTAAAGTCCTTTTATTGACTTGTAACTAATCAAATAACTATGTGATCATCGGCTTGGACTTACACACGTAGAGTGCCAAATCCATCTCACTTAACTAGGGTTAGAATTGCCTCAATATTCGAAAACCCTCCCAAATCCCTCTCACTTATTAAGTAGGGTTAGGGTTGCCTTGATATCCACAAACCCTCCAACAGTAACCCCCACCAAAACTGGTGGCGGTCCCACAACACCTCGCGAGATTCACTATTACGGGCCTGGTTGGCCTCTCTTCAAACCTTTATTAGGTGATATTGAAACCTTTCCATGAATTCTAGGCAATCCATATTGATATCGGTCTCGTGCAAAAAAAAGCACTTATTCGTGTCGGCAATCCAATTTGATGTTGTCCATGTAGTAAATCTAAACTCCCAAAATCCACCTAGCATCATGGCTCGATAGTACAATCTTGCTATAGGCAATTGGTCTTGGACTTTGTCGGACGCCATAGAAATGTTTGGATTGAAAGCCAATGTGGGTAAGCAATCATCCCATTTGGTGAAAATTGCTTGGTCAAGTCGCTTGCAAAAATAGCTGACTGCCTAATGGTCGGATCTGGTGAAGTCTTGTAGTCGTATCCATAAGCCTGTAGGCTCGGTTGAAGTCTACTACAATCAACCAACTGTATGATTGTGGGATTATGGGCCAATTTGGGGTACAGATGGTGATTTTATCCTATGGCACACCCAAATCTTTCCATTTATTTCTTCGCGGCATCGGAATATAGTATGGATCCACCCGGAGCTGGTGAGGGCTCACTACATAACTCCTTATCGAGTTTGGAGTCTTTTCAAATATTGTTTTGTGCCATGGTGTTTGCTCACCCAATGCGGGTAGCTTATCCAATTCCTTGTCGGTTTCAATCTCTGAAGTCTTCAACTTGATAGCCCAGCCACCCCTCGAGGACTCATGTGGATGCTGATGTAAGAACATCTAGATCTGTTCCTCGATGGTGACCAGTTTCTAGTTATGATGTGGAGGCGAGAAAGTTGGAATTACTGGTACCGGGATTCGGGGTGTCGTCTCTAAGACCTGAGTGGCGGCTTTTTCATATTCTTTGATTATTGATTTTGCCTTTGCCAACTCATCCAATGTCGTCCGTTTGAATCTTTCAAATTGGCCGTAGAATTCGGCCAATGAAGTGTGATATGTCTCGACCTTTTTAAATAAGTATCTGACCTCCTCTGGTGGAACAAGATGGTTTGGTGCTTGCATTTGAAGATAATTATCTTTCTCAAGGGTGGTGGCATCCAATTCTCCTTGGATCTTTTCTCGGTCAAGGGAGGCCATGTTTAGTTGCCCTTGTAGTAGCAACATCTATTTTTTGGCATCTTGAATAGCCTTGTCAACTTGATCCAAAGAAAAGTGATTAAAAAATTCTGGAGCATGACAAAATAACTTTTGAATGTCTCTATAGATTGCTTGGCCTTTTTCAGCTGCGCTTCTAATTTTTATTCATGTTGTTTGGCGATCTTAAGCTCCCAGTTCAGCTGGATACCATGAACCATTACAACCGATCAATGTGGATTTGTCAGAGGTTGTAGTTCAAGTAGATGTGGACTACATGTAACAAATGATATTTTGAAAGCTAATCGAAAACATATCAAGGTAGCACATATATGCATGAAGCAATATGCCAACCAACAAAGGACTTTTCATGATTTTGTCGAAGGAGATTTTGTGTATTTAAGTTTACAACCTTATAAGTACACTAAGTTTCAGAAAATTCAAAGAAAAATGTTGGCTCCAAGATTTTTATGGACCTTTCAAAATTTTGAAGAAGATCAGGGAGCTGAATTATGACTACCACCAACAACCTATATGAATTGAGTGTTTCATGTCACTCTTTTTAAAAATCTCTGGGAGAACACTCTATTGCAACTACTAATATGCCACGTTTGGATCATGAAGGTAACATGGTTTCAAAACCAATAAAGATTGTTGGATATTAGGACAAGTTATTGCAAAAGATAATCAAAGAATATTTGATTCAATGGAAGAACTATTTTGATGGGAGTATAACTTGGCTCAATAGCTCATGTATTTAACAATGGCCATGATTACTACTGTGAAGCTATTGGAAATGACATTCTTAATCGAAAGTACTTAATTGGAGCATTCAAGTTCACTAATCAAACGTCTTCATTTTTTAGGACAAAAATATTTAACTAGGAAGAGTGTCATGTACTTTCAATATATCGGTGCTCATAAATATATTATAATATCCAATGTAAGCCTTGTTGGCCCAAAAAAAAACTATTAGCCTTAAGAATAAAGGCGATTCTCTCTTTAGGCTTCTCAAAGTACTTAAATAAGGATAAGAGCGCTAGAAGGGCCCAAATACACTTAATAAGGCTTAACAAAGGCTAACTATTCTTCAAGATAGTTATGTTTAATTAAGTTAGGGCATTGTCAACAAGTATGCCAGAGACATTACCTTTGAGATATTTTGGCTCATTTGTAGAGGAGAGAATTAGGCTTTCTCCTTGTGAATGTGATCCTTGGGAATTGAGCTTGCTAGGTCTCATGTGTTCAATCCACATAAATCCATCCTCCTTTTGTATTAATTTCCTTCCACTCTTTGATTGATTTCATGGAGTTCTATGTGTGAATTTGTATTCTATGGGTACATCAACATGATTGTCTTGTTTTTCACTTGATTGTGGATTTAATTTCATTCTTATTGGTATTTTCTTGGGTTGGCACATGACAATAGTACACACAACTGGTGAAGGTTTTGAAGACAAATTTGGCCATTTTTGGAACCTCTTATAGAGGTCATTGAGATGCGAGCTTATCCCTTCCCCTCTCACTTCTCTTAGAAATTACAAGAACTACAAAAGCAAACAAGCATTAAAACAAAACACAAAACTAAGAAATGATAAGAGCATGAGAGAAACAAGGACACAAGGATGTGCACACTGCACTTTGACATAATTTCTTCCTCTTGGCTGAACATGGAAAGTGAGTATTGAAGAGGTGCCTTTTTATCCTTGGGGAAGGCCCCGCCGCTTCATTTTGATTGGCTACTTGAAAATGGCAAGAATTTTAGTCCAAGCCCTTCACTAATAAATCTAGTGTTTCTAAATTAGCTAAGTGAGTTTTCACATCATTCATGCGATTCTACTTTGGAGTGTCAAAAGCTTTCACATGATTCATGTGATTCCCTTCCAACTTACTAACTTGGGATTTTAGCGAAACTTGACTATACGCTTCTATATTAGTTAATTTACTTCTAATGCCCAAATCACTTATTTCTAAACGACAACTTGTAATGCCTTGCTAGCTGTTCTCACGAGGTCGGACTTATATGTACATGATGCTAGTGTCCTCGCATGTATTAATTCTATTTGTACAACAACGTACTATGGTGGGACCCACCACATTCGAACAAGAATAAAACGATCTAGTAAAAGTATCTTTTTTTTTTAGATTAAAAAAAAGGAGACAAGATATAATAAATTATCATGATGATTCATTCATTTGTTAAGTGTTTTAAGTTTCAAGACGTTGCATTATCAAACTTGTTACCACAAAAGTAACTATAAATTTTAAACTAGTTTTGCTATCATTTTCAATCTATCAACAATGATTATTGCATATTGCTATTGGTTTTAATCTCAAAACCAATGATCATACCTTAGTATTTGTGCAAAATTTTCCTTTACGATCAACCAACATAAGTTTTAAAGATTGCTCTCATGAAAAAACTCCAAACAAGTGCTAAAATGGACTAAATTGTATTGCTGATAAAGCAATGACACTTTGCTTATCACAAAGTAATGTCGTCGGAGCATATTGATTCAGACCGATGTCTGAGAGTAAGTTCCTCAATCAAATTTCTTCCTTTGTAGCTTGAGAGGTTGTGATATACTCTGATTTAGCATTAGCCTCAACACGAGTTAGAGAGAGAACGATTGAGAGATAACAAGCAAAAAATATTTGGATCCAAAATGGCATGAGATAGCTACAGCATAAATAAGAAGGATGACAATATCTTTATCAAAAAATTTGACATATAAGAAAGGATCATAGTTACTAAGATTAAATCCTAGTGACTCAAGAAAGGTGTTAAGTCGAGAATACCATGACCTTGGAGCTTGCTTTAGTCCATATAAACTTTTGAAGAGCAAGCAAACTTTGTCTTTTTCATGGATGAATCCAATAGGCTGATCCATATAAATCTCTTCTTCTAGATATCCATTTAGAAATGCATTAGAGATATCTAGTTGAAGAACTTGCCAATTGAAAAAACAAGCAACAGAAATTATGATTCTAATTGATATCATCTTTGCAACTGGAGCAAAAGTCTCCTCATAATCAAGTCCATAAACTTGAGCAAAACCTTTAGCACAAAGTCTAGCCTTGTACTTGTTGATTGTGCCATCTTGATTGTACTTGACTCAAAAAATCCACTTGCAACCAATGGTGTGCTTGTTGGATGAAAGATCCACAAGCTTCCATGTCTTATTGGCAATGAAAGCATTATATTCCTCCTTCATAGCAAGGTACCATTCCTTTGAGTTGAGTGCATCATATACATCCTTTGGCTCCTCATGAGAAATAAAATAAGCACAATAAGTGGAGTTGATTTCCACTTGCTTGCCTCTTTCTTCATAGGTAAGCCTCCTAGGCTCGGATCTTTCTCTTTGAGATCTCCTTGGTGAAAAGATTCCAGGTGACTGCTCCTCAATTCTTGGCCCCATCTCTCCATGATAGACTTCAAGGGTGATGATTGGAGTATCTTTGTGAGAATCTTTGAACTCGGCCTCCTCAAGAATGTATTTTTGATCCTCATGGAAGATAACGTCCCTACTCTCAATTGTTGTTGAGGTAGAGGGAACATAGATTCTGTAAGCTTTCTTGTTGGATGCATATCCAACCATGATCACTTTAATAGAATTAGGATCATCTCTTTTCTTTGTTTCCAAGGGCACATGAACAAAGCAAGCACAACCAAAAACTCTAAGGTAATCTACCTTAGGTTTCTTCTTAAACAAGACTTCAAAAGGTGATTTTCCAGCAAGTGCATTGTGAGGTAATCTATTGCACAAATAGTTTGCACAATTTATAGCTTCACCCCAATATTCAATAGGCAAAGAAGCTTCAACTTGAATTGTTTTAGCATATTCACATAAAGATTTGTTTTTCCTCTCAGAAACTCCATTTTGAGATGCAGAATAAGCACAAGAAAACTCTCTCTTTATTCCTTCACCTTCACAGTATTCATGAAACTTGTTGGAGATGTATTCACCTCCTCCATCACATCTTAAAGCTTTAACTTTGAAAGGAAACTGTTTCTCAAGATAAGCTTTTAAGATTAGGAAGTGATAAAAAACCATAGCCTTTGAAGAAAGTAGATACAACCAAGTATATCTAGTAAAGTCATCAATAAAGGTGACAAAACATGTTGCACCACCAATACTTTTAGAAGAGAAAAAATGTACATCTGAGTGTATGAGTTCCAAAGGATGAGCATTCTTTATAAAAGACTTCTGATATGGCTTTCTGTGTGATTTTGCAATAGCACAAGCCTCACAAGGCTTGAAATCTTTGGAAAAAGATTTTGGAAGACCAATTGCCTTCACTTTCTTGACCATAGAAAGACATAGATTTAATGCTAGGATGCCCCAACCTTCTATGCCACAACGCCTCCTTAGATAACAAAGCAACTTCACAAAGGTAAGCATTCTCATAAGAATTCAACTTAAAAATTCCACCACATCTAGATCCATCAGCTAGGATCTCATCATTTTTCTTGATAAAGCAAGTATTGGAGTTGAACTTTACATCACAACCATTATCAAGCAACTTTCCCACACTAATCAACTTCTTTGTAAGTTTTGGAATGAAAAGAACATTAGAGAGTGCAAGAACTTTTTCAATGGAATGTTGCCAATTCCTTCTATAGAGCACTCATGATCATTAGCAGTGTAAATAGATCTCGTAAGTCCTTTGTAAGGTACAATTGAGTCAAAAGACTCCTTTGAATAGCACATATGTGAAGAAGCTCCACTATCTATGTACCAAGCTCCATCTTTCTTGAAAGGTGATGAAGAAAAACTGGACACCATAAGTGATCCTTCTCCATCACTTGCAATAGATTCTTCTTCAATCTCTTTGGAGAGATTAGCTTGCTTGAGTTGATTTTTCTTCTTAAAGCAATTAGAGGCATAGTGCCCCTTTTTGCCACAGAAGAAACACTTCACTTTCTTCTTCTTAGTCTTTGAAGTAGAAGGATGAGATGAATCATCCTCTTCACCATCTTTCTCTCGATCTTTGGCTTTGTCTTTGTTGGATGCTTGAGAGAACTGGTTCTTACTCCTTCCTTTATGCTTGTCTTTGACAAAGAGAGTTTGGCACTTCTACCGAGCGGAAGTTTGTTCATCCTAGAAAGTTTGTAGCTTTGTCTAGATTCTTCAGAAATAAGAATTCTTTGGAGAGTTTCTAGATTAGGCAACTCCTCCTTAATGGCAAAAGACTGAACAAGATTATCATAGTCATCTCTCAAACGATTTAAAATGACTTTAACTAGCTCATCTTGGTTAATAGTAACACCAACACAGGAAAGCTCTCTATGTAAATCTTTAACTCTCAGAACATAGTTTGATGCACTCTCTTCACTTCTTTGGAAACTTTGAAAAATCTGATTCCTAAGAGTGAGTATTCTAGAAGTATTTTTTGCTTCATAGATAGACTTAAGTGCATCCCAAGCTTCTTTGTCTATAGTGCAAGATCCTATCTCTCTCAGAATTTCATTAGATACATTCATCTGAATGAAATGTAGAGCCATTCTAGCTCTCTTCCTATACTTAGGAATTTTAGCCTGTGCTTGAGGCTCCTCCTCAACACCAAGCACAATATCCATAACATCTTGGAGTATCAAAATAGAATCCATTCTGAACTTCCAAATTGAGTAATTAGAAGTATTTAGTCTTTCATTTGCTTCTAGAAGATATCCTCCCAGAGGTGCCATTTAGATGAAGACTTCTTAGTTATTGGACTGCAATATATTTGAGCTTGTTCCAATCAGACTTAAAGTTGCTGCTCTCTTTCACTATAGGTATTTTCAAGGATGTTCTACCTTCCTATGTGAAACACTTGCAACTGTATTTGAGATGGATCTCAAATCTTCCACAAGACAAGATTATCTAGATCAGACACACAAAGTGGATTGAGACACTTTGGCTAGTTTGAATCCTACTTTTGGCATGCGTGAAATGATTCAAAAGAAAACACTATTGACACTCAGAAGGCTCAAAGGGTGTTCAATTACTTCAAACTTAGTCTTGATTTTCAATTTCTTGTGTAGGATGCTCAAAACAATGGATTCAGAACAAGGCAAGGTTGAATCAAATCAAAATGTTGTCACTCAAATTCTAGACCTATCCCTATCCTCTTTAAGAGCTTATAGCTCTTGATAGACACATCAAATTGATCTGGTTTCAATTTCTATGAAAAGTAGAGATCATAAGCTTTCCATCAAGCTATAACACCACTATCTTTGGATCTACAAGCAAGGAGACTGAAGGGACTAGAAATCTCTGATATTCACATGTGCGGAATTCCAAAATTCCGTACTACCACTATTCAGGTCTGAAAATTCAGTTCCAATCCGATTTGATCCAAATACACTTTAGAGAAAGGTGAGAAAAAGTGCAAAACTGCTTTTTTGCTTGAATTAGCTCTCAATTTCTTGTACAATCAGAGATGTTAGCATGAAAAGCTCAATTTGGCTCTGATACCATGACAAAATTTCCAAAATTCACACGTGTGGGGAATGTCCACAAGTATGATGGATCTAATTAAGCTTTGTGATTAGCACAATAACCTGATTCTAGATTGATTAACAAGATCTAGTACAGAAGTTATGGCGTAACCACAATCTAGCATGCTAAGCATCAAAATATGATAGCAATAAATCAATAATGAGCAAAAGTACAAGATATCAGTGTATTAGCATTAGCCTCAACACGAGTTAGAGAGATAACAAGCAAAAAAATGTGTGGATCCAAATTTGCATGAGATAGCTACAAAGCTTTGGTTCTTCATCATCAAATATGAGGAGAGCTACACATAATTATGGAGTTTGAGGTAGCTCGAGGTAGAACCACATCCATCCATCATTTAATGACATCTTAAGTGAAAACTAGAGTCTATGTGACATTTGTCACTTCTCATGCATGAAACTCTACCAACTTTTTGCAAGTGTGCTAGTTCTAACTAGAAATGTACAAATCGTCATGCATGTGTCCATTACACTTTGTGCATGCCTTGCATGTCACTATGGATCACTTACAATTAATGCATGCGAATTGCCACGAGTTTCTACAAGCATAATTTTGCTAATTCTATGTCTACAAACTATATGCAAGTTGTACTCATCATTTGATGTGACATATCCATGTAGCTCAAGTTCTATCTAGGCCAAACTTGGCATTTTGCATTTATGAACAATATACTTGTATGGTACAATATTTGTAGCAAGCCTAAAGTCAAGATGGATATTATCTCCATTTCAACATATAGAATTCTTCAAAGTAGAAGGAGGGCGAAGGGATGAGTAGGAGAAGATTACAATTCCAACACTCCCCCTTAAGCTTGCTGCTATGAATCTGGACTCAAATTGAGAATTAACAATTCTACTAGAGTAGAATGTTTGTCCCTTGACAATGGTTTTGTCAGAATGTCAGCCAACATACTGTCGGTGCGACAATAACTTAGTGCAACGTCTTCATTCTGAACCTTCTCTCTGAGAAAATGAAGTTGAACCTCTATATGTTTGGTCCTTGTGTGAGTTCGTCGGTTCAACGACAAAGCTATACAACTCTGATTGTCGCATTGGAGTATAGTTGGACTAACCTGTGGGAATCTCAGATTTTGTAGTAGTCTTCTAAGCCATAAAATCTCCTTCACTGTTGACGTAGCTGCTACATATTCTGATTCCGTAGAGGATAATTAAATGCATTTCTGCTTCCTGCTATTCCATGAAATGGGTCCTCCTACAAGAAAGCAAATGTAGCCAGAGGTGGATTTTCTAGTATCTATGTCTCCTGCCCAGTCTGAATCAGAATAGGTAATCGAAGAGAGTGCAGCTTTTATATTTCCGTTGTAACTCAAGGCATAGTGCTTTGAGGATTGAATGTACTTCAGAACTCTTTGTAGAGCTTTCCAGTGTTGTAGGCCTGGATTGGACATGAATTGTGTGCTTACAACATATGCTAGATCAGGTCGTGTGCAGATCATAGAGTACATGAGAGAACCTATGGTAGACTAATAAGGGTACTTGCACATTTCTTGCTGATCTGCCTATGTTCTGGGGCACATGTCTTTGGATAACTGTCATGTGCCAAATCCCAAACTAATAGCAATTACAATGATAGTAAAGCTAAAAGCAAGAAGCGTACAAGACAATCAAGATAGCATATCAATAGAAAGATAGAAAGAACGAGATCACAATGGAATTGCATTAGCAATGAAAGAAAGAGTACAATCAGTGGAAATGGAGCATGGATTCATGTAGATAAGGCACATGAGACCTAGCAATGGAAATCCCCATAGCTCATATTCACAAGGAGGAAGCAAGAAGCTCTCACTTGAAAATGAGCCAAAAGATCCACAAATTGATGTCTCTTGTCTAATTATAAACAATGCTCTCACTTAACTAAACTTAACTATCTTGAGGGATAGTTAACCCTTGTTAAGTACTATTTAGGCTACATTGGGCCCTTGTTCTTATTAATTACTTTGGAGGGCCTAAAGAGAGAACCGCCTTGTTCTTCCCTTTGGGCCTACAAAGTTTACAATGGATATTATATTGCCTTGAAAAGCACTGATGTACTAAAAGTACATGACACTCCCCCCTACTTAAACATTTTTGTCCTCAAAAATGAAGATGCTTGTCTAATCAGTTTGATCGCCTTGGTTAAGTAGTCATGATTGAGGATGTGTGGTCCAAAAACAATTATTGCCTCTTTACAAATCCAAAGCTATTGAATTAAAGTCGTTTTGTTGGCTTTAGACTGTAATTCTTGTTCTCATGGAGGAAAATTGATGGTCGAAGAAGAGTTGATGAAATACCATATTGCTTGTTGGCAACCAATCTGTATGGAATGGACAAAGTGCATCACTGCAATATCCTCTTTTGTCTGCTTCCTCAACATCATAACAAATTGGATGCTTATCCAATTCCCTTGGATTCTTGGTTTTGTGTTGCATCTGGCTCTTCTACCGTAACTGGCAATCCATGTTGTCTAACCAACTTGATGAAGAACATTATAATTCTTCCATGAGCAATGGTAGTTATGAATTGTTGTTCAAATATACATGCTCTATATGAAGTAGCCGACATGAATATTGAAATTCGGTCGTATGGTGAAATGTAATTCTAGGCATATTGTTGACCGAAATATATTTTTTCGAATTTGGTCAATACCTCATTCATAGGTGGTTGTGAATATTTGACCTGATTGACCTCAAAAATGGACTCTTGTCTCGAAATATAAAATTTGCAGTTGCCTATATAAATCATTGAAGCATCAATCTCAATTAGTAAAAATACATTCCAAAGTTGAACCAGGGATTTGATGGATCAATTCTTCCAAATAACCATTGATGAACAATTATCATTGTCAATTGAAGATTGATCACATTAGAGTCCATTGAGCAATGTAAACCTCTCCAAAGAAACTTATATAGATTGCTGGCATGTTTTAAAATCAGCTTCCTATAGAGTGTTGGCTGACTGAGAGAATGTTCCTAGTCATTATTAACATCCATACTTTCTAAATATGCACGCGAATTAAAATTTGGCTTTTGAGTTCTGGAGAATCCATAGAAAACGGGTTCTCCAACTAAAGTCACCTGAAGATCTTGTAAAATGGATCTATGAGGCATTGAACAATAATCCAAGGTATTGATACAAGTTGGATTTATTTGGAATAATGAAATATCTTCATTGCGGACAATATTCTTGTTGAATACCTCATACTCCATTAGATTGTTGTCAAAAATAAAAATATTTTCAAAAGCTCCCATATCAATTTGACATGGTTCATAGATCGGATTCTTATAATAACCACTCAACTCCAAATCATGGAATATCGGTGTCATATAGTCCTCAATCTAAAAGTTTGGTGAATGCCTTGATTGACTTCTTCGAGCAAAGCAGTATTTCCAATCTGACGATCCATAGTTGCTTGTTCATTGACCAGATTAAGGCATTGATGTAGGTCAAGTTCTGGACTTTGATGATCGAAGTAAAACTCAAAAGCATGTTCAATTATCTTCACATCCTGATCTGAATCTTGACTTTCATCTGAATCCTGATTTTCACCATTTGTTGTTGCAACTTGATCTGAATCTTGAATTGGACTTTTGTTGCCTGCAACTGTATCTGGATCTGGGACTTGACTTTCGTCGTCACTTTGCTCATCTGACTCATTATCATCGTTTCGCTCATCCACTTCATCATTATCACTTTGCTCGTGCTCATCTTCAAAAATTTCTTCACTTTTCTGTACCTGTTTTGGTTGTTGATCCATTGATGCTTTAGTGTATACACTCACTTTTTGAATTCGGATCTTCATTTTCTCAAACCATCTGGATTGTTCTTCTTTCCTTTCAGCTTCCAACTTAAGCCTTTATTCTTGTTGTTCGTACTTTAAAACATATTCCATAGTTTCCCTTAATCGGAACCCATGCTGTGGAGAAGTAGTTTGTAGATAGTTTTCTACAATGCTCCGATATTGAGGTTGTAAGCCATATATATAACATTGTACAAGATATACTTCTCCACAATCGAATACTGGGACCGTTTGTTGGAATTCTCTATTGTACTCAGCAACTGTAGTTGTCTGGTCCAAAGAACACCATTGGATGAAATCAGATCGATTGAAGATCTGTCTACAAACTCTTTTGAAAATTAACCAATTCTCAGGATGAAAGTGGTGAACGATGTTCCACCATGACTGAACACGTCCTTGGAAACCCGATGAAGCAAAGAAAACTATATCACTGTCACCAATACCTCCACTATAGTAGAAGTTATAATCCAAATCCTCTAGCCAATTGTCTACATTAATGGAGTGGATGCTTCCATCAAAGGTATGACTAACGTATTCAGACAATCATTGGTTGTAATAATAAGGTTTCCATTGAGCGGTGACTTTCCACCATTCACTGATATGGTTTGTAGATAAGTGCTCCAGAGCAAGTGCACGATCCATCATATTGCGCAACTCCATAAAACTAGCGGCATAAATGGATTTGGAAAGAGTTGGTTGAAGCACATTCTTTATAGGAGTTTGAAGAAAACCCACATAGCAGTTCAAACATTTTCTATACTCAAATTTTGTCTTCTGAACCAATGCCAAGAATTGCTAATTAAATTGTTGTACAGAACCAGTTTGTTTGAGAGATTTGGATGATTTCTCATAAAACCTGGTAATACTATCAATGAAAGCAATTTTGAATTGACTCCAAAGCTTTGTGCTCAAATGTGCTTGAGTATCCCACCATGCTTGAACTTTTCCTTGAAAGCACAATGAAGCGAAATAGATTTTATCTTCTTCAGAATAATGGCGATGACAAAAATAAGCTTCTAATTCAGTCAACCAATCATCAATGCTGATTGAACTTGGTTGTTCGTCAAATACAAGGCTATAACGTACGATTTCAGATTGTACATGATCAATAGATGGAAATTGATTGTTTTGACTATAAAGGTCCATTATTAATGACTAGTGAAGACATGTGGACTATGAATTCACCGTCTGAAATTTATTCAGAATGGTATTTTACAAGCTAGTAAAATTGCTCTTCTCCACCCACTTAAAGATTCTGAGTCCTCGAAGAATAAAGTGGCTGTGAATGGAAAGTGTAACAAATTAAAATGAATTAGTAGTTGTGTTCAATTTGTCACCATGAACAATTTTGCTTGTTAAAGCGTTTGAATCCGATCTAAAACGGAGATGATATGATGATTTGAAAATTTGTAACTACACACAAAGAATTTTGACTGAAGGTAAAATAGGGTCTTGAAAATAATTTGAAAAGTAATATTTACAAAATTTCAATAGCTCAGTAGTGTTAGGCTTGTCGTTATGACCACTTTTCGTTTTTACTGCACTGAAATCCAAGCTGAAACAAGAAATTTATGGAAATTATAGAAATACTAGTAAAATGGGTTATATACAATTTATAAGGGAGGGTATTAAAAAATTTACAAATTGAAATGGATAACACTTTGAAATCCATGAAATAGTGGAGTGCTCGACGAAAAATACTTGAAACCATGAAAAAATCCGAAAATTGTCGGCAATTTTTTTTTGAGCACAAAGGAGAGGGAGGGAAAGGAATAGTTATAGAATATTCCTACGGCTTATTCGTGGAATATTCCGCAGGAGGAGGCGGCCACGGAGCGCGGCTGAGAGAGATAGGAGAAAAGGGGGGGGGGGGGGGGGGGTGGGCGCGTGCGACTGAGAGGGGGTAGGCCGTAGGGAGAGGGGGGTTAGGATATAGAGGAATTCGCGAGGTATTCGCCAGAAGAGAGAGGAGGGTGTTTAATCGTGGGGAGAAAATGGGTATTCGCCGGGACAGGGGAAGGGAGGTATTCGCGAGAGGGAAGGTATTCGCAGGGAAGGGAGGTATTCACGAGAGGGAGGGTATTGGCCAGGGGAGGTATTCACGGGGAAGGTCCTGCTCCGAGGCCCTTCCGGCCCGGAAGACTGTGCGCCCCAGGGGAAGGGAGGTATTCGCGAGAGGGAAGGTATTCGCCAGGGAAGGGAGGTATTCACGAGAGGGAGGGTATTCGCTCCCCTGGCGAATACCCTCCCTCTCGTGAATACCTCCCTTCCCTGGCGAATACCTTCCCTCTCGCGAATACCTCCCTTTCCCTGGGGCGCACAGTCTTCCGGGCACACAGTCTTCCGCGGGCAGAAGGGCCGAGGAGCCGACCCTTCCTTGCCGTGAATTCCGTTTTTACATTTTTTTTCTTTTTTTTTTGACGTACATTTTTTTTTACACACACCTTCCGGGCGGAAGGTGCATGTAAAAAACGTAAATAATTTTACGTGCACCTTCTGGTGTCCGGAAGGTGCCTGTAAAAAAAAAATTGTCAAAAAAAAATTGCCCCACAAATTACGTTCTGTGAGGCATCACCATTTCCTTTGTAAAAATTTAAAAACTGATTTTACGAGAGGAGGGTATTCGCCAGGGGAAGGGGAAGGTATTCGCAAGAGGGGATATTCTGGGGGCAAGGGGGGCGAAAATTTTCGAAGAGAAGAAATCATCAGGAAGAAATCGCAAAGGGGGGTGCAGTCGCGAAGAGAAAAATCATACCTGAAGAAGGGAGTCCCCGAATTCTTGGAAGAAGTCGCCCAGGGTTTTGGGGGTTCTACGAGTTCTGAGGGAGGCTGGTCTTTTTTTTTTCTATATTTGGTTAATTTTTAGGGTCAGGGCTGGCGTGGGTAGGGTTAGGTCAGTTTTTTTTTCTGAATTAAACTTCGAAATGAAGAATTTAAAAAATTTTTTACAAGGGAAACAAAACTTCAGAGTTGAAGTGCTTCTCTTTCACTTGTAATTTTTTTTTTCAAAATTTTGGCAATTCTGACCCATCTCCACTAATTTGATCATAACTTTCTCAATATTGATCCAAATCACACAAACTCAATAGCTCTGAAAAGCTAACAACAAAATCTACGAGTGCATGGATCAGATCAATAATTGAATGTGAATTGATAGGTCAAATTTGCAACAGAACATGTCTGAAAAGTTTGAAGAAAGAAAACTAGCAAAACTAGAGCTAGGAATCAAGAATTGTCATAACTTTTTGGATACTAATCCAAATGACCTGCCATATGGATCAGATCAAAGCTAAAACAATGCTCTAAAATTCTACGGAAAGAAACTTGAAATAAAAACTCAGATCAAATCTGAAAAATTCAAATCAAGTGAAAGCAAAATTCTAGTCACCTATTTTGACAGCTTTTGGGAAAAGTGCAATAACTTTTGCATTTTTTATCCAAATGCCTTGCAAAGTGCAAAAGAAAGCTAAACAAATCTCTACAAACCTATGGAATCAAATTAATAATAAAAAATAAAATTGAATGACAAAATAAAGCCACCTGAGATTGTAGTTTACAATTATGTGATAGTAATAGTAAGCTCAACTGTGATTGTAGTTTACAATTATGTACTGTTTAAGTTTAGTAGGCTTTAGTTAAAAAGCCAGCCCGAGGGGCTTGTCTCGGGCCAATAATGGGAGTTTACTTGTATATAGGCTAAAATGCCATGTAGAGGCCATTGGATTTATGGTGAAAGGGCTTCAAGGGGCTGAAGGCCAGGTTTGAAGAAATTTCAATAAAAATCTTCAAAATGAATGCCTAAATGGACTGAATGGAGGCAAATTTCTTCAAAAAGAAAAAATAGTTCATCTTTTGAACTTATCTCCTAAGGCCACTTTGGAAGGGCCTAACTTTGGCTAGAGGAGGGCTTTTGGGACCAAATAAGGGCCATTTTGGAGCCTGTAAAAGCTTGCGTGAAGCTGACGAGCAGAGCAACGATATCTTCAAGAGAGAAATGCATTTTGATGCGTTCTTGACACCATTCGAATGAGCAAGAGATAAGTGACCCAATGAGGTACGGTTTTCGCTATTTGGTGTCCTGTGTGCCAAATTAAGCCCAATTTTTTGGCTGAAAGTCTGCGGGGCAGGCTAGGAAAAAGGCGTGTGCCTATAGCCAAGAATTAGTTCTCAAGCGATTTTGAAGAGCCTAAGCACAATATATTATGAGAGAGAGCGAAAAGGGAGGAATTGCATTGGAGAAAACTAGGAGATGTGGAAAACTTTCAATGAGGCATCGTGAAACTCTTAATTGGCATAAATTGAGAGAGGGAAACCAACCACAGGAGAGAACCAGGCATGGTGCCGCATTATGCCGACGGACATGGTGAAATAGTTCATGTCTACTGGTTCAACTTTTTGGAAGTTCGAACTAACCAAGCTCAAGGGACGCTTGGAGGGGGCCTCTCAAGGTGAAAATCGACAAGGGCATTGTCAGATTCGGTGGTTGCGGTTCTTCCTCAAGGGAGAAATGTCTCGATTGAGGAGACATTTACACTAGCTTAATGGTGGCAATGCAATGGTGGCGGTCACAAGGTGAAGGGTGTCAATGATAAGGTCAACTGGATGAGCCAAAGAGAAAAGTAAGAAAGCAAATCTAGTAGCTTGCATGAAGGGGAAAAGATGCAGAGAGGGTAGTCTCTATGATCTATTGGAGGCATATTGTTGCAGTGGCATAAACTTCATGGTAGTCGGCAATGCAGCAGGGGTAAATACTTGGATTGACATTGATGGAGTGTTATCTACCATCAGGAGCATTGGTAAGCCATCTCTTTGAGGCTTTATGCATTGGTTGTATTTGCGGGTATGTAGGCTTGGCATTGGATGCTTGTACCTGGATGGTTTGTGGTCTTTTGGAGTGAGATCAAGGAAGCCTAGTCGAAGTCATGTAAAGCCCTTTTATCTTAGTAAGATCAGGGTTCATGAGACATAACTCTCAAGATCTGTGAGAGCAGATTCATAGATCATGTTACAATATGTAACAGGAAGCAGCAAGCAGGATACATGTGGTGTCATGGAACTTAGTAATCCATGATCGGGAAGCCTTGATGGTGAGTTGGATGCTATGGTAAGAGAGACCAATTGACTTATAGGTCAAAGCTTTCTAGCTTGTTTTTTTTTTTTGTAAAGAGTCCAAGTTGATATATGATCCATATTCTATTTGAATGCTTGTCAAAGTGGACACCCCAGGACATGGCTACACATTTTTATTATGATACTCTTATCACATTTGAGCTTGAATTTGATTTGATTTATTTATGCAAGCTTCAAATGTGATACTGTAATAAGTGTACAATTAGGTTGATACTGTAATAAGTGTACAGTTAGTTTGATACTTAAACCACACTTGAGCTTAAGAGAAGGAGTTAGAAATAGTAAGCTCAACTGTGATTGTAGTTTACAATTATGTACTATTTCAGTTTAGTAGGCTTTAGCTAAAAAGCCAGCTCGGAGGGCTTGTCCTGGGCCAATAATGGGAGTTTACCTATATATAGGCTAAAGTGCCACGTAGAGGCCAATAGTGAATTTCATGGATTTATTATGTCCATGCCACGTGGCATCCCCATGCAAAGGGGACCTTTACTTGTATATGTATCAGTCTCTTTGTAATAAAGATGCTTTTGCTTTGTGAGCTCTTTGCTTGATGCTTGTGGATGCTGTTCATGGTTTCGATGGTTGGCAATCAGTCAATGATTGCATCTCTAATCTGTACTCTCCACTAGATCAGAATTTCCGCGTAGAATGTTAACTAAAAATTGGTCTGAGCAGACTTGAAAATCTCAAACTTAAAAACTAGCAAAAAGAAAGCTACAAATGCATTAAACTTATCAAATCTAATGAAATTCTCATAGAATCATCATGATTTTGAGATCTATGCTTTGATACCAAGAATTGTCATGTGCCAAATCCCAAACTAATAGCAATTACAATGATAGTAAAGCTAAAAGCAAGAAGAGTAGAAGACAATCAAGATCGCATATCAATAGAAAGCTAGAAACAATGAGATCACAATGGAATTGCATTAGCAATGAAAGAAAGAGTACAATAAATGGAAATGGAACATGGATTCATGTAAATAAGGCACATGAGAACTAGCAATGGAAATCCCCATAGCTCATATTTGCACGCTTTCAATGCTTATGTGTCCTAATGAATGGTGTCCATCTGTGATGAACTGTAACAGTGGTTGACGGACGAAAATTGTATTTAACTTTCTCGGCCAAATTTTTGTGATTTTCAAATATCCCGCTGGGTAGAACAAGCAATTGTGATTGGACCATAGTTACTGCCCGAATACTCTTATGTTGCCCGTCATTGTACAATCGAGCTTGATTTGACATCAATAGTCATAAACTGTAGTTAACCGATCCTTGTAGTTAAGGAACTTCTTGTCATTCATAGGTATAGCTCTCATTTTTTTCATTCTATCTCTTATTCTGGATTGTCATTCTTAGGTTTACCTCACAATCTCTACATTCTCTTCGTTCTCAGCTTGCGTACTCGTATTTTTGACTAATGGCTACACATAATCGGAGACCAAGAGGAACCATTGATGCAATCAATATTTGCAATGAAAAAAACGCAGAAGATCAATGGATACCAAGAATATATCAAAAATATCAATGGATCTTGATGCATCCCTCTGCAAAAGGCTCATTTCGAAAAAGAAAAAGATCAGATAACATATATAGAAGCTCTTGGAAAGGCAGGATAATGGATTTTAAAGTATCACCTGCCGGTCAATCTATCATGGAAGTTTTAGTTCAACATGCTTATCTTCACAATGAGCTCAACATTCATGATTTGAATCCAAACGATAGAAGAAAATACAATTGTAAGTTTTTAAATTTAATTTCGTTAGAGTTAGCATTTTCTTTAAATTATATTTTTCTTGTGATGTTTTTGTTGGTTTTGCAGATTTGTATCCATCAAATTTCATTGAATGGCAAACAGTTCAATCGATTGTAGGAATAATCGATGTCGTACATTTGGATACTAGTATTTTACAATATAAAGGTCGTTCTCCAAAATCACTTTTAGAGTCAAGAGTTTTCTTTTATGATCACACCTATTTTCATGATAAAAATGGTTTAGTTGGTAGATTAGAGTCATATCCTCTACCATATTTTTCAAGTGAGGAATGGATTTCTCCTGATGTAGCAATTTCAAAAAGTTTTTGATCTAGGCTATGTATTGATATTCAGAGTATATTAAAATATAGCACTGGATCAAAGAATAATAGATTAAGTTGGTATCTACCTTTTACTATTTTTGTTGATTTTTTTTCCAAATGCAATGTTCGAAGAATGAAAACAATGTTTATTTGTAAGGACTTGAGTGCTGAAATAATCGTCGAGCTGTTGGATGATGGTTGGGATCAAAACAAAATCAGAAAGTTGAGTGCAGAGTATGTTACTCATCCATGACATTTAGATATCACATCAAAAAACAAATGCTCACTTTGTTGCTGTATTATAGAAGATGGATTAAATGCAAAAATGTTTGGAAGCCACTTGATCAAGATTTTGGTATAAACCCTCAAGAGCAACTTCAGATAACAGTGAAAAAAAATGACAACATTCTCCAATGATTGAGGTCGAGGAAGATTGGTGTCTCAATCACATTCGATCAGAACTAGACATGTTGCAATTCGATCTACCTCAGTACTATCAATTTCGATTGAATGGTGTAAAGGTACGTTATGCCATATAAAAATATTCATTTTTTTCTACTTTGAAGTCTATCAATTTCATAAAATATATTAACTAAAACAATTTCTCTTGTGTAGGTAAGAGTAAGGCAGAATGAGCATATAAAATACAAAGATATTGGAACATCCATCAAAATTGAAGATTTATAGTTTATGAACTATGGAATTTTGTATTATGTAATACAATTTTTTGTATACATCATTTTTGAAAATATATGAAACACTTGTTCTATGAGGCTCTTTCATTTCTATGTTCACCATTTCCATGGTGCAAAATACAATGTAATTGCAACTAGATAATATGAGTTTTCGATAACAAGATTCATTGTCTCCTGCAGGATATGCATTATCTCCATTGGGGAGATCTTCAGTCACTTGAACTCCAGTGACCACTACAATCAGATATCGAATCAATGCTTGCCCTTGTTGAAGTCTCGTATGAATTTTCGATCACAAGCTTTATGGTCTCTTGCTTGAAGTGCATTATCTCCATTGGGGAGACCTTCACATTTAAACTGAAAAAAACATAAACACAGTTAAATGTTATTAGTCAAAGATTAGTTATTAGTAATTTGATTATGAAAAAAAAAACAAAAACACAATTAAATATTATTGATTTAAGATTACCTCTTCCAGATTAGGAAGTCCATCATGTAGTGCAAGCCAATTGAAAAAGTGTTTGGCATTGCATATCGTATACGAACCACAGCTTATAGAATCAACCTATTGGGAGGACTGCAGTATCCAAATTTTAACATTTTGAGATATCGGATCAATGCGCAGGATGTTATAATAAAATTGACAACAGAAACAAGCGCGCATCGAACTGATATCTAAAAAATATTGTTTGAATATCGGATCAGCGTGCACGATTTAAAAAAAAACCAACAATAACTACAAGGGCTCATCGAACCGATATTGATAAATTTTTACCTCTGCATCAACAATTTTTAGCTTCGTATATGCTATTGCATTTGTTACTAGAAAGAGTTCCAATATTTTTTGGATATGGCTCCTGGCAATTTTGTGTGTGTGTGTGTGTGTGTGTGTGTGTGTGTGTGTGTGTGTGTGTGTGTGTGTGTGTGTGTGTGTGTGTGTGTGTGTTAGAGTTCATCTTTAAACAAACTAGATTACACAAAGCCTCATCATTGACGTACAAGGACAACACATATAAGCTCCAATGATCATTGCAATCAGATTACAATAAATTTATGAGAATCGATGTGAAATCAAAATTCATATGAAAATTTCAACTTAATAAAATCTGAAAAAAATACACTTACTTTGTTATGTATGAGAGCACGAGAATTGGAGTCCCCAGTCTGATATTGGAGCATATCATCGTGCAGACTTTTGAAATTAGGGAAATCAAATACTGCCATGAATTGAAGGGGAAACAATGCTACATCTATAAACAATGGGGTCTAGAAAAACTCCATCCAGTACTGAATTGGCCCACCTCCTACATTGTCACCTAGCATTTTATCCCTACTTTTTAATTCACATGTATCTAATGTAGAAAGGGGAAGACCAACATTGGTCTTCGACATCTTCAAACTATATCTAGGACCTAAAGCTTTAAGATATGTGTTTAACAATTGGTCATACTGTACACATTGAAAAGTATTTACAAAGACAAGTGCAGGGGGTGACAAAAGTAATACAGATAAACCACAAAAAGAATTGTCATTTAAAATTGATTCTACTTTTACATTTACAAAATCATCTAAATCATTTCCTAGAATAGGAGGTGGGGAACTAATATTTATGGGGGTAGGAGGAGACAGAGATTTTGAAGGAGGGGGAGATTTATTAGGGGAGGAAGATTCAAAAGGAGAAGAATGAGACTTGGGAGGAGATTGCCTAGCAGATAGAATCTCATCCAGAGGAGATGGCTTTGAAAAATCTCTCGCTTTATTAGGAGGGTCATGAGACCTCCTCTTCTTTGACACATTCATGCTTTGTATACGAAAAACAAGCCGGGATGGTTGAGATTGCTTTCATTTTCTTTTCTTTGAATCTTGTTTTAGAGGAGAGGAAGCAGCAGGTCTAAAGTACTCTACAAATTTTTCATATGTGTCCCGTAGCTTGAACACAATGTTGAAATTCTTGGGCATGATGGTCACCCTCTTGGCATGGATAGCTGCAACAACAGTATCTGAAAAAAATTTCACATGAAAATCCTCATATGCAGTCCATCTCACATCTATAGATAGACTTCTTGTAACTTGTCTGATGGATCTCTGTATGTAAGCTTTCAGAATCAGAAGATTATTGGTCTTCTGTAGCTTTCGAATATCCTTGAGCCAGAGTGGGTCTCTTCTTTTGCCCCTTGGCCTAGGAGGAGGTGGTGGTGGACAAGACGGTGGTGGTGCATTTCCCTTACTCCCTCCTATGATTGGGATTCCACCAGGGTGGACTCGTGCTGTTTGCTTAGTCCGCGCCATTAGTATCCAATATTGGATCAGCCCGCGATGAAGGATAACTCAAGATCAGAAGTCAGGTCGAGCGCGTCGAACCGATACCTGAACTAAATCTAATGGATAGCTGGTAGCGGATGGAGACGCACGAGTAAAAGCGGATCGTAGGAAATTTGCTTCGAGCACAATGAATCGATATCGCATGGATGTAGAGAAAGAAAAGAAATTTAAGCAAAAAAAATTTAGCGTCATCCATCTGTATATATAGAAAAATTCCGAAATGGTTACAGACGTGGTGGTTTGGATGTCCGAGGTTCAGATTAAGTTGATGATTACTTCGAGATATTCAGAGGCTTGTCAATCAAATCAAATTAAATATCCATCTTTCATCAAAATGATTAGTCGATAATAACGACCACAATTAATTTCAACAAAAGTATTGTCACATCTACAATTAATTCTACAAAAGTATGGTTACATCTACAATGTATTGCTAAAATTGACAAGGTTAAGCTATAAATATCTGACCTTTTTTTATATCCAATCATTATAATTTGAAAAATTTCAACGGGCATTATTATTTCCAATAGCAAATCGATGCACATATACTACATGTAAAACTCAAAGAGGCTATTCTCGCACGTTGAACCGATATTGGATGATAATATGAATGATCAAAGCTTGACTCGATAGATTTTCCTTAGCTTTGGACAATATGAAGAGTCTATCAAATCAAGCTTTGATCACTCAAAATACCCTCCAATAATTTTAAAAAAATTTCAAAATCATTTTTTCCTACAATAACGATTCGACGCGCGCAGTCCAAGTGAGAAGTCATTGTCTTCTCCAAAGGCGCGCTGATCCGATATCTGAGACGCACTGAAAATATATTAGAACGCATTATGAACGCCTTATGTGAATGTTCTGAATGAACATTATTTCAAAAGAAAAAATTTCGTCTTTACGTTGTTTAAATAGGGCAAGAGTCTGTAATAATTCTCCTCATACACGTTTTTCGATGTTGTCCATTTCATATTTGCTTAATGATGATTCGATGAGGCTAGTGGTAGACTATTTAATGTATTTAGATGCAGGTATAGATTCTAAATCAAGGCTAATGATGATTTATAGAATTAAGTGATAGACTATTTAATGTATTCCAGCGTAGGTACAAATTTTTCTCACTCTGATTGGTGGATAAATATAGGATGTGTTCCTCAATTCATTATTTGACAAATGTATGGCTGTGATCAACAAAAATCAGCTATAAATATGGGCACCATTTTCCATATTTCGATTCCGTGATCTTTCATTTTGAACTCACTAGTCATTTTGTTTTCTTTCTTTCTCACGATATTGAATCAACGCGCGCCTTCCCATACAGTGCACGGTCGAATTCATTTAGACGCACTGAATCGATATCAGCCTCTTCTAACGTGTGCTCGCGAAAAATTTCAGTCTCGTCTAAATGATATCGGATCAATGCGCACACTATTTTTAATTCCTCAACCGATATCATTTTGTCGCGCTGAACCGATATCAGGTTCAATATGGCTTGTTTCTCCATGTCCTCATATAACAAACTTGTGGATTTTTTGAATGCCAATGACATTCCATTTGAGAATTAGAGATTTTGCAAGTATTTTTTTTGCTCCCTTCGATATCGATAAGCTAGTTTATGAGAATCGTTATAATTTAATTTCTTATCTTGATAATTTTTCGTAGATTATTAGTACTCCGGTTTTGGATATATATTTTTTGTTTCGTTCATTTTCAGGACCTTGTGCATTTCCAACCATCCTCTAAGCATAAACACAATAGAAAGTACTCTATCAAAAGAAATATATATTGTGATATCCATTTCAAAAGAAATATATATATATATATTGTAATATCCACAGAAGAATATGTTGCCTTCTAATCAAAGGAATGGCTTTTGTCTTTTACGTATCTGTTGAGATTCCAGATGATGACTCTGTTGAATTTTCAACTATTCCATTGACCGAAGCATTGGCACCTGCTCCAGTTGATGTAGATGATGCAGATACTGATATAGGAGTTGACGCTGCAGCTTCTATGGCTTCAGATTATAAACCTCGTTCTATAATCCTCTCTGATTCTCTTCCATCTGCATCTCCTGTTGATCAATTAACTCTACTCGATGTTCCGTTATATTTTATAAATAATGAAAGTTATATCTCATTTAATGATATAGAAGATGTTTTGAATTTGAGAGAGGAAAAAAATCTCTCAATTTTTGCTCAAAATTTATCAAATTTTTTTGACATTGTTGATTACACATATGATGACTTTGAAAAGGAGATTATTACTTCATGACAATACCATCCGTCTGAACCTTGAAGAGAATGATGATAATAATTAAACAATTTTCTGTAATAGATTTTGATATATTACAAAGATCTCTCTTTTGTTATGAATTTGAATGCCTTTCGAAAAATCGTAATACTTGGTGAGTTTTTAGCTTGATATCTAAATTGCGCCCTTCTTTCAAACCAGTGAAAAAGTTGAACTAAATATTGATTTCTTGAATTGTGTCCTCCATGATTTGTTGCTCTATGAAATGCTCCCCTTGCTTGCCAATGAGATTTTTCCATGCCTTGTGATGACCAGATACTTAAGCTCCCATATTCCTTTGCAAAATAAGTTGCATGATGAAGAAGGATGTGCTGCAAACAATAGTTTTGATTAGTTACATTAGTAGAAAAAAAATAAGCCTGAATGAAAAAAGTACCAGATAATGATATAGATTAGCACCATGTAATGAGTAACGTTGTCTTTTCCCCAACAATCATGTACAAATTTTACAAATGTGGTGCAATGATTTTGCAAAGTCCTCATATCTTCTGATGATAGGTTTTTTTTTCTGATAACACCTATGAGTTTGTCTAAGTTGGTCCACACTTGTCTCTTTTCCACTCGATTACTTCCTTCTAGTGTTCGTGTGGCTTGAACAATTTCTCTCCAAATTTCGTATTCGACACTTGATTCTTTGCATGTGTGCTTGGATAAGAATCTTCTTGCTTTAGCACCTCCAATTGATGGCTTATTAGGAACCTTTCCTTATTTCCCGGAGAGTCTGTCACTTTTTCAATAGTGACATTCCCTTTATGTAGTCTTGCATTTGACAGAACTATCTCCAACCTCCTAATCTTTAGCCACAAACTCCGGTTTATGATTCCATGCTAGTAGAATATGCAAGTAAATAAGTTTTTTCAATAATACTAACCTCAACATGCAATGTGCATATGTGAGCATTTTTTAATGGAATTGGCAGAACACTTTTCATATTTGGATCTACAGCTTCTCGTGTTGGGCCAGTGTTTGTTGATCGTCCCAGATTCATATTGTGGCAATCCTTCATGCAATAAAGACATGGATGCTTTGATGTTGTCCCATGAGAGACATTATACATATATTTAATGTTTTCAAATCCCCTGCAAGGTGCCATTGAATTTGAAAACTTCCATGGTTTTTGACCGTAAATTTCTCACCCTCCAAATGTCTCTTTATAATCTCGCCATAATTTGTTCTTGAAAATATCCATGAAAGTATTTTATGGTCCTCTTTCAAGACCTATAGAGATGCAAGTAATGCATGACATGTCAATAAAAACTAGCAAGGTATGAATTGTTAATAACGATATCCTAAATGAAAATTGAAATGTATACATGGAATGTCGCCAACCACCATATGTGATTTTCCGATTGAACACTACAACTTTGATCATTTGTATTTGAAATTTTGTTCATCAAAGTGACACTCACTCGTTCCAACTTTTGACCCTTGATGATTTCAGATTCATCCAATTTTATTACAATAATGATCTTTCCATTTACTTGATGTTCGTCTAGTTTATAGAATCGAATAATGTATTTTAGAACATTTTCAATATCAAGAAAAATATTATTGTAGTCGTTGTAATTGAGCTCACCATATTCTGATTTGTATAATTTAGTTATATAAAGTGGTTGGCCAACTACTTTGAACATTCCATTATTATAATAATTTTTTGTCAATCTTACCAAATATGGACGCGAAAGATAAATTTTCTTCACCATCACTTGGGAAAAAGCTTTTTTAACTATTCTAAAAAAAATAGAATAAGCATTTCTGTTAATTCCAGATACATCACATGCACCTTGTATCACATTTGCATCCAAGCATGATTGAACGTTAATCAAAACATTCTCTACAATTTCATTTTTCATTTTTCCAATCGAGCATTTTTTTATCATTTCGTTTGCTGACTTTCTTGGTAAAACATGACTTAAAGATGATCTAATGCATGAACGATCTGTTAAATAGTTCTTTGCCACCAAACATGATCTGCAACAAACATACGAAACTCAATTTACGTTTAATAAATAAATAACCCATGTTATCAAGTGCAAATCAAACTTAAATGACATATACAAATCAAATAAACAGTTTATATGAAAACATACTTGAATGCTCAAATTCTTTTTTTTTTTAATTGTTGCTATGTGTATATAGGTCATCAATATTCTTCATCAGCGCTCTCTTTCTTTTCCTCTTCATCATTGCCTTATTGATAACTTTTATATCAACAGCAGATTTTAAACTCTCGGATCGCAACCTTTCCATGGATTCTAACATTTCTTGGTTTGATCCCCAAAGAGTAGTGACTGTAGCATTCAACTCTGACATAGCATTCTTGAGTGCATTGTTTTCAGCACTAGTGTGTTGCACATAATGAAGCAATTGTTGATTTGCACGTTGCAATTGTTGATTAGCAAACTGTAATTGTTGATTAAGACAAGATATGCTATGCATTCCAATATCACGCAACCTTTGACAATATCCAAGTAATCCGCTATTTCCTTTACATACATATATGAGAAGATGAGTTACGAACTTAAAATCTGGACACAAATTGGTAGCTGGATCATTAGGATAAATTGATCAATCCACCCGCAAATCTATATTCATATGATTATTCATTCTCAATTCTCTAACTATTGCAGCAACATTCTCTACAACTTTCACATTTTTCTTTATAATTGGAGTGCATTCCATCGGAAGAGCAACATGCAAATGGAACATCGCCATTGTTAAAAGCTACAATCATGTAAATGCATCAAACCACAGTATATCAATATGATTAGATCTAGCATACCTTGCTTTTGTAATGTTTATGTCAATGTAGTTTTCAAACTACATTGTTTCAAACTCGAGCACTGCTCAAGTTATCAACACAATATGACTATTGCCATGTGGCCACAATATGCTATTATTCTATTTAAAAAAAGTATTCAATTGAAAGACACATATGACTATCCATCTATTACAGAAGGCGTCGGTCGAGATCGAAGATTATGCGTCGGTCGAGATCTAACAAGAGACGTCAGTCGAGATCTGACGAGAGGCATCTGTTGAGATCTGAGATTATGCGTCGGTCGAGATCTGACGAGAGGCGTCGGTCAAGATCTAACGAGAGGCGTAGGTCGAGATATGACGAGAGGCGACGGTCGAGATCTGACGAGTGGCGTCGGTCAAGATCTGAGAAGAGGCGTCGGTCAAGATCTGACGAGTGGCATCGGTCAAAATCTGACGAGTGGCATCAGTCGAGATCTGACGAGTGGCGTCGGTCAAGATATGAACAGATGCTCCAGGTGAGATTTCAATGGAAAGGCTGGGGTGAGATTTGATCGATGAGCATCGGTTGAAATTTAACTCAAGAATTTACAAGATATTGCGAGTAGGTTCGGTCAAGAGTGAATGTGTAGTTTCAATAGATGAATGAAACATGGTGTCGTTCGGTCCAGACGAGTGTCGTGGAACTCGGCTAGGGAAGGAGCGTGAGGTCTCGGTTGAGATCTGAGCTGGACGTCGGTCAAGATGAAAGTGACGAGCTCTGTAATGAAATGTGTGCAAGACCTCAGAGCGATGGTTTTGCAACACAGATCGAAAAGGTTTGGCTTAGTTTAGTGTCTGTGTAGCTGTGGAAGTGGCACCAAATGTTCACAAATTTCCACTGAATATGTGAACACGATTTCTTTACTTCTTGTTTTACAACTTTAACAGCTTGGTATTCTACCTGTCAGCAGAGACTGTGGGCACTTCTTGAGATTATCTTTCTTGTTTGCAAAAGGGACTGATAATCATTGTAGTATTGTCCTGCCTGTCAGAGGACATCCGGATGGGTCTTTCTTGAACTGAATGCACATGCACAATCAACCAAAATGCAAGCCAATGCGTTCAATAAATGATCTGCATTACTGCTCAGTTGAACAACGATGGATTCCTACTTCTACTTTGCTACAAAATGAACTGAAATCATATCCTAAGCACTACTATACTTGCATAAAGTGACAAAACAAAAAACAAGATCTAATCTACAGCATGTTAGAAGTCCAAGAATCAAGAAACCAACTAGTCTTTTGATTCTTGGACATCCCAAGAACATCAAGAACTAGAATGTTAGATGATATGCAAGATTTATGCCACATTTCTAGCCTATTTAGTTTACTTGAATGCTTATTCCTACATTAATTCACAACAAGAAATGAAATCTAATCCACAACTAAAAGCAAGAGAGTAAGCAAGAAATCTAGTTAATCCACAAACACAAAGGAAATCAAAACATGCTCATAGGAATTTCACTCAAGAACATTGGCATGAACAAGGAGCTTAGCAACCATCAAGAACTCATGGAAGATCTTCTTTATTAACTACAATACATTCAAAGATCCCTCACAAGGGAGGGGGGTTCTTAAATAAGCAAGAAGGCTGCCCATGTGGAGCCCAAGTGGCAATTCCACCAAATTAAAAATTACATGGAAAGTTGCCCTTCCACTAGAGGTCACCATCAAAAGGTGGCTCACTCTAAACTATTTAAGGGGGGTCTACATTTATTTACAAAGCCTAGGAAGTATTACTAGCTCCTACATGGTCGTTCCTTCTCTGGGATACACCATGTAGGCTCACATAGATAATTCATTGTCATTCTAGCTAGTAATTTCTCGGCTCTCATGCTCGGCTCTCAACTCTTCTGCTCTCCTCCTTCTGAGACCTCCTCGGTCATGGGTGAGAGATACTCTGTGTCTTCAACTTGGCTCGGCATCTGGGAATTCTATGAAATCCCCTAACAATCCCACATTGATTACAAAGATCATTGAAGTCATTAGACTTGTACTCACCTCCACTATCTGATCTTAGGACTGTGATCTTCCTACCTGTCTGATTTTCGACCAATGCTTTGAAGCTCTTGAAATTGTCAAATGCATCTGATTTCTTCTTCAAGAAGTAGATCCACGTCTTACATGACATATCAGTTAGAAATCAGAGTTAATCTGATATACATTTTATGTAAGCTCTAAATGTGATGATGTAATTAGTGTACAGTTTATTTGGTTTACTGTATATGGTTGTGGTCGGGATGTGACCCATTGGGATATATTGATCGGGCACTGATCCCGTAGACGACTACTTGGGTTAGTCGGGTAGCCATACATAGGAAGAAATTAGCCTGTATAGTGATTTTGAGTTCATTATGCTATACTCAGGGTGTCCTGGGTTTGTCAGTATATGTGGCCATATTGGGCCTAACTCTAGTTTGGCAGGTGGTAGGCCAGTTTAGTGACACTTGTTTGAGCCCATTGCAGTTTGAGGCTTTGCTATATGTACAATGTTTCTTCATAATAGACTTAACTTTTGTTGTGCCATCTTTGAGAGCTTGTGAGGAGTGGCTATGGTGATTGTGTGATGTGATCTGCATACTGCACTAGATCCTAACAAAATTTCAACTTGGTATCAGAGCTACAGGGTGATGCAGGTATGCACAATCCGGTGGAGCTATGGGATAGCATCTTTCACCAAGAGAAATAACACTCAAAGAGTCTCAGGAGAGAGGACTCTGTATGGGGTATCGGCAGTCCACATGGCAGGAGACAACAAAGTTCCTTCGATCGAAGCTTTAGGGAAGATCAGAATGATCGTCGTAGGTGGATTCCGGGGAGAATTCACGGAGAAACTTGCAGTTTTGGTGGTTTCGGAAAAATCATCGGTGGTGGCTTCATGATTCACTGTGTGGACAACCGTTTGGCGTAACGGGGCTTGCATGGCGATGCAAAGAGTAGTGACAGAGAGCCATAACAATTTACAGGAAGCGATTGGGTGAAAAATGGAGGAAATTTGAAAAATTTCCAGTTTCGTGGGGTGTTGACGGTTTGGAATGAAAACCAGTGTGTTTGCAGTCGATACCGCACCAATTGGCAAGCTATAAATTGTGTTACTGAGCTGGAGGTAGGGCGACCTCAGCCAGATAGGAGCTGCAAGTGAAGCTTAGCGAAATCCTGAGAAATGTCCAAAATATCCTTCTCTTCAAAGTTGCTAGGGTTTACAGGAGGAAAACGATGGATCTTTCTCTGTCAAAAGTGTTTTGATGATCTATAAACTGGTAAGGATGGGCACTGGGATAGGGTGACCTTGACTGCAGTTGGTCGTGGAGTGTCGTGGATCAGCCAGGGAGCTGTGGCAGCTTGAATAGGGCGGCAGCCATAGCCACAAGCTTAAAGCTTCAAGCAAAGAAGGAAGAAGGAGAGAGAGAGAACCCGCGAGGGTCACGCGCGGCCAAAAAGAATGGGCCATAGTATACATTGGTGGTCCAGCGGCTGCAAGAGCATTGTTTGATGCGCGTGGAGGCAAATAGACATCCGATTATGAAGATTGAAGATCGACGGCCAAGATTGAAGGCTTGGGAAGAGCTGTGAGCCATTAGATGAAGATGGGCCATTGGGATATGGTTGAAAGAAGGTTGGAAGCTTTGAAGGGGTCCGAACGCCAGTGGGCCTTCAACCTCAATAAAAAAATTCATAATGAAATGGCTGAAGGGACCCGAAGGCCAAAAAGTGGCATTCTTCTTTAAAAATCTTCAAAGTGAAAATTCAGTTCAAAATGCAAGGCAAATTAGCATTCGGGCTAACTATAGCTAGAGGGCACCTTTTTTGGCCATCCTTGGGCCAAAATGACCCCTGAAACTGGCTGATTAGAGCCAGCGGATAGAGTTACCTATTTATAAAGCATAGATCACATCTTGGATTATGTTCTAAAGCTATGTTAAAACTAGTTCAAGATGAAGTCTAAAAATTGTCAACTAGTTTTCTAGCTTTCTAGTTAGTTTGTCAATTTGAGCATAAATGAGGCCACATTAGCAAAAAGTGCACATAATTATTTTACACATGTGAAACTAGTGTAAATGACCATTTTATAACTGGTTCCAAGTTCATTTCATCACTTGTACATACAAAAGTTCATTTTTAGCTTTACTTGGCAATTTTGGCCAATATGACTAGTTTAGGTCAAGTTTTGGATAAGCTAGGCCAAAAAAAAAGGTCTCGAGAGAGGAGAGGAAATCATCACTCTCAACTATAAATAACAAGATCTATGATATAATAGTAGAATCTAAGAGATATTCCACTTTTGGAATGTTTGGAGGCAATACTATCTTCTCATCTTTGGCTCTCTTCTACATTTGTGTAAAATACTTGATGTATTCTTGTTCAATCTCTATTGGAGGAAGGAATTAAATGCATTATTGCTATTGTATGGCCTGTTGACAACAAATAGGATTAGATCTAAGAATGTCAAAAATATTTTCTTATTATTTTCTATCATGAGCACATTTGGTTAATAATACATTATACTTGGTTTAATATGTGGTATATAAATTTTCTAGCTTATTATCAAATATAGGTTGAATTCTTTCATGTAGTAGCAAATAACTTCTGGGAACAATATTAACAAGGTGACCAAATTGGTTGCTAAAACCCCACACTTTAAGTTGTGACTTAATATATGATAAACTATGTCCTCACAAGCATGAGAGTATCATGATTTTAGTGTGCTGATAGATTGTTTGCATGTAGGAAACTCAATTATTTTTTTGGAAAAGCTTTAAGCTTACAAACAACTTGCAACAATCAAAGCATTAAGCTTACAAACAACTTACATCAATCAAAGCACACACACCATGTTGCCAAATCTATCGATGTAGAAAAGCTAATTTGATACTAACAATATGAGTCATTAGTTAGGCAGCACGAATGTCTATGAAGACTCAAGCATACAATAACTAAAACATGTTTAGATATCTAAAAAAATAAAGTTTACAAATATTAAGAGCATGTCATTAATGTGCAATTGTATATAGTTTTACAATCAAAATGGTCAAGTTGGGAAGTGTGAACCTTTGATTGTAACAAGTTAAATCGTATTTATTAATACTCTTGTGTGCTCTTGTAGCTATAGGTTTAATGGTGTTGATTATATGGCTAGTGTGTATATGTACATCAACTATTAGTAATGTATATGACATACAACATTAAGATATGATAGACATAAATGAGACCTTAAGATATGATAGACATAAATAACACATTTATATGGCTAGTGTGTATATGTACATCAACTATTAGTAATGTATATGACATACAACGTTAAGATATGATAGACATAAATGCCTCTTGGTTTCCAAGGAGAGACTCGAACTTGAGACCAAAGAAACTTTGGATGTCAAGATAACCAATTGAGCCAACGCCCTTGACTTTGATAGACATAAATGACACACTTATCTACTAACACACACATATACACACATACACAACTATACACACACAATAACACACTTACCCCCACCGTAGACATCCACCCCCACCCCCATCAATACATAACCCCACCTCCCAAAACTCACAAATTGACACGATGGATTTTTCTAAATTGATAGAATCTTTGCACGAGTGCCTCAATTGATGTTTCTATGTTTTTTGTCTTGTATATATTAGCACACACACACACACACACACACACAATATTGATGTGTGTGTGTGTGTGTGTGTGTGTGTGTGTGTGTGTGTGTGTGTGTACTAATATATACAAATTATTGATGTCATTTACGTATGTGAAAGTTGAGAGATAGACTAAAGCATATTAAAAGTAATTCAATCAAAAGTTTAGGGTTTTTCTCCTAAAGGCGGACTAGCTCTGTCCTTATCAAGTCTAAATGGTCCTTTGTTCTAGGGGGGGAAAATGCTCATAGTTGGAAACCTTCCAATCACTTATAATTTTGCCTTTTAAAATATGCAGACATGTCATGTTAAGTATGCATTGTTTAGAAATATGTGTAGGTTAACTCCCCTTTGTTGATTTGGCTAGACAAAAATCAAAGGGCCTTTACTAGAAAGTGCAATAAACTTTCTCCTCTAGCTTATATCAATTTTGCCTTAGATGTCATCAAAATATTTTTGTAGAAGCATTATTTCAAGTGTAATCTGTATCGTGTGTTTTTTAAAATTCACATTGATAAGCATTTTTCTAGCCTCGCAATAGTTGTAATTTTATATCTAAAACATGAGCTCTTTTGACTTGAACAATTTGTTTAATAGTTGTAAGTATTTTAGCAATATAATTACCTGATTGATCATATATAAATTTCAAAAGAGAGAGTAACTTTATAAATATGTATGTGTTTGTGCATATAGACTATAAATATATATATATATATATATATATATATATATATATATATATATATATGCACACACACACACACACATGTGTGTGTGTGTGTGTGTGTATTCATAAGGATTATACATAAATATCTATTTATAACAAAACAAGAATCATACATAAAACAAATTATGTTGGGATTGCATTTAGTTGATCAATTTTCATGTCTTGCAAAAGTTGTCACATATATATATAGCTCATGAAAAAGATGGTTTGTCTCATGATGGTAGTACCATATCAAAACATTTAGTGGTCCTCATAGTCATTGATTGTGCAAAGCTTGAGCTTGCACACACCAAAAAATTAGTTGAAAGTAAGCATTAAGAAAAGATAATTATCCTACCTCCAACAACCCAACTATGTTGGCCGTTGTTTATTGTTTGATTTCAATTCCAAAATGAGCTCATAGGACATGTTAACATAAATAATATTTGTGACCTATGAGTATTATACAATAGAATAATGTCTCTACCACTACTTTTAAAGGACCATAATGCCTAGCTTGAGATTTTTTGATTTCAAGCCAAAAGACTTGTACCAATGATGGCAATACATAGTCAAGTTCATGAAAAAATGGATTGAAGTTGTTCAAGGATTATTATCTAGGACCACATCCATGATAACTGTAGGGTGTTGTGGAGCCTATGCTAAAATAAAAGTGATTCTGTATGGAATGTCTAATATCGTATTAGAAATTTGTTTTTTTTGGTAGGTTTTGATTGTTTTTTAAATTGCTTGCACAATAACTATCATGAATAGGTTGTTGACAATGTCTAAGGACATGAAATTGATAGAAATCAAATAACTACAAGACTTACACTCAAAATTCAAAATGTTGATATATGTCTGTCCAGAAATCAATCATGGATCACATATTTGAGAGAGAGAGAGAGAGAGAGAGAGAGAGAGAGAGAGAGAGAGAGAGAGAGAGAGAGAGAGAGAGAGAGAGAGAGAGAGAGAGAGAGAGAGAGAGAGAGAGAGAGAGAGAGAGAGAGAGAGAGAGAGAGAGAGAGAGAGAGAGAGAGAGAGAGAGAGTAGAATAAGACATGTTTCCACTTGACAAGTCAAGGCCAACCTTTTGAGCTATTTATTCATAAACCAACAAGGTAATACTAAGTTGAAAACTTCAAAGAATACTAAGAAGCACCATAAATCAATGTTAGAAGATTTTGGTGAAGATTCTTCTAAAGGATGATTTTGGTAAAGATTCTTCTAACGCATTACAGGATGTTTGTGTGAGCTATGAGGGGACTATATCATTCAATTCAAATATGGAGGAATCAAAACTCAAAAAGAGGATTTTCCCATTGCTCCACTAACAACACATTCAAAAGTTAAAGAGAGTGCATAAATTTTGTCAAATGAGCTAGAAGGGAAAGCTGGTTTCTCCTCACTGTGTTGGTATGAAGAAAGTTCAATCTTTGATCTTATAACAAATCTCAAAAGTCCCAACGAATATCGCATGTTATCATTCCACCGAACTACACCAAGGAACATTGACGAACAGCCAAAAAGGAGTTCTAGAATCCAGATTCACCGAAAAAGCCAATATTAGAAGGTCATCAAGATTGTCGACGAAGACCGGGATCGGCCGGGTGACGAAGACTGGCCGACCGATGAAGACCGGCCCTGACCGACAAAGACAGGCCGACGAGCGAAGACAAAGCTCAACGTCTCCCCAATAGATTTTACGGCAACGAGAATAAAAGCATGGCCGAGTTGGCATACAAGTTAGATCTATCAGTAATGTAATGTCAGACACCCTTGAATGGTGCACTACTGTACTTGTAAGCCAAAGGCGCGAGAAGTAGAGATAGATCTAAAATACCGATGGGCCAAAATAAGAAAGGAACCAAGTAGTTCTAAAATGCATTTTGGCTTTTAAACTTTTTATGATAGTCAAGTTATTATGGCACATGGTGTTTGGGTGAACCAAAAACCCTAACCCTAACTTTGTCTATAGGTAGGGATGTGACACCATTTTGTGATCACTTTTCATTTGCAAGAATAGAGAGAGAGAGAGAGAGAGAGAGAGAGAGAGAGAGAGAGAGAGAGAGAGAGAGAGAGAGAGAGAGAGAGAGAGAGAGAGAGAGAGAGAGAGAGAGAGAGAGAGAGAGAGAGAGAGAGAAGCAAAGCCTCCTCCTAATACCTTTTTAGTTTATGTGAAGTCCTCCTTTTTTGCCATTGTATGTTTGCTTGTGGATTGATGAATGCTTGAATGTGTTTCCTAATCATGCTATCACAATAAAGAAGATCATTAGCACACACACACACACACACACACATATGTAGATTTTAAACTTTTTAAACCAAAATCATCTAGCAAAATATTTTCTTGTGGTGTAAGTGAGGCCTCCAAATATCTCTCACAATAGAGAAAAAAGTAGCACACCATGTGCTATCTTTTTGTTGAATCATGACAAGAAAGAAACTCGCAAAATGTCAAGGCCGGCGGAAGTGTATTAGATGAAAACGATCAATGATTAAGAGTTAGTTTTAAGTACGCACTTGCATCTGATATTGTCTTGTGCTCGCTACTCATTTGATTTGTACATGCAACTTACTGAAATCATACAATTTATTGTGTTCAATATCATGTCAGAATGAATGTATGCTCTTCTGTTCTACTAGAATTTGATTACGTTCTCTTATAGTTTTATCTAAGCTATCAAATTCTACATAGCAATATTAAAAGATTTTATTTTTGTCACAATATGTAAAACCTGCTTATCTGGACACTTGAGAGATGTTACTTTTTTCAGCAATTTTTTTACTTCTCTATATGCACAGTACATATTGGTATTGCATCCTTGACATGAATAGTAGAGAGTCAAGACACGCGCCCCCTAATGGGGTCTGGCCTGCCATGCAGTGGTACCCCCAAAAATATAGTTGTCTATATGAACCGTTTCTCTGTTTCTATGAATACACTTCACATTTGTGTTTATTGGATTGATGTGGACTCTCTCTTTACATGTGTTTCTTGGGTTGTTGTGTACTCTCTCTTTAAGGTACTGATTGAATTTGTTTGATGTTAGCCTATGAATCTTGCTAAAGTTTACTACATGGAAGATCCATGACAATTTTGATGGATTTAGCAACAATAACAGAGAATCTAAATTTTTTTCAAAAAGCTTGTCATTCTTCACGACTTTTTGTACTAGCGGGGTGAATCATGGACGAGGGTAGAGTTTATACCTACTTTTTTTGTCTATTTCTCTTCCTATACTCTCTTTTTATCTCCTCCTCTTTGTTCCTTAACTCTCCTTGTTATTCCTTTCTCTTTTGTTCTCTTTGCTTTTGATGCTCCTTGCTATTGCTTGCTTTATTTCTTCCAAGTAGATGATAAGTAGAATTTCTTTTTGCATAGATCTCTCCATTGTTTTGTCTATGATAAGCTCTTGAATATGCATTGCTTTGATGGTCCCTCCACTAAAGTACTGTTGGCTAAGATTACCAAATGAGCCCCGCCACATTACACTTTACAACTAGAGTAATAAGTGTGAAAAAAAATTAGATCCAAAACATGCTTAATGGATCACTTGGATCTAGAGGTAAATTTGGTTGCACATCTAGTTCATCAACAATGTAGGAAATTATGCATTTAACATGCTAGAACATGGAAATACATAAAAAACTTATTATAATCACGTTACAATATAGTATTGTCCCTGTACGTACAACAACAACAGTACATCAGCCTTCACACATGTGACCTCAACAAGAAAATTAGCATTCTACACTAGAAATCATGATATCAAGAGGAGAAGAGCTAGAAGAAGACAAAGCATAGAAGATGAATGTTCTCCAAGAAAAGAGAGAAATCTTGAATACATTATGCTTGTTGGTACAAGCGCAATTTTTGGCCAAGTGGAGTAGGGGAGCCCGAAAGATGACATTTCGGTGCCATTCGGATAGATTATAATGTAGTGAGAGGCTGTAGGATCATAAATAGGGTTGGAGGGCTATAGGCGAGTAATGGGTTTGATGGCAAGTAAGGTCTAATGGCGAGTAATAGGGTGAGTAATTATGTTGAAGGGGATGGGGAGAAATAGGAGGGGGTGAAGTGGCAAGGAGAATCTGGTGAGTAATATAGTGAGTAAATATATCAGAGAGGGTGATGAGTAGAGGACGTTGGCAAGAAGGTGAGTAAAACGGACGAATAATGAACAAAATCAACAAGAAATCAAAGGCGCAAGTAATCCTGCGAGAAATGTGCGAGTAAACATATTGTTTTTTCGCATTTATTTATAGGAAGGGGATATTACTCACCTATTGCGACAAAAATGGTAGGTTTGTCAAAAGTCAGGTTGGGATTTCTCTAGACGGACTTGACCATGTGTACATCTGTAGGAGGAGAAAATTTTGAGCAATGTTGAGGACTTCTAAAAATAGCAGTAGTGCTATTTTTGAGCCGTTAAGAGCTTTTTGAGGGTATTTTTACAAGGAAAAGGGGGGTAGAATCAGTTGAGAATCTATACATCATGTAGGAGACATTTGTACAGGTTGGATGTTTGGTATAGGGGTTTCATGGCACAGTGACTGGCTATGCTCCTAATTGGACAATTCCTAACCTACTAATACGAGCAAATCTATGGTTCGATGGCATACCTAATTTAACCTATGAGATCACTAGCCTAAAACAATATCAAACTATCCTAGCAAATCTATAGGGCTCAGCTACACTACTGGGCCTCTACCTAGCTACTTGAATGTAAGCTATCGAATATGGTCTAACTTGATTACTATACAGTCTATCTAACGGTCTACCCCTACAAAGTTAATCTAAAATGTTCTAACCATCATAATCTAGATAAGTTAAGCTAATAAGTCTCTATCTAAATGAGTGGTTCAAACTACTCTAGGATTAATCTAGCCAGCTGCAATCTAAGTCTATCCTAGCTAGGCCTAACCTATCTAACCTAATCTAGCTTATAACTACATTAATCTACCCTAACGGTCCTACTCTGGCGGTCTTACTCACTGAGGTACACTAATGGGACTCTATCTAGGTGATCTGGTCTGGTCTAGCTATTCTAGGTGGTCTGGTCTAGCAATTCTAGGATCAATCTAACCGGCTACTTAGATCTAAATTACCTATTCTAAGTCTATTTAGCTACTTGAGTATGGATTATCCGATCTAAGTTTAACTTAGGCTAATAGCTCCTTTTGGGCCTACAAAGCTTACATTGGATATTATGATGCATGTATTAGCATGGATGTACTAAAAGTACATGACACTCCCCCTACTTAAACATTTTTGTCCTCAAAAATGAAGACGCTTGTCTGATCAGCTTGATTGCCTTGGTTAAGTAGTCATAATTGAGAATGTGTCATCCAAAAACCAAAAAAAATTATTGCCTCATTACAATTCCAAAGCTGTCGAATTGAATCCATTTTGCTAACTTTAGACTATAATACTTGTTCCCATGAAGGAAAAATGATGGTCGAAGAAGAGGTTGATGAAGCACCATATTGCCTATTGGCAACCAATCTGTATGGAATGGACAGAGTGTATCACCACAATATCCTCTTTTGTCTGCTTCCTCGACATCATACCAACTCGGATGTTTATCCAATTCCCTTGGATTCTTGGTTTTGCCTTGCATCCGGCTCTTTTGTTGTAACTACCAATTCATGTTGTTTGACCAATTTGATGAAGAAAATTACAATTTTGTCATAAACAATGGTAGTCATGAATTGTTGTTTGTATATAAATGCTCCATACGAAGTAGTCAACATAAATATTGACACTCTGTCTTACGATGAAGCATGTCTCTGGGCATACTATTGACCAAAATATATTTCTTCAAATCTGGTCAATACCTCATTCATGAGTAATTGGAAATATTTGACCTGATTGACCTCAAAAATGGACTCTCGTCTCAAAATATCAAATTTGCAGTTGCCCATATAAATTGTTGAAGCATCAATCCCAAATAGTAAAAATACATTCCAAAGTTGAACCAGGGATTTGATGTTTCGATTGTTCCAAATAACCATTGATGAACAATCATTGTTGATATTACTCAATTGAGGATTGATCACATTAGAGTTCACTGAGCAATGTGAACCTCTCCAAAGAAACTGGTATAGATTGATGGCATATTCTAAAGTCAGTTTCCCATAGAGTTTTGGCTGATTGAGAGAACATTCCCAATCATTATTCATGTCCATACATTTTGGATAAGCTCGTGAATTAGATATTGGCAATTGAGTTCTAGAGAATCCATAGAAATAGGGTTCTCCAACAGAAGTCACTTTAAGCTCTTATAAAATGGATCCATGAGGCGTTGACCAATAATCCAAAGTATTGATACAAATAGGATTTCCATGGATTAATGAAATCTCTTCATTTCTACCAGTATCCATATTGAATACCTCATACTCCATTAGATCATTGTCAAAAATAAAAATATTCTTGAAAGCTTCCAAATTGAAATGAATTGGTTAGTAGATTGGATCCTTTAAATAGCCACTCAATTCCAAGCCATGGAACGTTGGTTTCCGAATAGTCCTCAATATGAAAGTTTGGTGAATGCCTTGATTGACTTTCTTTGAGCATAGCAATATTCTCAATCTGATGATCCATGGTTGCTTGTTCATTGACCAGATTAAGGCATTGATGTAGGTCAAGTTCCAGACTTTGATGGTTGAAGTGAAACTCGAAAGGATGTTCAATTATTTTCACATCCTGATCTGAATCTTGACTTTCGTCTGAATCCTGATTTTCACCATCTATTGTTTTAACTTGATCCGAATCTTGAATTGGACTTTTGTTGCTTGCAACTATATCTGGATCTCGGACTTAACTTTCGTTGTCGCTTTGCTCATCTGACTTAATGTCCTCGTTTTGCTCATCCGCTTCATCATTATCACTTTGCTCATCAGACTCATTGATGAGATCATCTTCATCTTTAGAAGATTCTTCTCTTTCATTCACATGCGGTTGTCGATCCACTGATGCTTCAGTTATACACTCACTTTCTGAATCTGCATCTTCATTTCCTCAAACCATCTGGATTGTTCTTCTTTTTTTCTTTCAACTTCCAGTTTAAGTCTTTGTTCTTATTGCTCGTAAATTAAAGCATATTCCATAGTTTCTCTTAATCGAAACCCAGGCTGGAGAGTAGTAGTTTGTAGATAGTTTTCTACAATGCTCCGATATTGAGGATATAAGCCATATATATAGCATTGTACAGGATATACTTCTCCATAATCGAATATTGGGACCATTTGTTGGAATTCTCGATTGTACTCAGCAACTATAGTTATCAGGTTCAAAGAACACCATTGGATGAAGTCGGATTTCTACTATAGTGGATGTATTGGTGACAGTAGTATGGTTTTCTTTGATTCATCGGATTTCCAAGGACGTGATCAGTCATGGAGGAACATCGTTCATGACTTTCTTTTTGAGAACTAGTTAAATTTCAGAATAGTTTGTAGACAGATCTTCAATAATCCAAATCTTCTAGCCAATTGTCTACATTAATGGAGTGAATGTTTCCATCAAAGGTAGGGCTAATGTATTCAGACAGTCATTGATTGTAACAATAAGCTTTCCGTTGAGCAGTGACTTTCCACCATTCATTGATATGGTTTGTAGATAAGTGCTCCAGAGCAAGTACACGATCCATCATATTGCGTAACTCCATAAAACTAGCGGCATGAATGGATTTGGAAGAATGTGGTTGAAGCACATTTCTGATAGGCATTTGAAGAGAATTTAAATAGTAGTCCAAACATTTTCTATACTGAAATCTTGTCTTTGGAACCAATGCCAAAAATTGTTGATTGAATTGATGTACAGATCCAGTTTGCTTGAGTAATTCAAATGATTTCATGTAGAATCTTGTAAAATTATCAATGCAAACAATTCTGAATTTACTCCAAAGCTTTCTGATTGGATGTGGCTTCAGTATCCCACCATGCTCGAACTTGTCCTTGAAAGCACAATGAAGCGAAATAAATTTTATCCTCTTCAGAATAATGGCAATGACGGAAATAAGCTTCCAATTTAGTCAACCAATCATCAATGTTGATTGAACTTGGTTGTCCGCCAAATGCAAGGCTGTAACGTACGATTTCAGATTGTATTTCATCAATAGATGGAAGTTGAATGTTTTGACTATAGCTGTAATCCATCATTAATGACTAGTGAAGACTGGTGGACTATGAATTCACCGTCTGAAATTTATTCAGAATGGTATTTTATAGACTGGTAAAATTGCTCTTCTCCATCTAAGTCCTCGAAGAATAAAGTGTTGGTGAATGGGAAATGTAACAAATTGAAATAAAGTAGCAGTTATGTTCAGTTTGCCACCATGAGCAATTTGGCTTTTACAGCATTGAATTTCGAGCTCAGACGAAAGCAATATGAATATTCGAAAAACTATCGAAAACACGTAAAAAACTGACTCAAGAAAAGGGTCTAAAAAAATAAATGGAAAGTAATAATTACAAACTTTTGATAACTTAGCAATGTCAGGCTCATTGTTATAATCACTTTTCATTTAGTAGTTCGCTAAAATCCGAGCTCAAACAAGAAAGTTATGGAGATTCAAAGAATGAAAAGGAACTAAAAAGAGACAACTTAGAAAAATGGGTCCTTAAAAAAAAAAAAAAAATTGAGATGGATAACACTTTGAAATCCATGAAACATTTCAATGCTAATAGAATAATAAAAGAGACCGTGAAATTTTTTAAAATTTACGGCAAAATTTTTAACGGCTGCTCCTATGGTGCATTTGGGTGCTCATGAAGGATTTTGGGAAACCGTAAAAAAAGCTTTGAAGAAACCGAAAAATATTTTTTTTTAGGGTAAGGAGTAGGGAGAGGGAAGTAATATTCTAGAGAATATTCTCAGGGAATGTTCCTGAGGAATATTCGAAGGGCAGGGAGCGGCCACAGGTTCCGAGAGAGAGAGGGGCGTGAGAAAAGCGATAGAGGGGGGAAGGTTGAGTTCTCGACCAAATGGGGTTTTTTTTTTTTTTTTTTTAAATTCTTGACCGAGCCGGAAGGGAAGGTTGAGTTCTTGACCAAATGGGGTTTGCGTTTTTTTTTTTTGGAACTCTGGACCGAGTGGCAGGGTGGGATCTCGACCGAACCGAAAGGGAGGCGTGAGGATGGGATCTCGACCGAGCCGAAACGGCAACGGCCGTGAGGGAGCGTTCTCGACCGAATGGGGAGGGAGAAAGAGATCTCGACCGAGTGTCGGAGACAAAGGGCATGAAATGTGGACCGAGAGAGGGGGGGTGGCGGGGGGGGGGGGGCGCGTGAGGGCGAGAACATGGGGAATTCGTGAGTGAAAGAGCCGAGCCAGGCACTGATTGCTCAAAAGCAAGAAGAATAGATATATTTCACTAGCCAGGAAGCTTAGGCATATTGCTAGCCATGCAACACTTCAGAGATCAGACAACAGTTCTATCAATTTCCAGCTTTATGGAAATGGAGCCAGGTAGAAGGATCGCAAGTCCATTGAGAGTTGACTAAATGAGCTCGGGTCTACAATTGAGTTCAATTCATCATGATTAAATGGCTCAAAACATGAGTAATTCAGTCTACTTAGTTAGAGCATTGGCGCAATAGAGGTAATGATGGATCTTTGTCTCAGTCGGTAGCATGAAAACCATGAAGAATTGCTCATGATACATCGCGAAGAGGTAGTGATGGCATATTGCTTTCAATGGGCAGTGATGGCAATAGCATTGGTCAATGGATTATTTTCTCAAAAAGAGAGAAGAACTGCCACTGTTGGCAGCGATGGAGCTTGTAGCAGCGATGACCAGAAACTATGCACTGACCAGAATTGGTATCAGATGGTTGAATTACCTAACTCAAAGTAGCGATCCCAGTCAAATGATCACTCAGTAGAGTAGCGATTGATTCCAGAGATAGCACGGACGGCTCACAAAAGAATGGCGGATCCCTTTCGTCTTACCTCTTAAAAAGTTTCTCATAGCTCAAGTGTTAACAATATAAGCTCACTCCTCTCAGAAGTGCGATGGAAGAGCCTTCACTCATACGCTCAGGATGTGGACTGCCGAGCCGAGTCCTAGAAAACCCAAATGAATGTGGCCCGAGCCGAGAGGGGGCGTCAGAAGGTAACCGAGTAGGGTTAGGGTAGGGTTAGGTTTTGTTAAGTTTTTTTTTGTATAAAAACTTCAAAATGAAAATTGTGAAAAAAAAATTGCAAAGGCACCAAACTTCAGAGTTGAAGCGTTGAAGTGATTCTCTCTCACTTGAAATTTTCAAAATTTTGGCTAGTCTTGACCCATCTCCACTAATTTGATCACAACTCACTCAATATTAATCCAAATCAGACAAACTCAGTACCTCTGAAAAGTACAACGAGCTTTATCAGCTATAGGATCAGATTAATAATTGAATGTGATTTGATAGGTCAAATTTACAGCAGAACAGGTCAGAAAATTTTGAAGAAGAAAAAACTAACAAAACTAGAGCTACAAATCAAGATTTGTCATAACTTTTTGGATACTAATCCAAATGACCTGCCATATGGATCAAATCAGAGCTAAGAAATGCTTTAAAATCTTATGTAAAGAAACTTGAGATTAAAACTCAGATCAAATCTGAAAAATTCAAACAAAGTGAAGTGAAATATCTAATCACCTATTTTGATAGCTTTTGGGAAAAGTGCAATAACTTTTGCATCTCTTATCCAAATGCCTTGCAAATTGGTGCAAATTAAAGCTGAAACAAAGCTCTGCAAACCTATTGATCAAATTAGAAATGAAAAACTAAATGAATGTCAAAAATTGGTCTGAGCTGACCTGAAAATTTCAAACTTAAGTGTTCTTATGGCTAATAGCTAGCTCCTTTTGGGCCTACAAAGCTTACATTGGATATTATGATGCATGTATAAGCATGGATGTACTAAAAGTACATGACAGTTTCGCAATCACTCATGAGTTCAAGTGATCACTCACAAGTTTTGCGATCAATCATGAGTTCAAGTGGCCACCCAAAACGAACGAGGATATTTTCGTATAGAAACTTGGTGGTGGAGTTGGTGTCGGCCTTCCTCACTGCCTTGGCTTCGATCCATTTGGTCAGGTAATCTATGGCTACGATAATGTAACAAGCTTGAGATCCTTGTGCAGCCGGACGAATAGGGCCGACATAGTCAATGCCCCATTTCTCAAATGGCATCTCGGCCAAGATAGGTCGTAATGGCATTCTATAATTTTCCTGGGTTCTATTGAACCATTGGCACACGTCACACCTCTAGCAAGCATAATGTACTCAAGATTTCTCTCTTTACTTGCTGCTGTTGTACGTACATTTACAGTACAATATTGTATCTCAGTGATTAGAATGAGTTTTTTAATGCAAGAAAATGTCGGTTTAATAGAAATAGGTCCCAGACCACTTCAATGTGGCTAGTCGAAGTTTTAAAGCCTTAGAATTGGCCTGAAAGTAGAAATGTCAGCATAGTCGAGCACCATTTTGATGTACTCAAAGATATTTTATATAAAAATCTCTTTGCTTTTCAAGGATGGTCAGTTTTGGTCTGAGATTGCTCTAGTATGACATACATAAAAAATTGACAACTTGGGGAGTGCACTAATCTAACTATCAAGACAACGACAAATCAACATAAAGATGCATGTTGTTTAAGATACTAAGAGGAAAAAAAAAATACTCAGACACTAAACCACGGAAAATCAAGAATGTGGACACAAAAATGTGACAATTTGCATAGATAGAGATGCAGTATCAAGACAATTATCGGCTAAAAAGATAATTGAATTGCATTTTATCTAATGAATTTCATCGAGGGAGGAATATAGCATTATGAAATGAGAATGCTTGTGTGAAAAAAGTGTTTATGATTAAAGACCCCTTGGTGAAAACCTCTTCTAGAAGTGTTGAGGTCTGAGTTTTAGTTGTTGGAAGGCACATGTACATAGGCCCTACATCCAATGACACAAAACTTGTCGATTTTTGGCTTTATTCCTGTAAATGCTTCTTCGGGAGTCACATTTGGAACCGCAACTGTAGGGCTTCTATTTTGCAAGAATGTTGCCGCACTGCTCGCTTTCGACCAAAGTGAATCGGTCAAAGCCCATTTGCTTCGTCATGGATCGTGCACTCTCCATAATAGTCCTATTTTTCCTTTCAACTATACCATTACTATGCGGCGTGTGTGATTGTGTGAATTGTCTTTTTATGTCGTGTTCCTTGCAAAAGTCCTCAAAATCATCAAATTTGTATTCGTCCCCTCTATCAGATCTTAGCACTTTGATGCGTGCATCCAGTTGGTTCTCTACTAAAGTCTTAAACTCCTTGAAGTGAGCAAAAGCGTCAGGTTTTTTCTTCAAGAAATAAATCCATGTCTTCTTGAGTAATCATCTATGAAAGTCATAAAATAATATGCTTTCCCCAACGACATGGTCTTCATTGGGCCGCATAGGACTGTCATTGTGAATAAGTTCCAGCGGTTTCTTAGCTTTTGCATTTCCACCTTTCTTGAATGTCTCCCTGTGATGCTTTCCCATGACGCATCCTTCACAAATGGCGTGATGATCATCCTGTAATGTTGGTAATCCTATTACCATCTTCAGCTTCGCCATCAATCTTAAGCTCCCACAGTTCAAGTGACCAAGTCTTTTGTGCCACAACTCAGATTGAGATGTTGTTGAGATAGTGTAGCACAGGCATCCCAAAGGGAGCCGGGAACCACGACTTAGCTTCCCAGCCTTCAACTCTTGCCATCCCAAACCCACTTGACATACAAGCAGCCAACTCGCCAACAACGATCAGACTTAACCAACTTGAAGTTTCGAAAACCAACATTGAGATCGGGGGTCTTGATGTGGGTGACTTCCCTCCAAGCAAGCCGCTCGACATACATCAAACTTAACCAACTTGAAGCTTCGTTACAAACAAGTAACACCCATTCCAAGCAAGCGGTCTAACTTACATCAGACTTAACCAACTGAAAGCTTCGTCATGAGCGTTGGAAGCCAACTTGGCGCCACGCCAGACTGGACAACCATAAACAGGTAACTTCCACCCAAGCAAGCCATCCAACTCAGCCGATAGGTTAGAGCCCGTTCACCAGGAGCTTACCCCATTCACGTTCATGCAAGGAACACTCAGAACCACAAGCCGCGACAGATATGGAGACAACCAGTTCCTGGACCAAATGGTCCCGACAGCATACCGCTGGCGCCACGGACCGAATGGTCCCGACGGCATACCGCTGGCGTCCCGGGATACGACCCTCAGCTATGTGCCAACTTAAAAATTTTGAAGCGGCCTTACAACTGGCGCTTTTACCGAACACTGAAACCCAGAAGGTAATCAGAGTCAGTTTGAGGAAAATCCCACTTTATCGATAAATCTGAGAAGGTTACATTTCAAGTGTGTGACCGACCCGAGTCTCCGGGGCGCTAGCATGCCAAGGCGAGTGCCAAGACAACATTCCAGCAAGGGAGGCTGAGACTTGGTTGGAGCTCGCCCTGAGTCGCAACCCGCACTCCCCTATAGTATTGGTGGGATTCGGCACCCCTCCCTCATAGCAAGTACTCTACCCAGGCTGGTAAAGCACATTTTTCTCTCTCTAGGATTTTCTCTCTCTAGAAAGTCATTTTCTCTCTCTAGAATTTATTGATCCCCAGGCTTCCTTTAATCATGCCTAGATCGTGTGAGGTGATTGCACATCAATCTGAGCTCTCTGAACTTCGCTAGAACCGATCAAAGATTTTCAGCCATAGAAACTTGGCGCCGACTGGATTTTGGTCACAGTGGCGCCGGGAGCGGCGCCGACACCGTTGGCGCCGGGAGCAGCAGGGGCACTGCTGGCGCTAGGGACAATGTTGGCGCCGGAAGTAAAGCTTGTAAAGGTAGCTTTACAACATCCACCCCACCTTATGAAAATCTGATGTCCTCATCAGATGTCAGATTAAAGTAAAGGTGTCTCCCAATTAAAATAACTATACATTTAAGTTACTTGGCACAGTACTCAATTTACTGGCCACTTTTTATTAACATTGAAGCTGGCACACCACAAGTCGGAGGCTCAACTCTTTGTACTGAAAAATTACATAAGTTGAAAATATATCTTTGTCTGGGAAAAGCATATATTTTATATCGCTTACGTAAAACCCAAGAACCTTATTAACTGGTGACAGAGACCTTTCTGTGAAATGTTCGCCCCTGTCGCTTATGACTTTTTGACTTTGGAACTCCTTTGAGCTCCTGATTAGTCTTTGATGCACTTTGTGTTGAGCTCCCTGAGCTCCAGATTTGATCAGTTCCGCACAGGTATCAAGGCTCCCTGAGCCAAAGGATTTATCGTTTGATTGCCAACTTTATGGTCCACTACGTGCCTTGTTGCTTCTGCACCTTGATTTCTCTCCTTGTCCCAGCCTGATCTTGATACTTTTCCTTTTTGGCTCTTTAAGGTAGGAAAAGATTGAGTACTCCGCAATGCACCTCTCACTTAGCTTGAAGTAGCTCTTTGAATCAACCCAAATGTAACCATTGACCTCGTGGAGAGCCAAAGGGTCGCACCAGTTTGATCCACATACGAACTATCTCTTCGCGTTTGTTTGAAGCACCATGTCCGTCTTGCAAAACTTGACTTTCACAATTCCATCACTGGTCAGTTGCCTCACAGTCAAAACAAGAAGTGTACATCGAGCTTGGCTTCAAGTAGCTCTCTTTGAATCAGACACATGCACCCATAGTTTGCACTAGTCCGATCTCAACACGAATTGTCCTTTAGCGTCCGTTCGAAATACCAAGTCTCTCATGCAAGACTCAACTTTCATAGTTCCTTTATTGATCAGCTGCCTTACACGTAACACAAGCCAGTGTACTCATATGTTTCCTCATCATTGCTGGTCCAGAGAAAGCCTATAACAAGCTTTTCTTTCCACAACAAAAACTTGTCAACTTATTAGGTCCAAAGTTTGCCAGTCTCCTTGTGTGAGTATGGCTAGGTCACCTTGAATTTGCCCCCATTTTGATCAACTTTCATTCAAAATTTGCCCCAAGAGAGAGGTGTGTGTGATAGTTTCCCCTCCACTTATAAAATCAGCTGATCGGACTTAGAGTAGAGTTCTTCGGACAAAAAAGCCTTTCCAACACTTTGCTTCCCATCTGCTAGGATTATGACTCGATCCAACTTGTTGCCAATCTCTAAAGAGGATCCTAGTGTTTTCCCTTTGAGGAAAAACCCAACTGATGCTGGATATCACCCATGCTCAGTGAGTTTTAGTTCCAAAGATGGCCGTCCCAAATGAAAACCAACTGCTCCATAGAAGATCTCCCCTGAAATTGCCCTTTCCAACTTTTGACTTCCTGCTTGCGTCTAGTGGGCATTGTCGCAAATGAAACTAACCCAAGAAACAGGCTAGCCATCCATCCTTTGCAAACATTGAGTCGTTTCGTTGTCATTCACGTGCGAGTACTTGAACTGCAAATCCGCCCCACAAATTCTGTAGTTCTCTTTGTTTGATGGTATCAGCCTTCAAGAGAAAGGTTCCTTCTCGAGCCATCAGCTCCTTGTATCACAAGCAATCATGCAAACCAGGCAAAGCATGAGTACTAAGACTCACCACGAATACATGCAAGCAAGACACTCAGTCAGGTTTACTAACAGGTAACAAAGACAAGGTCCCCCTTTGAGATGGTCCTACCAACGGACCCTTGCCTGGCCGTGCCCATACAAATCGATCACAGAATCAGCCCACATAGGACACCCCTCCAATCCGTGCTTTCACCATTAAGCAGCACATTGCCTCAGTCACGCCCCACCACTTTTTGGTCGATAGCCCTTATAGCTAAACGATCGGCAGCTATCTGGCACCGGCAGCTAACCACCCGTGCTTTACACCCGAATTCGAGCAGCATCTCTGTATCAATGGTTAACTCGTACAGTTCGAATATGTCGCCCCACACCCCACAAGGCACAGATTGTGCTTACACCAACCTAATGGCAGCACACTGCCTCATCTGTCCTACGTGCAGACAACGTCAGGCCCGAACCGCGAGAACTGACCGTGCTTACACCTCAAGGGCAGCACCTTGACTCATCAAGTCCCCAGTTCTACCGACCACCCCGATCATGGACGCACCCATGCTTACACTGTGGGCAGCACCTTGCACAACAGTTGTCTTGATGAACTCCAAACAATGGCCATTTTCGTGAGATCCGCATAGCTGACCGGCCAGTCGGCTCTGATACCACATGTAGCGCAGGCATCCCAAAGGGAGCCGAGAACCATGACTTAGCTTCCCATCCTTCAACTCTTGCCATCCCAAACCCACTTGACATACAAGCAGCCAACTCGCCAACAACGATCAGACTTAACCAACTTGAAGTTTCGAAAACCAACATTGAGATCCAATCTGGCGCCATGCCAGATCGGGGGTCCCGATGTGGGTGACTTCCCTCCAAGAAAGCCGCCTGACATACATCAAACTTAACCAACTTGAAGCTTCGTTACAAACGAGTAACACCCATTCCAAGCAAGCGGTCTGACTTACATCAGACTTAACCAACTGAAAGCTTCGTCATGAGCGTTGGAAGCCAACTTGGCGCCACGCCAGACTGGACAGCCATAAACAGGTAACTTCCACCCAAGCAAGCCATCCAACTCAGCCGACAGGTTAGAGCCTGTTCACCAGGAGCTTAACCCATTCACGTTCATGCAAGGAACACTGAGAACCACAAGCCACGACAGATATGGAGACAACCAGTTCCTGGACCAAATGGTCCCGACAGCATACTGTTGGCGCCACGGACCGAATGGTCCCGACGGCATACCGCTGGCGTCCCGGGATACGACCCTCAGCTATGTGCCACCAACTTAAAAATTTTGAAGCGGCCTTACAACTGGCGCTTTTACCGAACACTGAAACCCAGAAGGTAATCAGAGTCAGTTTGAGAAAAATCCCACTTTATTGATAAATCTGAGAAGGTTACATTTCAAGTGTGTGACCGACCCGAGTCTCCGGGGCGCTAGCATGCCAAGGCGAGTGCCAAGACAACATTCCAGCAAGGGAGGCTGAGACTTGGTTGGAGCTCGCCCTGAGTCGCAACCCGCACTCCCCTATAGTATTGGTGGGATTCGGCACCCCCCCCTCATAGCAAGTACTCTACCCAGGCTGGTAAAGCACATTTTTCTCTCTCTAGGATTTTCTCTCTAGAAAGTCATTTTCTCTCTCTAGAATTTATTGATCCCCATGCTTCCTTTAATCATGCCTAGATCGTGTGAGGTGATTGCACATCGATCTGAGCTCTCTGGACTTCGCTAGAACCGATCAAAGATTTTCAGCCATAGGAACTTGGCGTCGGCTGGATTTTGGTCACAATGGCACTGGGAGCAGCAGGGGCGCTACTGACGCCGGGGACAATGCTGGCGCCAGTGGCGCCGGAAGTAAAGCTTGTAAAGGTAGCTTTACAACAGATAGCCAAACCATATTCTCTTGGTTTTGCAACATCCAATTTATAAAGGCCACAGTTACTATCTCTATAACCTTTCGCCACCACCTTATGGTTGTGGTTCATATCCTTCATAAGGCATCCATCCTTGACAAATTCAACCTTAAGATGTTGATTTGTCATTACACCAACAGAAAGCAAACTCTTTTTGAGTCCAGGAACATATACATTGTTTTTAGGAGGAAGTGTACAAGTTCAAATGGTTGCTTTGTCTTGATACTTGATCTAGGAAAAGGTCTTCTGTGTGACTTTGCCAGCACACAAGCTTCACAAGGTAGAAGCTCCTTTGACAGTGTCTTTGGTAGTCCAACAGCTTTTCCTTCCTTGACCATAGATTGCATGGCTTTGAAATTGGGATGACCCAATCTCTTATGCCACAGATCCTCCTGTAGAACCTTGGTCTCATAAGCAATATCTGAAATGTTAGCACTCTCCCTAGAATCTAGTTTGTACAACTTACCAATTCTAGATCCTCTAGCAATAACTTCATTTTCTCTTGAGATTATACACTTGTCAACTTGAAACTTGACATCCAATCCACTATCAAACAATTGTCCTACACTAATGAGATTCTTAGTCAATCTAGGTACATATAGTACATCATGTAAGCAAAAAGATTTTGATGATGATGCATGTAATGGAATGCTACTTATTCCTGCAATCCTACACTCTACATCATTAGCAGTATAGATTGACCTTTTTGCACCTAGATATTGCATGAGATTAGTGAAAGAGTTCCTAGAACTAGACATGTGGGAACTAGCCCCACTATCTATCCACCAGACTTCTTCATTCTTAAAAAGAAAAGATGAAAAAGTAGACATCATTAATGAATCCTCTCTTTCACTCTCTACACCCTCACACTCATCCTCATTAGTAAGGTTATCTTGCTTAGATTGGTTCTTCTTCTTGAATTCTACTTGATTGACAGTGAAAATTGATGAAAATGGTGAAAAAGACAGATATGTGCTCACTTTGGCGTATCCCACGAGTTGAGTACCCTCTCAGACTCTCTGATTGCCTAAAATTCTTCAAAAAAAAACAAATCAAATTGATTTAGAAACAAGAGCAACACATTCTACTCTCCAATACCTATCCAACAAGCTATAGAACATCAAATTTGGATCATTCCTTGAGAAGTAGCACTCGTTAATGAGGGATGATTTCACACGTGTGAGCTCTCTGTCCGTACAGAGCTCTGCTGCATCAGATCATCCTTGATTTGATCCACTCATGATCCACAGATTGCTTGTTTCTCAGCGAGTTTGAATCCTTCTCCAAAATCCGAGTTCCTACAAGCAAAAACACTGATGATCTGATGTATACACCCTCACCTCTTCAAAGCATGAAGCTCTGATATCATGTGAAGGTTTTAGCACGTGTGAATTTCACCACACCCTACATGATCTTACTGAAGTGTTGTGATTGCACAAGATTGATCAAAGAACAGTATGCTTCAAAAATCTAAGGCAAGAGCACAATGGCATACATCTGATGAAAAAATCTAACTCTTCACTATAATAAATGAATGTCATAAATAATTCTAAGTGTTCAGTATGGGAAAAAGAGACTGCTCTCGAGTAGAGAGAGAAAATCATACATAGAAATCTTGGGTAGAGAGAGAATGAGTCCAAAACACCAAAATCTTAATATTCACAATATGGCAAAACATGCCCAGCTTTCCCTACATGAGAGAGACTCGAATTCCTATAGTGGAGTTGCATGGAAAGTCCACTTAACTGAACTAATTCACCTATTAGAGATCCACATGTGTAACTGCATGCATGTATGGTGCATGTACTGCATGTCAACTCATAAAATTGCCTAGACATGTGTGGATCACATAAACTACTTTGCATGTTGCATGCACTGATTGCATGTGGCTTGCATGCATACAGTAAGACTTTGCATGCTATCTAAACATCTGCATGTCATCATAATTGAACCTATCTAACTCAAATCCAAGCTACACTAGAAGGATATGTGCCCAATTCACACTCCTTATATGTACAACATGAAATCTAGTGAAAATCATCATGGACATGACTGCAAACTCGAGATAGAAGATAATATTTTAATAATCTTCACAGCCATGAGCTTGCAGGGAATCACCATTGGTCATCTTGAGGGAGAAGAACTTCTTCCTGAGAGATATCTTGGAAGCTACGTTGTGCACTTTGTACAGGGTGCTCAAGATGTCCCAGACTTTCTTGGAGGTCTGAGCTTCAGACACATGGCCGATTTGGGTGTCTGATATGTTGAGGATGATCAGCGCAAAAGCTTTGCCATCCTTCAGCTTCCATCGGGAGATTGCAGTGTCGTCGGCTTTGGGTCTTGCCTCTGCACCTGTGACAATATCATACAACTCCTTAGCCATTAACAAAATTTTCATCTTAAATTTCCATAGATAGTAATTGGCTTTATCAAGCTTGTCCATGATAGGACTGGCTTTCCCTTGGAAATACATGTGGAAGTTAGTCTAAGTGACAGTAATAACTATTAGTGACTTAAGAATGAAAATCGGATGTAACTTAGAAACAAGAAAACAATTATTCTATCGGTTAATAGAATTAGGTTCTATGGGAAGCTTACCAGGCTATAGAAATAGCTCTAAGATAAAACTGCTTCTGATACGAAGTATCGGATTAAGGAATTAGATATGCTCTGATACCATGCTGGGGAATGGATTGACAGATTGGTCCAAGGTCAACGAACAATCGGATCGAGACGATCCTACTACTACGCAGAGGCAGTGTTCAACTAATTTTCCTCAGTGTGCACTACTATAGCAATGTAGGGTCGAATTCTCAAGCAATCTAGCTTTCTTGCTCACACTTGAGATAATACGGTTTGTTTTCAATGTGTTACCTATAGTGTCGCTTGAGTAAAAAGAACTATCACAGAGATTGGATACTAGAAAGAAACCTTTGTAGAGACATCTGTGAGCTAGTCACAATGTCAATAGGTTGTAGTAGTAATTGCGAAGATTGACGATAAAACTTTATTGAAATCTAAGGGCTTTTGCTTATTATGCTCTTATTGGCCTATTTAGCCTTTGCAAGGCTTCAAAACTAAATAGGAACCCTCACAGACCTAAGATAAAACGTAATTGATATTCTGGAGGTGGGCAATGGCTGGCTGACTAATTATGAGCGCTTTGTCTTTTTATGAGAGTATTTTTTTTAAAGTTTTTGGCTACTTAATTGATATGTTGAGGAGTGTTTCTTACTTCTGTAAGATAGACTTGAGAAGTGGGTAACATTAGATTTGTAACAAGGAAGACAAAACAATCGTTTTGGACAAGATATGAGCATTATGAGTTGAAGGTGTTGTCATTTGGATTAAAAGATGCACCAACCACCTTTCAATAGAAAATAGATGATGTTTTTTTTAGCCATACCTTGTTTGCAATACAACTAGATTGAAAAAAGGTTCCAAACGATCTTCTAACATGTGATGTTCATGGTTTGCTCTTGAAATATTTTCAAATCCTCAATGACTTGGTGCACTTTCAATTGCCAAAATGATAAAGCCCCTTGTTTTGAGAAGGTCCTCCTACAAGATGCGTTTAGAATTCAACCACAATGGATATGAAATTACTACTAGGGAAAAAATTGGAACATACTGCTTATTTTAGGTGAATAGTGACACATACAAGGGTGCATTATATAGCAATGTATAGTAGATTTAAATGAAACCATTCATTCATTCAAGCAATTCTAGGTTGTAATTTCATCCTTCTATCTTGAAATTTTGAGTATGCGAAGTTCTTTATATTGTACCATTATAGATTTGTGTTCCAATGAAATACATGCTCTCAATTCAACAAATAAATTTTGCTTTGTGTGATCCCATAAAATCATATGCAATATTGCAAATTGCCATATAGGTGACAATTTATGCATTAATAACACTTGTGATGTGTCAATGAGGTCGACTGTCAAAGTGATGAACACTTCATGCTTGAACCAAATAAAAATTCATTTCATTTAAGTTCAATAGCAGAACTTAAATTACAGAAGAATCTAGATTACAGAATGGCACTGATTTCTCCAGTTTTTGTTTTTCAAGATAATGATGAAAACTATAATTGTCTCACTAATTGATTGCTACAATGTTTCCTTATTTACTATACTACCTTTGAGTGTAGCTTGGCTGATCATTCTCAATGTAACATTCCCAACCTGCATTCCCCTGGCGCTGCATGGTGCCTCAATATTACGATGAAAGCCAACTCTCATCTCTCCTTCATATATTTTTCTCGTTCCTCTTATCTCCTCTGCTTCTTCCTTCCCTTGCTTGTACTCAGCTGTCTTTGTCTCATGATGCATGAAGTAGTATTGTCTCTTTTATCGCTCTCTGATCTTTGTGCTTCTATTCTTCTCAAATTTTGCTGGGCTCCCAAGTTTCACGTGACTGATCACTCTCCTTCTATCTACTGATTGAACCGACATTGTATCAGAACAGAAGGAACTATGATCATGGATTTGAGCAGATCAGGGTGTTAAGGGCATCGACTGCTTCATCACTTTCATTGAGTGAAAGTATGGGAAATTGTAAACTGCGGAGAACAAATATAGACTAGGGGTTTGTTAGGTGTGGAAATGCTAGGGACGTAAAGCTGAGCATACATTAGCATTATATGTCACGTAGCAAATTCTTAGAACAGGCTGTGGGTAGTACTATCTGCTATACAAACAGCAAGAACTTTAGTACTGGTTTGCTACTTACAGCTAGCTAATGCATATGGGACGGAACGGTGGGACTACCATCAAGATCAATGTTGGTACTTTCACCGAAGAATATTGAAAATTTCAAACCGCACTCGAATGAGCCTACAATAGATTTTTGCTAGGTGACTGCAACACCGTAATGTACTAATTGACTTGTACTTTCTTTGCATGAGGTGAGCAATTCGTTCGCCGTCTCTTTCTCTATACTGTAATTTCTTTTTACACTCTAGTACTGTTCATAATACATATTTATTCGCGGGAGTATAGGAACTTGAAGTTGAAGGAGTCCGCTAAATAATTACAATCGTAGTTGTAAGTAACGCTTTCATATTTCAAAGCTACAGCTGCTACTTACTTGGCCTTTAATAGAGAATCACAATGCTACACCTCGTACGATATTTAAGAAGTGACCACCTTCAAGCTGCAGTCAGAAGTCAGAACACCTCAACGGCTCAACCCAAAAATCGCTACGCACAATTTTAAATGCTTTGCTTTCCTTTTATAAACGGTATGCTGATTCAACAACGCTCTCAGTCTCAGCTTGCACCAAGTTGCTCCTATCAATCGAAAGATCTAAGACTGTGCTTTTGATTACAGAACAAGGAATGTTGAGCTTCTACCGCCAATCTCGGATAGAATAATAGAACATAGAACGTCTTAGAAGACTCAGAAATACACTAGTACTATTCCGCCAGAATGTTATATAATGAGGTTCCCTTATCAACGTCGACAGTATAATATATAGTAAATACTGCCGCACACACTAGCACCTTATTGGATGCGAACTGAAGGCAAGAAAATTAAAAACTTTGTCTGATTGTGAGGAGAGATACACATGGAAGTAAGTTACCTCATAAGTGGCAGTACTGGAAACCTACGATCGGCTGTATTGTGTTGCTGATGTATTGATTCCATGTGCTTGTGAGCTTAAATTCACGAACTGCTGTCAATGGCTTAGATCTGCAGAACACAGAAAGTTCTAAGTGAGGCAACAAACTTCAAAGGACCGTAATGTTAGCTGTCTCTATGAAATTCAGACAGATGTAATTGTTTGTTTCATTCGGATCATGCCGGCGATTCTTGAGCTGAAAATCATGTTACATACTTTGAGCAAAATTTAAAGGTAAGTGCAGGGAAAATGAGCACACATGGCCACACGGAAGTCACTGCTTCAGTAGCTAATTTGCTGCGGTCGCCGAAAATTTGAGACTCTTGATCCTGAAATTTCTTCGTAGCATAGAAACTTTCTGCAAGGTATACCTTGTAGAGTGATCGACGTTGCTGAAACATCAAAGCTGTACAATCGAAAACCTTGGACTTTTTAATAGAGTCAAGTGCAAGGAAAAACGTATCTTAGCTGGTTTGCTGACTTCAAGTCCATCACACTTCCACAAGTCCGGACTTTTGAAGGGAGTTGTTCGAGTAGGAGATGGTTTTGTAGTCGGCAAACCAGCTGAGATGTATCTTTCCAGTATATATCGACTTGCTGATCTCACTTGCCTTCTTTCGTTCTCTTTCCCCTTTCGAGGCCTGGAGCTTGGTTCGTTTAAGGATCACGATATTTACAATGCTGAGTACGAAATATCTTAGGAAGGATGTCCTGGAATCAAAAGTTTCAATAGGGGCAGAGCTACTTCAGAACGATGGGGAGCATAATTCCTTGATTTTTTCACTAACATGAAACCAAGTTGTACAGCAAAAATTGGAGCATGTCATCTACCCTTCAATCATTATGGATCTGACGTATCATTTGCGACATGTACGTGAATAGCTCATTGAGTATAACAAGCAGAAACATCTGAATATAGAACTATCGCACAGATTTATCGTGAATAAATGAAAGATCAAGCAACCAGCGACATGATCCGGTTTTCAGGTGCTAGTATGGAAAGTCAAAAACTTGTTCGGCCCAGCTTCTACAAGGGGAAGAAATTATATGCGAACTCCCTATATGTCTGTTTTCAAAATTCGCATATCATGAGATGTTTCGATGGCATGTACTCGAGACTGCAGACATACAGATCTAGATTCTAAAGACTGTAGACGTTAGAATTCTGGGCCTGAGTTACAATTCTGGGCATGAAGTACCTTTTCATTGTCTAGGAGCATGAATACTAGACCACCCAAAAGGGCTGTTTACACTCAGCTTGCAGCCAATAAGACACGTGAAGCCATAAGGGATGGAAGCCTAGAGAATTGAAATTTTCTACAGATCCGATCATACAAGGCCTGCCGCCTGACATGTAGACGTGGAACTTTGATTACTGCTCAGAAGTTGCACCTGGCAACCACTACATGGATTCCAACGCATTCGAATGGTTTCACAAACACACACGTTTACACTCCCCCCCTCCCCCTCCACCCCCCCACACACACACACAGGCGACAATATGCCGTTGAAGGCTTTAAATTATACTCTCAGAGGCTGTGATTTGTCCTTGAAGGCTACAAAAATAGGAGCAACGTTTGTGGGCAGTTGTCAGTTGTAAAATAAAGAATTGAAGTTGCTTCAAACCCCAAAACCTGTCTACGATTTAAAAATTCAAATTGGGACACGAATCAACAGAAGATCATGATGGGACTCAAATTTCAATAACTGGTTCATAACTGAATAGATTGAGTTTTGGCGCTTTCGGATTTATGAGTCATGACTAATATGATAGCGCTACTGTTCAGCACTTGCCAGTTGTTTTCAAACTAGCCTGGCAGTTGTTGTCCATGTAGCCAGCAAATTACTACCTATGCTACAATAATAATAGTTCTTTGTGTCAGTGCGTGATAGCAGCTGCAGTACTCTTGTACAAATTGTATTTTTTAGCAAAAAAGCAAAGTCAAGACGGAAGGCCAAACTGCACTCAGCCTTGAGTAGAGCTCTTGGTGCTATTCCTGTTTGCATTGCCGGATATATGATGATGGATCTGGCTGCTGTGTCTAGTAATTGGCAAGGACGTCCCAGAAAGTCTCAAAGTTCGTACCATTGCAACATGAAGAAGAATTATAGCTCAGAAATTTGGAAACCCAATCACCTGCATTTGTTTATAGTATATACTGTAGGTAGTATGGGTTATAGGTTACATAACAGTACCCTGAGGTAGCCGGAGCTCAAAGCAGTGAGAAATTGTTATCTAATCTTGAGGAAGGACTCATGCCTTAAAGCTTAGAACCCTGAAGCAAGATGGGTAGCTTGAAAAAGTTCGAAAATCTACTCCTAGAAGACAGTAAAAAAATTTCTAGGATCTCCATGGTAATGCATTGGACATGGTGAAGAAGGCTGCTAGCTTTCATATGTTGTTGGCTCCCGTAGTGTATATATGGTAACTTTGAGAGCACTTTGTAGCACGAAATGATGAGAGATGAGGTGCACCTCACTTTTGCAAGCTGGGGCCTACAGAATGTGGGTGGTTGGAGGTTGAGCTTCCAATTCCGTGTTACATTTCAAGGCACTAAAAAGTGCATCAACAAATATTTTGTCACCCACTAAAAAAAAGTAACATTTTTTGCAACAACCATCAAAACAACACGTGCCACTTTGTTTCATGAAAATTAAGGCTAGCTAGTACAAGAGGCAAGAATATTAACCTTGCTTGCCTAATTTTTTTTTAACAACTGAAGAAATTTTTTTTTACAACTTATCTTTGATTTTTTTCAATATACCTTTTGGCAATTCATGGGCCAAAAATGAGAATTGGCTCTATATTAAGAAGGCACAAATTTTCATATAAAGCCTTTATCCTTTTTCATGTAGATTCCAAGTGATGCAATAATCATTATTATAAAGTTTGATTTGTGCATTTTGATTTGCAATAAAATTTGATAAGGATGTAGAAGTAGTATCCTCTTTATGGTTTAACATGCAACTAAAATGCCCTACACCTTGTTAAACTATTATGGGCCAACAAACACTATAATAGAGCCTAAACCAATTACTTTTGAAATCTTAATCTAAATAAGACGTCAAAATCTTTATAACATAAAAACTTAAAGTTTAATATTTGATAGACTCATAGCTTATAAGAGCCCCAAGCATGTAGATTTTAGAAACCTACAAAAAGTTCTTGCAAGGTGAATTAAAAACTTTGTAAGCTTTTTTTAATAGATTATAGGTTTTTGCAAGCCCTAGAAGATATACAAGATATAATGGATTGTGATTTTGAGGTATTATCATTTGTCTTTCTCAAGGTTGGATGCATCATGACCTAGTTTTTGGCCTTGCTTTGCCATGGCACGGTGCTCAAGTTGGCCAAGGTAGCTTGTGAGGCTGCAAGTCAAAGTGATATTTTATGGAGATACCTTCTAGGTTGAAGGTGCTAAAAAGTTTGTTGAAACTTAATGGAGTGTTAAAAATTTGATTTGTATGGCCTATTAATGGCATTTTGATATGTAAAATAAAAGCAACTACTTAAGATCCAAGTCAAAATAAAGGTAGTTCTCATTTAAGTGAAGAAAATTTTACCAAGGAAAGTGCAAAAGGCTTTCAACAAATATAGTTTATACACATACATATCATTTGGCAAGTGCCAATGTTAACTCAATGGCATAGACTTAGTGCTACTTGCAAATAAATTTAGGTCAACTAGACATCAAAGAAGTTTAGAAGAGGTTAGGACTTGAAACAAATCCATGTATGTGCATAGTCAACTGTGACTAAAGTTAGAGCAATTTGATTCAAGTTGGAGTATATCATTGGTGGATAATTAGTGCTAAGATATAAGGAATTGGATTAGACTAAAAATGCACAAAGACTATATATGCTAGGGTGTGGGCATCCCTCGAGATCCATGAATTAGTCGGTATTCAACATGAGTATATTGCAGATCTTGTGACCATCAAGTACTTGAGAGGGGCGTCTCTATGAGGAAATTGGGTTGTGGTGGTATGAGGATACCATAGATGCTATTCAAGGGTTTGATTTGTGATCTTGGTGTAGTTCCCATTGTGCGAGGGTGAGTATGAAGCTGCTATAAGTATGTAGTTATTCTAATGCTTGAGTTATTAATGGTCACTTTTACATGCTTATGTTAGGATGGATCCTTGGGGAATCCTAAATTTAATGATATGACAGCTAACATGTGTGGGAAATATTTGTAGCAATGAATGATTTTCTACAAATGGTTTACCATGATCATTTATTGAGGTGCGTTTGCTATGAATCTTGTATTATTTAAATCGATTTTTCATGCATGATAAATCCATGTAATTATGCATGAATATTAGTTTTCTGATGATGAAAATTATTGGGGCATCCCAATCATGAATTAACTTGGATCTTGAGTGATAATCATTTGCAAAGCAAAGCTACATGAATAGTTTTCACATGATTTAGTGATATGATTAAGAGATGCATGATTGAAAATCCATGTGCATGTGTATAAGTGGATACTAAGTTTTGTGGACTTTTAGTTGGCATAGTTGATTGGTGAAAATTTGTTTTGGCCATCAGCCATTTGTGAGCTAGTCGACTACTACAGCCACTTTATAAAACTATAAACACGTCAAGGAAGCTTGTGGAGGTAGACTACAAAGTAATTTTGGATAATTACAGATTATTCTAGGCTTTTCACAATATTTTCGGCCTAAAAATCAACACAGTATAATGTTTGGATTGCTTAGTGACTTATGGAACACATAACATAGACCTACAAATAAATCTTGGTGGGAAAAAAAAATGCCCTACTTAGAACATTTGTAGTATGAAAAAATATTGAGTAATACTATTGTGAAAGTTATGAGATTTAAATTTTCTAAGGTCATTTTGAGCCAAAAAGTGTGGAACATAAAATGTCGATTCAAATCTTAGTTAGAAAAGTGTTTGAAGGCTTGACAGAGGGTACCTATTATCTCAAGGAAACATTTGTAGCTCTAATTTGTGACTTGGTGGAGTGTTCGTGAAGATTGAATTGGTTTGGTAAAAATTTTGTTTTTGTGGTGAAAAATGTTGAAAAAATAGTGTGCTTGAAAAACCTCATTTCTCAATCATTTTTGGATTGTTATGACTCACCATGAAGCTCTCTCTTGAGTGCCCTAGTAGCAGGAAACTATTGGGAAAAAAAATGATAAAGAAAAGGTCTAAGATCATGGGAGAAGACATCTCTCTCTCTCTCTCTCTCTCTCTCTCTCTCTCTCTCTCTCTCTCTCTCTCTCTCTCTCTCTCTCTCTCTCTCTCTCTCTCTCTCTCTCTCTCTCTCTCTCTCTCTCTCTCTCTCTCTCTCTCTCTCTCTCTCTCATGGACTCTTCTTTATCAGAAACCACCACGCTTGATCATGCTAAAAACAAACATATATGGTTTGAGGGTCCTAAAACTTTTTTGCAAACCCAACTTTTCTTCATACTTTTCAAAATTATTTTCCCACCTTTTTTGGCTGGAAGGGAGCTTCCACGATACTTCCTACGAAACCACTATATGTAGCCTATTTTCGAAGGAGTTTTTTCTACTATACGGTGAGAAGAAGGTTGGAAAAGATGGCGCCCTTCCTGGCTTGAAATTATCTGCTTTAACTATACGGTATGTGGTTATGCTCGTTTTATATATGTGCATTCATCTCATGAATATGTATGATGGTTATCAGATGTTCTAAATGTTGAATGGGAATGTATGAACCCGTTGTCCAGCGATGGATCAATGTGGATTCATACAACTTGTGTTTGGCTTGATATAGACTTCATATACCTTCCGTTGTCCAGCAATGGACCAGCGATGAAGCATACTCATTTCTGGAGTGCTTGTTGAAGGTAGACTTGTAGCTGTCCAACGATGGACCTGCAGCGATCTATCATTAGCAAGAGAATCAAAATGTTGATATATATGGTAGGCTGTCCAGCGATGGACCAACGATGATCCAGTATTACCTTCCACATACTTCAGAATGCTTGTTAATGATAGTTTTACATCATATGTGATAAGCTGAGACAGAAGCTTCATAATGACCAGCGATGAAGCACTTCCTAACTCATGAATGGTTGTTTGGTTTCAAGCTCCTTATCATGGATATGAATGGATGATATCTTGGTGTGATAACTACAGTTTACATTATACGTTACTATCGTTCAATGAACAGCATGAATATGTGATTGTTCCTTAAGTAAATAAGGGTTAAGTACGTACTCCAGAAACGATGCTATGGTTGTTTCATACTTTTATTAAAACATACAACTCAGTTGCTGGCACATTCTATTTATGATTACTATACCTCATGCTTTAACCAGTTTCGTTATCATACTTGCAAATGACTGCTCTTGCAAAGGGAATACTACTGTATATTAGCACTAAAAAATGGAACATGCGCTCTCTGTAGCATCGAATATTACTATTAGCTTCATTTTCGGTTAGGTTCGACTTTGAGCCATAAAGCTATAAGCGTCTGCACAGATATGCACATCAAACCATTCACTTCAGGATTGTATAAGCAGCGAATGGTAGGCTCTCCATAAAGTATTTACTTTCGCTTTCAAAAAGACTGACAATAATGTTATAAACAATTTAATACTAAGGAAGGCAAAGAGCACTGGAGAGGACCAAACATGGCATCCTCACAAGATACCACTGCTACAATCATCCAAGTAAGAATTTTTCGAACAATTTTCAGAATTTGCAACTATCACATATGCTCGAAAGGTAAGGTGTCTCTTCACAAATGTATGCCATTCTAGGTGACTGTTAAAGACCTTAAGTATGAAAACTACTTGTTGGTTTATGAATAAAGGCTTCAAAGGGTTTGGTCTTTCTTTGTCAAGAGGAACTATGTGAAATTGTGTATCTCTCTCTCTACACCATTGTGGTGTACCTCCGACTATTCCTTGGTTGGGATACTACTAAATTTTTACCTTTTATCCGGTTCATAAGCTAACAAAGGTCTGTTTTTATGTTTTAGTCCACCAGATGGTTTCAGGATGCTGCTCTTTTGGGTTATGGGGAGCCCCTACCTCCACCTAACCATTTTATTTAGACGCTTATTTGTTGTATGAAAAAGGTCGTAATGATGCATTCTTTTATCATTGACACAGATAGGACTACTTGTTCTTCTGCTGGACCTGAAGATAAAGTTTTGTGTTTGAATGATCTGTTGGGGACTTTGGACTGGGTTAAGATCTATCTGGAGTTTGTTAAAAAGAAGGATACGGTGAGTATGGTAGAAGATCTGTATGGCCAGCTCAATGAATTTGTCGAAGTTTTTGAAGAAGATGAAAGATTTATTAATCTACACATTAGGAAAGTCTTTGCATGCCTTGAGAACGAGAATGGTAATTCTTCTGTTGATGTGCCACATACCTCCTCTAATGCACCACTTTCACCACACCCTCTGGTCTTTTTAGATGAGCTTGATGAGGACAGTGCTGTCAAATCCTTTTTGTACCCAACAAAATTATTGAGATCAAATCTACCCTTATCGCCTATAAGCTTTGGAGCCTTCCTACTGTTAATTTTCTTGCCTTGTGCCTACCGACCTTTTGGATCTTGATGTCACATCTTACTGAAAGAGAGATAGAAGTTTGGAAGTCCACTGCTTTACACAAAAATCCTTCTCTTGAAGCTCCTGTTGCCTTTGATACTGTTATTCGCATGAACAAATTTGAGCCTTCTCGTTGCCCTCCTGAGTCTGGGCCAAAATCAGAGGAAACTTTGAGACTGGCTTCAATAGGATGAACCTTCACCAAGTAAGAATCTGGAACTGGAAAGAACCTTTCTTTAATTGTAGGTGTGGTGATAAATGCAAAAGCAATTCATCCATTATTTGGTTTGACCACGCCATTTGGTTTATTATGAACAACCTAGGCAAGTTCTTCCCTGGTGCTTTTCTCCAAAACCAAATGAATGCTTTCCTCCTATGGCAACATAAGCCCACCAGAGATGTAGTTAAGGCATACCTTACCTTTCTTTTCATTTGACAGTACATGGTTGATGCCTCCATTGAGCTTGCCAAAGACTCTTCTGCCAAACTCCTGTCACACCTAGGCGATGCTGAGAATGGAACGCCTCCTTAAATGACCAAGATTTTCCACTCTTCAGGATAAATACTTTCAGAACACAAGAAAAAGGACGGGCAATTTTAATCTCAACAATCCAAACTCCGTAGTATCTGCATCCGGGACAGGAAAAAGAAGACGGATTACTGGAAAGGAAGGGCAAATAGCACAAAGAGCGACCTACCTATCAAACGGATGAATTTTTACCGAGATTAATCGGTTTGCAGGATGGGAAAAGGACAGAAAGGAGAGAAGTCAGCATCTCAGCGACAAGACGTCTACAGTTGACCACCAACAATGATTCAGAGAGCTCTTTTTTACATTTATGTTACCGCAATAGAGTTTTTGAAGCAATCCATGTGAAGATTTTTCATGCTCATGTTTTATTTAGACTATTCGGTGTTGCTTTCATGATATTACGTTCGGTTGGACTTACCTACCAAGTGTCAAAAGTGGTTGGTATTTTTCCTATCATGTCTTCTGTGATTTTGACATAGAAAACTTACATTCATGTGAATGCTTATCTCTTAATAGATTCAAGAACTTCGTTGCAAATAAATTTGGACATGATATTTCTACGGATAGCAATATTGTTAAGAGCCCGATTTTATGTAAATCTTTAGAGATGGGTCTCAATCATATTAGCTTTTGAAAAAACAATGTGAATGAGGTGGCTTTTGAACTTTATGATGGGTGGTTCAAGTTAATCATATTGTTGCCTATGCATGAACATTTAACTGAAGAAACTGTAAGGGAGCATGCGACTTTATGTAAAAACATTGCCATGGAATTTATCGAAAAAAAGAACTTGGTTTTATGGCAATAAGGACACAATTGCAAAAATACAAACTGCTAAAAAAAAAAATTATGGCTCACAAATCTACTCTACATCAATGGCATTGACAAGGCGCAACACAATCCAAGTTTCATATGTAAATTCCTTGTACGAAAACTTGCCTTAGATAGACTCAGTAGTCCTGACTTCAGCCCCTTTCCTAATGATCAAGAAAACTCGGTTACGGAAAGTATCACTTATGTCATGGAAAAGCTCAATGGATTTTTACCCAATATCTTCATAGGGAACGACTCTTTGCCATATCTACTTTGTACGTACAAAGCCCACAAGGAATCTTTTAGATGGATTGCCAATGCGCATGATTGTTGCTTTACTAAACTCGCAAAATTCCTAACAAGAGCTCTTGGTATGTTGTCACCATTCCTCAAGGAAGGTGCAGGCCTTGAGGCAAAGACATACAAGGGTATCCTAAATGTGGATACATGCTTATTTTGGCAATGCGAGTCCTCGATCGATTTTTATCTCAATTAACCATCAAAGATTACCAATGTATGGGTTGCAGATATCTCTAAATGCTATGAAAACATACCTTTAGATGGCATTGATGGGCTGAAAACTATCGTGAATAAATCCATTACATATGCGTTCAAACATTTAAATAAAAGTTTTCTGAGTTTCAAATGGAAACAAGAGAGGGAGGCTTATAAATGGTCATGGAATAATAAAAAGCCGGAAGGATGGTACAATATCGATAAAAATCTCTTATGCTTGTGGAATGCCTTTCTGATTGACAATTGTATTGTCAAAACTTGGAGACAGATTCGTGGTATATCAATGGGTTTTTCATGCTCACCTACTTGGTGTAACTGGTATCTTGCGTTCTTTGAAGTCCTTTTTCAATACTTACATTACATACATTTGGCTTCCAATAGGCCAGTCTACAACTCGTACAAAGTAATTATCTCCCAAGTTATTTTTGCTATGTATTGCTGCAATGATCAAGATACTTGTATAAGAGAGGTAGCTATTTTACTTGACGCTTTTCAAAAAAATGGTTTTATGAGGGAAAAGCTTTGCCTTATCGTTAACAAACTGCTTTTGACTAATACTTTTCCAGGTTTGTCCTATGATCTACCACAGTGTATTAAAGGTCTGAGGGTGGACAGTTAGCTATCCCTTATGGGGAGCTAACTGCCCTCTAAGGGATTCACTACCTACGGGTCGATTGGTGGGTTCTCTCTCTCTCTCTCTCTCTCTCTCTCTCTCTCTCTCTCTCTCTCTCTCTCTCTCTCTCTCTCTCTCTCTCTCTCTCTCTCTCTCTCTCTCTCTCTCTCTCTCATGGACTCTTCTCTCTCTCTCTCATGGACTCTTCTTTATCAGAAACCACCATGCTTGATCATGCTAAAAACAAAATGATAAAGAAACCACCACGCTTGATCATGCTAAAAACAAACATATTTCCATGATACTTCCTATGAAACCACTATATGTAGCCTGTTTTAGAAGGAGTTTCTTCTACTATACGGTGAGAAGAAGGTTGGAAGAGATGGTGCCCTTCCTGGCTTGAAATTATCTGCTTTAACTATACGGTATGTGGTTATGCTCGTTTTATATATGTGCATTCATCTCATGAATATGTATGAAGGTTATCAGCTGTTCTAAATGTTGAATGGGAATGTATGAACCTGCTGTCCAGCGATGGACCAATGTGGATTCATACAACTTATGTTTGGCTTGATATATATTTCATATACCTTCCGCTGTCCAGCGATGGCGATGAAGCATACTCATTTCTGGAGTGCTTGTTGAAGGTAGACTTTGGACCTGCAGTGATCTATCATTAGCAAGAGAATCAAAATGGTGATATATATGGTAGGCTGTCCAGTGATGGACCAGCGATGATCCAGTATTACCTTCCACATACTTCATAAAGCATGTTAATGATAGTTTTACATCATATGTGATAAGCTGAGACAAAAGCTTCATAATGACCAGCGATGAAGCACTTCCTAACTCATGAATGGTTGTTTGGTTTCAAGCTCCTTATCATGGATATGAATGGATGTTATCTTGGTGTGATAACTACACCTTACATTATACGTTACTATCCTTCAATGGACAGCATGAATATGTGATTGTTCCTTAAGTAAATAAGGGTTAAGTACGTACTCAGAAACGATGCTATGGTTGTTTCATACTTTTATTAAAACATACAACTCAGTTGCTGGCACATTCTGTTTATGGTTACAATACCTCATGCTTTAACCAGTTTCGTTATCATACTTGCAAATGACTGCTCTTGCAAAGGGAATACTACTGTATATTAGCACTAACAAATGGAACTTGCGCTCTCTGTAGCATCGAATATTACTACTAGCTTCATTTTCGGTTAGGTTCAGCTTCGAGCCATAAAGCTATAAGCGTCTGCACAGGTATGCACATCAAACCATTCGCTTCAGATTTGTATAAGCAGTGAATGGTAGGCTCTCCATAAAGTATTTACTTTCGCTTTCAAAAAGGCTGACAATAATGTTATAAACGATTTAATACTAAGGAAGGCAAAGAGCACTCGAGAGGACCAAACATGGCATCCTCACAAGATACCACTGCTACAATCATCCAAGTAAGAATTTTTCGAACAGTTTTCAGAATTTGCAAGTATCACATATGCTCGAAAGGTAAGGTGTCTCTTCACAAATGTATGCCATTCTAGGTGACTGTTAAAGGCCCTAAGTATGAAAACTACTTGGTTTCTACTCAGTTCGACTATATCACTTCATAAGTAATATAATTTCTTTGCATTTAATAACACCCACGTTGTCCCGAAGTAAGGGTTTTTCTCATGTTATCTTGGACAACATGGATTTGCGTAAGATAAATGGTTCTTCCATAAGGATTAGAATGGCATGGATCTGCCCTGATACCTTGTAAAAACCATGAGAACCTCAACAATAAAATGAACCTATCCGATACAAGGGTCCAAAAAACCACGGGGTGAATATGGGGCTACGATAAATGAAAGTTTAATCGTAGCTACACTATTCAACCATGGCTTGTGATCATTTATTACCCATTCGGTTGTCATATCAGTTTATGGTGAGATACGACTAGAAAGCATGGATATGCTCAGGAGTATGGACAGTAGTGCGTGATGTTTCTTAAGTCACACGGGTTAAAATAGCATGGATTTGCTCTGACACCGGCACACGTGTTCACACCATGGCTTTTAGCGATAAGCAATATATACGGTGAAAACTTTTCATTCTTGTGCTATAAACAAATTAAACTAATACGAACCAATGCCCAAAAATTGATCAACATGGCACTTGCCCTGATACGGTAACGGAGGGGCTTGGCCTATCGCTATAAAATCATCTTTGTGTTTGGAAAGACTGGACTATGTTTTAAAATGCTATTTATGCTTATGAGTAGTATAACTTCTTTTGGACATGGATAACAACTAACGCTCAGCTATGACACCTATCTTTCCCACTGTACTAACTCGTGCGGTTTTGTGTTGTGGGATGAGTGTTTTAAGAGTCGTTATGCTATACGGTGCTTTACTGTACTGTATTTTACTTTTCAGCTTTACTGTACCTTGTTGGTTTATGAATAAAGGCTTCAAAGGGTTTGGTCTTTCTTTGTCAAGAGGAACTATGTGAAATTGTGTATCTCTCTCTCTACACCATTGTGGTGTACCTCCGACTATTCCTTGGTTGGGATACTACTAAATTTTTACCTTTTATCCGGTTCATAAGCTAACAAAGGTCTGTTTTTATGTTTTAGTCCACCAGATGGTTTCAGGATGCTGCTCTTTTGGGTTACGGGGAGCCCCTACCTCCACCTAACCATTTTATTGAGACGCTTATTTGTTGTATGAAAAAGGTCGTAATGATGCATTCTTTTATCATTGACACAGATAGGACTACTTGTTCTTCTGCTGGACCTGAAGATAAAGTTTTGTGTTTGAATGATCTGTTGGGGACTTTGGACTGGGTTAAGATCTATCTGGAGTTTGTTAAAAAGAAGGATACGGTGAGTATGGTAGAAGATCTGTATGGCCAGCTCAATGAATTTGTCGAAGTTTTTGAAGAAGATGAAAGATTTATTAATCTACACATTAGGAAAGTCTTTGCATGCCTTGAGAACGAGAATGGTAATTCTTCTGTTGATGTGCCACATACCTCCTCTAATGCACCACTTTCACCACACCCTCTGGTCTTTTTAGATGAGCTTGATGAGGACAGTGCTGTCAAATCCTTTTTGTACCCAACAAAATTATTGAGATCAAATCTACCCTTATCGCCTATAAGCTTTGGAGCCTTCCTACTGTTAATTTTCTTGCCTTGTGCCTACCGACCTTTTGGATCTTGATGTCACATCTTACTGAAAGAGAGATAGAAGTTTGGAAGTCCACTGCTTTAAATCCTTCTCTTGAAGCTCCTGTTGCCTTTGATACTGTTATTCGCATGAACAAATTTGAGTCTTCATGTTGCCCTCCTGAGCCTGGGCCAAAATCAGAGGACACTTTGAGACTGGCTTCAATAGGATGAACCTTCACCAAGCAAGAATCTGGAACTGGAAACGACCTTTCTTTAATTGTAGGTGTGGTGATAAATGCAAAAACAATTCATCCATTATCTGTTTTGACCACGCCATTTGGTTTATGATGAACAACCTGGGCAAGTTCTTCCCTGGTGCTTCTCTCCAAAACCAAATGAATGCTTTCTTCCTATGGCAACATAAGCCCGCCAGAAATGTGGTTAAGGCATACCTTACCTTTCTTTTCATTCGACAGTACATGGTCGATGCCTCCATTGAGCTTGCCAAAGACTCTTCTGCCAAAGTCCTATCACACCTAGGCGATGCTGAGAATGTACGAGAGATAGAACGCCTCCTTAAACGACCAAGCTTTTCTACTCTTCAGGATAAATACTTTTAGAACACAAGCAAAAGAACGGGCAATTTTAATCTCAACAATCCAAACTCCATAGTATCTGCATCCAGGAAAGGAAAAAGAAGACGGTTTACTGGAAAGGAAGGGCAAAGTAGCACAAAGACCGACCTACCTATCAAACGGATGAATTTTTACCGAGATTAATCAGTGTGCAGGATGGGGAAAGGACAGAAAGGAGAGAAGTCAGCATCTCAGCGACAGGACGTCTACAGTTGACCACCAATGGTGATTCAGGGAGCTCTTTTTTACATTTATGTTACCGCAATAGAGTTTTCGAAACAATCCATGTGAGCACTTTTTATGCTCATATTTTATTCAGACTATTCGGTGTTGTAGATGAATGATTTCATGATATTACGTTCGGTTGGACTTACCTACCAAGTGTCAAAAGTGATTGGTATTTTTCCTATGATGTCTTCTGTGATTTTGACATAGAAAACTTACATTCATGTTAATGCTTCTCTTAATAGATTCAAGAACTTCGTTGCAAATAAATTTGGGCATGTTATTTCTATGGATAGCAATATTGTTAAGAGCCCGATTTTACGTAAATCTTTAGAGATGAGTCTCAATCATATTACCTTACAAAAAAACAATGTGAATGAGGTGGCTTCTGAACTTTATGATGGGTGGTTCAAGTTAATCATATTGTTGCCTATGCATGAACATTTAAATAAAGAAACTGTAAGGGAGCATGCGACTTTATGTAAAAACATTGCCATGGAATTTATCAAAAAAAAAGAACTTGGCTGTATGGCAATAAGGACACAACTGCAAAAATACAAACTGCTAAAAATGAAAAATTATGGCTCACAAATCTACTCTACATCAATGGCATTGACAAGACGCAACACAATCCAAGTTTCATATGTAAATTCCTTGTACAAAACCTTGCCTTAGATAGACTCAGTAGTCCTAACTTCAGCCCCTTTCCTAATGATCAAGAAAACTCGATTACGGAAACTATCACTTATGTCATGAAAAATCTCAATGGATTTTTACCCAACATCTTCATAGGGAACGACTCTTTGCCATATCTACTTTGTACGTACAAAGCCCACAAGGAATCTTTTGTGAAAAATGCAAAAATAAGCTTGGTAGAGGCCAAAAAACTTGTATATAGATAAACACACATGTGTGGAGCCTGTCCCCACGTGTGAAAATAGTGTACTTGTCATGTACCATAATCATATAAGTTGTACATATGATTTAGTTCAAGTTCTAGTGGCTAAAAAGGCCAAAAACTAGTTTTCTAGACATATGACACATGGCATTAATCTATTGATTGCATGAGCCACATCCTTTGGTTAGGTGTCATATCACATGTGTAGAGGACACATCACATGTGTGGAATAAGCTGAAGTAGGCCAATTTTGACTTCTAGAAGATTTCCAGGTAGATCTCCATATAGAAAGAAAATGGACCAAAAGTGCTCAAAATAGAAGGTTTTGTCCAAGTGTCAGTTTTGCATGATGAATCATCATATGACAAAGCACCTTCACACATGTGGGATCATAGGGATTATCAGTACCACAAGCTCCCACTTATTGTATATATAGAGCCACATTTGGCCATAATCAATGTGAGACACCAATCTTGGTTTTGGAAGCAATTTTGAGTGATTCTCTCCATTTGTCTACATTTCTTTTGATTGTTTTGAGGTTCTATCAATGTGTACTTGATTTTTAGGTTGGAGTCCATACTCAGACAGTGTTTCACACGTGTGAAACCATAAAGTAAACTTACCCTCAATTAATGATTGTTCTTGTTAGGATTTTGTGTCTAGAATTGATCTAGATTGATCTTAATTTGAAGTAGATTGATAGATCAAGTAATCTGACAACCAATCCCTCTTGAGGATCAGATTTTTGTACTTTTTTCACATGGTATCAGAGCCTAGTACAAGAGGTTTTGTTGAAATTGATAGGGTTAATCCAAATCAAAGCCAAAATTAGCAGTTACTTGGAAACTAGTCAAATTTTGGGTAGCGAGTTGGATTTGATAGATATTCTCAAAAATTTTGGACCAGAACTTCTTGTGGGCTGTAGGAACCCTTTTCACACGTGTGAGGCCGTACAGCTCCGGTTTTGGCTGATAAAATTCAAAAATTTGTACAATTTGACTCACACACCCAATTTGAGAGATTTTTGGTGCAAAATCAAGCGCAGGCCTTGAGGCAAAAACATACAAGGGTATCCTAAATGTGGATACATGCTTATTTTGGCAATGCGAGTCCTCGATCGATTTTTATCTCAATTAACCATCAAAGATTACCAATGTATGGGTTGCAGATATCTCTAAATGCTAATGAAAACATACCTTTAGATGGCACTGATGGGCTGAAAACTATCATGAATAAATCCATTACATATGCGTTCAAACATTCAAACAAAAATTTTTTGAGTTTCAAATGGGAACAAGAGAGGGAGGCCTTTAAATGGTCATGGAATAATAAAAAGCCGAAAGGATGGTACAATATCGATAAAAATCTCTTATGCTTGTGGAATGCCTTTCTGATTGACAATTGTATTGTCAGGTTAGGAAACAAAACTTGGAGACAGATTCATGGTATATCGATGGATTTTTCATGCTCACCTACTTGGTGTAACTAGTATCTTGCGTTCTTTGAAGTTCTTTTTCAATACTTACACTACATACATTTGGCTTCCAATAGGCCGGTCTACAACTCGTACAAAGTAATTATCTCCCAGGTTATTTCTGCTATGTATTGTTGCAACGATCAAGATACTTGTATAAGAGAGGTAGTTATCTTACTTGACGCTTTTCAAAAAAATGGTTTTATGAGGGAAAAGCTTTGCCTTATCGTTAACAAACTGCTTTTGACTAATACTTTTCCAAGTTTGTCCTATGATCTACCACTGTGTATTAAAGGTCTGAGGGTGGACAGTTAGCTATCCCTTATGGGGAGCTAACTGTCCCCTAAGGGATTCACTAGCTACGGGTCAGTTGGTGGGTTCTCTCTCTCTCTCTCTCTCTCTCTCTCTCTCTCTCTCTCTCTCTCTCTCTCTCTCTCTCTCTCTCTCTCTCTCTCTCTCTCTCTCTCTCTCTCTCTCTCTCTCTCTCTCTCATGGACTCTTCTTTATCAGAAACCACCACCTTGATCATGCTAAAAACATACATATATGGTTTGAGGGTCCTAAATCTTTTCTGCAAACCCAACTTTCGGAAAATTCTTCATACACCTAATGTTAGTAACATTCAAAGCATGGTATGGCTCTGATACCATGCAAAAATTCCAGCAACTTCACACGTGTGGGGAACCACAACAAATGTGTGAATGATCTTGGCCATGCTTTGTGGTGGCACACAGATCACCTGTAGAGCAATCCTGCAATCTACCAACATATATGAGGCTAGAGCACAATCTAGAATGCTACAGTTCAAAGCTACAATAATTCCTCACAATTAGGAAAAGTACACAAGCTTGATCATGTATGAAGAAGACACAAAATCCGAGTTAGAGAGAGAATATCAAAACAAGCAAAATAGCATGAGATCCAATTTTGACATTATGACATTACCAAAGCTTGATTCATCGTTAGATATGAATGAGAATCATATGTACATATATAGGAGAGCCAAAATTTGTGGTACTACTTGAATTTAATGCATTTCCTATACCTAATCAAATGTAAACTACTACCATATTGACACCTAACAGCTTGCATGCTAAAATTGCACCTAATTTCTACCTACTTTGTTCAAATGTCAAATTCGCAACTAGATATGTACAAAACTACATGCATGTGTCCAATAGTATTTGTATGCTTGCATGTGACTTCCCTAGATGAATTGGACATGTGTAGAACATGTATACTGACTTGCATGTTGCATGCATGCACTCTAACTAACTTTGCATGTCATCTACTTTTATGCATGTCTACAAATCTAGATCTACCTAACTCAAACTCGCCCTAATCTACAAGGTCATGTGCTCAATTCACATACATTTGATATATACAATGGAACAAAGTTAATATAGTTCAAATATGACCATCTAGACATTGTGCATGTCATGTAGCTCGAGTTTGTACATGCTAGAGAATGATATTTACAACTTGTAAATGCAGAAGCAAGATGATTTTTCTCATCAACCCCTATAGACAAGTTGGATAGCTTTTTATTCTTCACAATGTACTACAATTTCAAAAAGTGTTCATTCAAATGCTTTTAGACTAATATAACTTTGAAAAGTCAAACTCTAAGTCTAATATGAAAATTGGCCTCAATTGTCAAATATACAAATATGACCAAAATAGCAAAACTAGTTGATATTTCTCACACCTCCTCTTCAACTGGTTTTAGCATAGACTTTGAGAACACTCCAAGTGAAGTCCTATGCTTCATGAACAATTCTTTTCCCAATGCTTTAAAGTAGCATCCATGATTGATATAGAGAATAGTGTCCACTTTGGATGCTTCACTTACATCAATTTTACACATCAAGATGTAAATAAAACATGAATAACCAAATAGAATGTAAATGAGATGATTCCTCCATGTTATAAACTTTGAACTCTCTAGAAAATTACAGCAACCAAACAAGAAATGTGAGTGATAACCATTTTCTTGCTTGTTTCCTCTCTCTTTGTCCTTTCTTGATATGTATCCACCATGAAACTCCATGAATGAGCCTCCATCTCCATCTTGCCACAAGATGCCATCATCACTTGATGAATTGATCATGAATGAGTGAGATAATGAGCCTCCAATAGCTTCATTTCCATCCGCTAAACCAGCCAAGAATGCTAGTACATCTCCATCATCAAAATGATGCAATTTAGCTAGTTTTACCATATCTTGACAATTTGCACACATTCACATGAAATTGCTCCATATGTGAGCCTTGAAGGCATATGTCTATCACTTGATGTTCTCCTTGGATTTTGACTTGATGAAGGTCCTTCATCATCACCATCTAAAGTAGGATCCTTTACATCAACATCAAGAATGTTTTCATAGATATGGCATGGAGGACTACAAGCCCATAGACACACCTATGGATCCAGGAGCTAAGCTGTCAAAAGACATGTTCCCCAAAACTCACACAGATCAGCAAGAAATGTGCAGGTATCCTTATCAGTCTGTCATAGGATCTATTATGTATTCTATGATCTGCACACGACTTGATCTAGCATATGCAGTAAGCACATTGTCTCAGTATATGTCCAATCCAGGCCTACAGCACTGGAAAGCTCTACAAAGAGTACTGAGATACATTCAAGCTACAACACACTATGCTTTGAGATATAATGGCAATACAGAAGCTGCACTCACATTGACCACTTATTCAGATTTAGATTGGGCAGGAGACGTGGATACCCAAAAATCCACATCAGGCTACATTTGTTTTCTTGCAGGAGGACCCATATCATGGAATAGCCAAAACCAGAAATGAATTTCTCTGTTCTCCACAGAATTAGAATATGTTGCAGCTACATCAGCAGTGAAGGAAATAATCTAGCCAAGGAGGCTGCTGCAGGATCTGCAATTCCCACAGATCAGTCCAACAATACTCCAGTGCGACAATCGAAGCTGCATAGCTCTTTCTCTGAACCCACGAACTCATAATAGAACTAAGCATATAGAAGTTCAATTTCATTTTCTTAGAGAGAAAGTTTAGAGTCAAGATGTTGTACTGAGTTACTGTACCTTACAGTTTGTACCAGACCCGATCTAGTCTTTTTTGTTTATGCTTTAAGCCAATTCTCTTCCAATCCTGGCATGGCACATTGGCAAATGGCAAAACGAATCCTACAATACCTGAAGGGTACCCAAAATATGGGATTAACCTACAGAGTAGAAAATGAAAGAAAAGGATTCGAGCTGCACCACTACAGTGATGCAAGCTGGGCGAGTTGCAAAGATGACAACAAGTCTGTAACTGGAAGATGTTCAATAGCGTGCAAAGTAGCAATTAGCTGGATATGCAAAAAGCAAACCTTGGTAGCTCAATCCTCGTCGCAGCTTGAATGAGGTAGTTTGGTTGCGGATGATGCTGGAGGCAATTAGGATACCACAAGGAGGACCATGCACGATGATGATGGATTCTCAGAGTGCCATTTATCTATCCCAAGATCATGTCTTCCATTCAGAGACAAAACACATACCTCTGAAGAACCATCACATTCGAGATTTGATCTCGAAAGGAGAGCTCCAGGTCTAGTACATAAAGTTTGAAGACATGATTGCAGATCTGCTCACGAAGTCGCTCAACAAGCCACTCTTTGCAAGGCAAAGAAAGACAATTGGATTAAACGTGCAAAGCTGCAAGGTTCAAGAGGGAGTGTCAAAAATTGTGAACTCCTGCAACTTTGTTCCGACGCGAAGCGAAACGACACGAAGTGAAGGTCAAATGGCAAACAATTTGCAAAAGTCAACATACTTAAAAAACCCTAAGACATGAAACAAAGCAAAACTCGAAAGTCGAATGATTCGCAAAAGTCAAACATGCCTCCATGACCAAAAGACACGACATGACATGAAACAAAAAGAAAACGAAAGAAAATCTTTCGCGATGCCAGCTGGCAGTTCAACGTGTGTGGAGCTTTGAACTTCACAATCAGTTGAAATAGTTAGCAATAACAGAGAGTAACTAACTAGTTGATTAGCGTTAACTAAGATCAACATGCTGAAGGAGGAATTTCGACGAGAATGCCAGTGCACGAGATGCCAGAAACCTTCAAGAACTATACCTTAGATGACGTGGTAATCATGATGCCTCAAGCACAAAGAGATACTGTTCAAAATCAGGAACCAGCGAAACAAGCCTTTGAAGGACCTGCGCAGATGCAACCTATGAATTTAGAAAAGCCAGGTGAAGAGTAGAAGACGGTGCATGTGGGAGAACAACTGACACCCACTCAATTCACAAGGCTATGCACATTATTGCTAGAATACAAAGATTGCTTCGCATGGAACTACGAGGATTTGAAGGGTATACCACCAACCATAGTCCAACATACCATACCCTTGGTGGATGGAGCAATCTCCAAGGTGAGCCGCTACTATCGTTGCAACCCGAACTATACAAAATTGATCAAGCAGGAGTTGCAGAAATTACATGATGTTGATTTCATTTATGAAATCGAGCACACAGAATGGGTATCGCCGATAGTCATAGTTCCCAAGAAGAACATCAAAATGCGAACCTGTGTGAACCTGAAAGCGTTAAATGCAGTTACCAAGAAGGATCATTTTTCTTTAGTTCTTATAGACAGTGTTCTAGACAAAGTAGCAGGAGCAGAAGCCTACAGTTTTCTGGATGGTTTCAATGGCTACAATCAAGTGAAAATAGTGTCGTAAGATCATCACAAGACAACATTTGCAACGAAATGGAAAACCTATACCTACAAAGTGATGCGTTGGACTTTTAATGTCCCAAGTACCTTTCAATGAGTTATGCAGGTGACATTCAAAGAATATTTGCAAAGTTTTCTAGAGATCTTCTTGGATGATCTGTGCATGCACGGACCTAACTCTGCTCACGTGTCCAATTTGAAAAAGGTGCTGAAGGACTGCCACGAATATTGGATATCCTTGAACCCCGAGAAGTGTCAGTTTTGGATGACACATGGCCTCATTCTTGGCCATATAATATCCAGACACGGGATCGCCACAGACCTGTCAAAGATAAGGATCATTGTTGATCTTCCACCACCAGGAACGACCTACGGAGTCTATGTTTTCATGGGACATGCAAACTACTACTGGATTTTCATTCTACATTTTGCGGAGTTAGCACGACCAATCTACAAGCTCACAACAGAACCACATTGGATGGGGGAGGCCCTACAGGCTTTCCAGAAACTTAAGGATGCATTGGTCTCAGCACCAATATTATGTCCACTCAATTGGTTCATAGAGTTTCATGTGCATAAAAATGCATCAAAGTATGCAGTGGGAGCAGTCTTAACCCAGCCCAGTGAACACAAACATGATTTTTCAATCCGATTTGCTAGCCAACAGCTCAGTGATTCAGAGATAAACTATTCAACCATAGAACGAGAGGCACTGACTATGATCTATGCGGTTAAAAAATTTCGACATTACTTGATGGCCACACATTTTTCTTTTTATACGATCTATCAACCCTTGCTTTATCTTGTTAATAAAACTTGCAACACTAGAATAATCACTCGTTGGTTACTTTTGTTGTTGGAGTTTGATTTTCGGATAGTGGGTCGCAAGGAAAAGCAGTATTATATGGCAGATCATGTTTCGCAAATCAAGGGGAAGGAAACTACAGCCCTATTTGATGATGAGCTACCAGACGCTATCTTGTTTTACGTTGACATTGTACCTGAATGGGCCATTGACATTGTTGAGTATCTTATGTGGGGCCAACCGGATAAATCTCTACCCAAGGTGGAACAACAAAAACTGATTCTAAAAGCTAGACCTTATCAGTTGATTACCGACCAATTATATCGAAGAATTCTTCAAAGATGTATTCTTCCACATGAGGCCACCCAGATTATTTCAATTTTGCATGAAGACATGGGTGGTGGTCATTTTGCATCTGAAAGAAAAGAGAGCAAGGTGAGAGGCAAGGAAATCTAGCAATAGATGAAGAAGAACATAGCATTTGTGAATCTCTTGTTATGACTTCAAGTTTGGTTGCACATATAGATGGGAATGATCCTTTGTGGATTGATAGTGGAGCCTCATCTCACATGACAAGACATAAGGAATACTTTTCATCCTTATCTTCTTATGAGGGAGAGAGCAACATCATCTATACTACAAATGATGGTCAATGTGACATCAAAGGCATAGTCACAATTCCTATTTCTCTTTCAACAAACAGGAAAGGTAATCTTGAAAATGTATTGTACATTCCTTCAATCACTAAGAGCTTGCTTAGTGTTAGTTAAATGATTGACAAGGGGCTTGATATTGAGCTCATTGGAGATGCTTGTTTGATGAGTAAATGTGGAACCTTGATTGCTCAAGGAAGGAGGCATTGGAAGCTTTTCAAACTAGATGCATGTGTGATCTCTAAGCATGAAAGATGTATGGCTAGGGAATAATTGACAAACCAAGAAGGATGTATGGCTAGCGAAAAATTGACAAACCAAGGAATTTGGCATAAGAGGTTGGGCCATCCCAACTTCAAATCTTTGGAAGTAATGGAAAAGAAAGAGCATGTTCTTGGTCTCTTTAAAAGTCTTGTCGCAAATAATACATTTTGTGAACATTGTGCTTTGTCCAAATCTCATAGACTTGCTTATACTAGATCTACTTCTAGATCTAAAAAAGCTTTTCAACTTGTGCATTCGGATCTTCATTCTTTTAGTACAACTAGCAATGGTGGGGCAAGAATGTATGCAACTTTTATTGATGACTTTAGTAGGTATACTTGGGTCTATCTCTTAAGACCAAGGATGTTTGCTGCATTTGTCAAGTTTAAGAATGAAGTGAAAAATAAATTCAATACAAAGATCAAATGCTTGAGATCAGATAATGGAGGGGAATACACTTCAAATAAGCTCAAAGATTTTTGCATAGCACATGGGATTAAGAGGGAGTACTCTAGTCCTAGGACTCCACAATAGAATGGAGTGGCCGAGAGCCCTTTGTGAATGTGCCAAGGCAATGAGACTACATTCTAATCTTGCTAAGTCTTTTTGAGGGGAAGGTTTAGCATGTGCTACAGGTGGACAAGTACTTACTTGGATGGTAAGACTCCTTTTGAGGTCCTTCATGGTAGAAGTCCGAGTGTCAAGCATTGTAGAATCTTTGGTTGTACTTGTTTTGTCAGCATCACTCTTGATGATAGAACTAAAAAAGATCCTTCATCAAGGAAGGGCATATTTGTTGGCTATATTGAAGTAATCAAAGGCTTACAAGGTTACAGGCCTTCAACAAGAAAAGTTCTCATTTTTGTCATCTTTGAAGAAGGCAATGTACCAAAGAAAGTTGATGTTGATGAAACTAACAATCTTCATGTTGTTTCTCCTAGCTTTCATGATGGTGATGGATCTATGGATGATGGTGGTGGAGTTGCCTCTCCAAGTCAAGTTCCAAGATCCTCAAGGCGAAGGAAAAAGTCAACAAGGCTTACATATGATGAGAAGGGTAAGCAAGTTGTGGAAGGTACAAACTTGGCTTTACTCACATGTTTTGGTACATCTTATTGTGTGAATGATGTTATGCATATGGATGGTTGTCTTTATGAAATGGATGTCATTTATGGTCCTAGAAAACAAGTTTTGGTCAGTGGTTTTGATTGTCAAAAGGAAGATCAAGAGGTTGATCTTAATGTGCTTCATCAACACCAATTGGAACTTGGTAATTTGAAGCTAGTCAAGGGAATCAAAGAAGAATCAAATGGACAAGGCACTAAGGATATATTTTTGCAGGTTATTGAAGAATCAAATAAAGGCAAAGGATCAGCAAGGAAGTCTTGTTCAGACCTACTTTACTCATCTAACTTTATGTTTGAGCTATGTTATGTCAATGAGTGGAAATTGTCAAAATTTGGTGAATTTATGATCATCTTTTTGTATCCAATGGATCTTGAAGAAGGACTAGTGCTACCTACTAGTTATGTGGAGTATTATGGAGCTGGATTAGCATCATTGTTGCACTCTTTTACTCATGGATTTCCAAGGCTTGATGGTTCTTCATGGCAAGAAGACAATGGAGGCTCATTCATGGTGGATTTCAACACATACACCTCACAAGAAGTGAAATATGGAGAAGACATGCAAGCAAGCATTCATAACTTTCATTTGTTAGATGTTTGTTATTGTTTTACAGATATTTCAAAGGTGAAAACATGGAGGAATCATTCCATTCCAATTCTATGTTATTCTTCATGTACTAGTTTCATCTTGAAATGTAAAACTGATGTAAGAAATAGTGAAACATTCAATATGGACACTATTATCTATATCAATTATGAAGTTTATTGTTTTGTACATATTAGGATCATTGAGAGGATATCTATCCTTAATATGGAAATTGTTCTTAAGTTATATCAAAGTGGTGTTGTAAAACTAGCAACCAAAGTTGAAGAGGGAGTGCAAAAATTGTCAACATTTTCTTGACTAGTTTTAGGCCAAATTTGGTAATTTTGGCACATAGTTTTAGATCTAACCTTTCACACGTGTGAAAGAGGGCTAGATACTTTTATTTTAGTATATATTTCATATTGAAGGAGTGTCAAACTTCAGGACCTTCAAAATGAAACCAAAATCAGGTCATTTGGATAGATAGGCCAAAATTGGCTATTTTAGGCTAGTGGTGCCCTAAAATTGGGCCCTAAGCTCTAGAGAGGAGAAAGAGTCATCCCTCTTAGCTATATTAGGCTGAATTTCATGGAGAAACATGTTGAAGAAACCTATTGTATGATTCATTGAGATTAATAATTGTCATTGTTTCTTCCTCTATTGAGAGCATTGTCTTGTGTATTGTCTTCAAGCTTTTGTGTATGATCTTAAGAGGTTTTTAAAAGTGGTAGGCTGATGGAGACTTACTAGGTTGTACCACCCCTTATTCATGTAATTATGTAAATGCCTACTTACCTCAGCCTCTTCCGATGCACTCATCCGATAAGGACGTTGTGCGATTGAAATTGAGCCAGGTATAAGGTCGATTTTATGATCAACTGTCCTTTCGGGTGGTAAACCTATAGGAAGGTCTAGAATAAACATCATCAAATTTCTGCCTAAGTTCATTATAGGCTTCAAAATTTGTAGTGTTCTCACTGGGTATATATATGGCATTTATGTTAAGCTTTTTTTATCATTGCAGCAAATGAAATCATTATGAAAACATAAATAAACTTTAAAATCAGAATTCCTCATTATTGAATTAAGTACCTGTTTAGAATAAGGATTAACATTTTTAGTTTTAACACTTAAACTAGCCTTGATCTTAATCAAAGAATTCTCATGCATAAAAGATAAAGATTTTTCAACAAAATCAATTCTCAATGACTTATTCTTATCAAAATGCCATTGTTGCCCGAGAACAATATCTACATTAGCTAATGCAGCAACATGGAATTCTAGTTTTTCAGAGTAATCCTGTATGTTTAACTCTACATTAGGAACAACATAATCCATAAACCTAGAATTGCTTCCCGATGCCATTGTCACACATTATTTTTTCTCACTTTTTCGGGTAGGAAGGTTTAGCGTCTGCACCAAATTTACATTAATAAAGTTATGAGTGGATCCTGTGTCAAAAAGGACATTAACAACTCGATCTTTAACTTTACCTTTAATGCAAATAAGGTCATTAGGTTTAAAAACTAAAGAACTAAGAAAACATACATCCATTTCATTACTTCGAGATAGATTACCTGAGGTAGATGCTGGTGTTTTGATGCAATCTCGTGCAAGGTGACCCTCGCCATCACTTCTCTTGATGAAATTTGATGGTCTTCTACAAACATTTTTTCATACTACCTAGCCTTCCCATACATTATTGCATTTCACTCTTTGGTTTTATCACTAATTGAACTCCATTATTCACAAGTACTATTACTTGACTTGATGTTTTTTCTATGTCTCTTGTCTTTTAGAAGACCTACTTGTTTTCAAACAGGTTGCCCACAACCTTGTGTGATGGGTAGCATCAGATTCATCTTCCATTTCTTACTTATATCATCAATATTCTCATGCCATTTTGGCATGCCAAAATGTGCACCTATATGCATGCATGTCTACAAAAGTCAAAAGATTTGTATTCAAATCACCTTATTGAAATGAATGAAAATAATTGTCCAATAGGTTTCATGTTTATGAAAGCTCAATTTCTTCTCATGAAGTCTTGAGATCAATTCACTTGGTCACATAAAAGACACATAAGATGAGAAAATTAAGGTAACATTATACTATAAAATGAAAAAATGTTGAAATTGTGTTCAATTGGTTGTCCTTTTTCATGTCTTCCAAAGTTATAACATGTGGGTCATGCATTGAATGTTTAATCTCATGATGTAGAATTATCACGACAATAGACTTAGTGGACCTCATAGTCATTGATGGTGCACAGTTTGACTTTACACCCCCCACATAAAATATCGTAGAAGAGCTTTGAAAAGTCATAATTACAAAAAAGAAATAACCAAATTATACTTCAATTCTAAGATGAGACCACATTTTGTATCCACGTACATGAATTTCATGTCAGTAATCATGAAACATTAGGAACAAGATGCTCAATATGAGCACCTATGATCTTATTATCAAAATTTTACTAATAAATTCTTTTAGGACAATAATGTTTAACTTGAAATTTTCTTATGCATGCTAAAAGCTTGTTTCAACTATTTTTCACATTATAGCAAAGTGTAACATTTGTTACATTAATGCTTGTCTACTAAGAAGATGCCCGACAAAAAAATGTGTAAGTTTTCAAAAACAATTGTACCATTATTATATGCTTGATAAGATATAAAAAGGTAAGGATTTGAACACTCAAAGCTACTCATGTCGAATTCAATATCTTTTTGGAAGAATATTTGGTGTTCAGTTTCGATCATTGCCATTTTTCATTTTGTAAAGGAGAACTAGTTGAGCAACTATCGATTTGACATGTCCTATGCATATCAAATGACTTCTTAGCTTACTACCAAGGACACAAAACTTGTTGTTGGTATTGTTTGGAATGACATCTCTAGTCCATTGGACATATATGTAAGAAAATTACTATGCATGTACCAAGTTATAAAAAATTTATCAATGGTCCACAATTGTAGTCAAGTTGGAGAAGAGCGGTTCATGTTGCGGTCAAGACCCATGTTCAAATCTAGTCATGCAAAATAAAAGACAACTAAGAGAACACTTGCTCCAAAAGTAGCTATATCTTCTATGTGCTTGTATGTTGATATTCAAATTAAATTTTATGCTTAATCATGTTGTAAAAAAAATCAAGGATGACAACAATTTTACAATGTTTCAAATACTAATGGTTGACTCCTTTAATAATGGGTGTACATATTCAAGTTCTTGAATATTAGAATATTAAACATGTTCAACATTCAACAAGTAAGATCTCATCCATGATATTAGGCTAAAATATTGCCCAGTACCATATACAATCTCTACATTGGATCAACATTTTTACATTCTTAGTTTTTAGCAAAAGATCACTTGTCGGTTCATATTTTGTTGGTTTACATGTAGAAAAGGTTATACACAATGATCTCTATATGAACATTGACCTTAAGTGAACTTGATATCTAAGTTGTATTCAAACACTACAATTTTCAAGAGTAATGTTGGAGATAATCAAGTCATATAAGCTAGCATATTCATGTAACCATCCTATAATGGTCATAGTAGACAATGTCCTAACTTAAAATTTTAAAAAAAAATCATATGAATCCTAAGATTTTACTAGCTTTCATTGAGCTTTGCCAAGTTTGATGGATCTTCAACATATCTTGATCAATGAAGAATATAGGCTCCAAGCAAGAGGTGGATCTTCATCATCATCTCAAGTTGGAGAGGAGGCTATGTTCATCAAGGGAAAATTCAAGGGCAAAAGCAAAAGTAAGTGGTCTAAAGGACAAGATCAAGGGGAGGCTTCTTCAAATGGCAAAAGGAAAGATAGGTCAAAGATAAAGTGCTTCTATTGTGGCATCAAAGGACACTTTGCAAGTGAGTGCTACAAGAAGAAGAGAGATCAAGGGGACAAGCAGGGCAATCTTACTCGTGATGAAGATGGTATGGATGTTCAAAATTCAAATGATGATGCTTTTGTGATGTCTTCATGTATGCTTGCTAATGATGGAGATCTAGATCCATGGTGGATTGATAGTGGTGCAAGCTCACACATGACTTTTCAGAAGGAATACTTCACTTCTTTGTTGGCATATGAAGATGACAAGAAGGTGATCTACACGGCCAATGATGGTGAGTGTGAAATCAAAGGGATTGGCACAATTCCTATTTCTCTCTCTACAAATAGGAATGTTCATTTGCAGGATGTTTTGTTCATACCTTCCATTACCAAGAATTTACTTAGTGTGAGTCAATTCCTAAGTAAAGGTTTCAAAGTTGATTTGATGGAGATGCTTGCATGGTCAAAAGGAAGGATATCTTAATTGCAAAAGGTAAAAGACAAGGGAAGTTGTTCGAACTAGATGCTTGTGGTATTGCTAACCAAGTTTGATGTGTGGCAAGTGAGAAAATACCTATTCAAGAGATTTGGCATAAAAGGATGGGGCACCTCAACTTCAAGTCATTGGAGGTAATGGCAAGGAAGAAGGTTGTGATTGGTCTTCCAAGTTCCTTAAGTAATGACAAGCATGTTTGTGAGTCTTGTGCTTTGTCTAAGTCACATAGACTACCTTATACTATATCTATTTCTAGATCTACAAAGCCTTTTCAACTTGTACATTCGGATATTCATGGATTTACTACAATTAGCAATAGTGGAGCTAAGATGTATGTAACATTCATTGATGATTTTAGTAGATTTTGTTGGATCTATCCACTAAAGAGCAAGGATGAAGTGTATGATGTCTTTGTCAAGTTCAAGAATGCAAGGCAGAACCAATTTTTCACAAAGATCAAGTGCTTGGAGGAGTGACAATGGTGGAGAGTACATATCTACCAAGTTCAAACCTTTTTTTGATGAGCATGGGATCAAGAGGGAGTACACAACTCCCAGGACACCATAACAAAATGGAGTGGCCGAGAGGAAGAATAGGACTTTATGTGAAAGTGCCAAAGCCATAAGGTTAGGTGCTAATCTTCCAAACCATTTTGAGATCAAGCTTTGTTGTGTGCTAACTTTCTATGCAATAGATGGCCGAGTGCTATATTGGATGGAAGGACACCTTTTGAAATGCTATTCAAGAAGAGGCTGAGTGTCAACTTTCTTAAAACTTTTGGATGTACATGTGATGTCAATATAACTCTTGATGATAAGACAAAGGAGGATCCATCTTCAAAGAAAGGTATATTTGTTGGATATAGTGAGGTGAGTAAATCCTACAAGGATCCATCCACACCATCATCACTTGAAGACACCTTTGGAATATTTCCCTCATCAAAAATGGCATCTCTAACAACTTCTTGGTTATATGATCTTTATAGTCTATGGTATATGATGAACAACTTGAAAAAGTATCTCTCTCTCTCTCTTAAATTACTCAGGAAGTGGTAGGAGCACAAATTACTGTTGTCTACATATAGGAATACAGTTGTTGAATTTTTTAAGGATCCTTCTCCAAACTACTACTACTATTCACATGATTAGATGGTTAATAAATTAACCTATTTCCTTGATGATGGCTATTAAGAATTCCCTTGCAAGCAAGCGCAATGGTCCTGTCAACCTCAACACTCTTGGAATGGTTATGTCAAAGCGGTGAAGCGGGCATGAATAAGAAACAGAAATAGGTTTCCTGCAAACAACGTAGTTGGGTGGATAATAAGAAAGCTACTCGGACAATGTTGTGAAGGCGTCATCAATTTAAAAATAAATTATATTTTCAATGTCATTAATTGTAAGTGGGGTTAGAAGGAACGGACAAGAAATTTATTGCTAATTTAGTCCATAGATTAGAATTGAAAGTAAGAAGAAAAGCTCCTATGCATTCTTTATATTTATGTTTTGTTGATTGTGTATTTGAGAGTCTGAACATTTGTAGATTTTATGAAGAATTACTAGCTGAAGTACTAGGATCAACTGAAGCTAGGCTCTATTGGCTACTTGTCAATGTAAGGCTTTCAAGAGATCTGCACTTTTCATATCACAACAACATGATCATTTGCTTACTTTTGATTGCATATCATATGACACAAATTTAAACTTACATAAGAGTTTAAATCATATTTCGTTATGTCCAAGTAATTTTGGAAAGGCGCATTTGTTTGATGATATCCATAAATGACCTATTGAAGAGTTGATTGCTCATCTGAAAAGGGAAAAATGTGCCTAGTAATGTGACAACTTTTTGTTGTTGTTCAACACAGCTGCAAATATGTGGGTAGTTGGAGTTTGAACACCTTTCTTTTTTATCCATTACAAATTTTAAAACCTCATTGGCAAAAGGGATAAAGTTGACTAAAAGTAACATATTCGGATGTCCCCAATCAAAGAATTTGTATGAAACATCAAAGGAAGAAATTCAAACGTTTGTCGAAGATATAATATAAAGGGTTAATTTCATGGGAAGTGATCATGCGAGACCATGTGTATTTTTAGATGCCATCAATTTGACTTAGACTATAAAAAAGCAAGATGCCACCATATGTGAAGTAGATAAAAAGCTAGCTAGTTAATTTCCATGCTACATGGCATCGTGAGGTTGAACTTCAACCACTACTCATTTGAACTATCTTGAGGTTGATTTGGCATAAGCTTGTTGCTCTCTACCTCAAGGTCCTTGAAGGGTCAACTCATGTCTTATTTTGTAGGGATGCAAAAGTGAAAGTGTTGCACCTCAATCTGTCACTCTCATCTCATTGTATAATGGGGTCCAATCACATTTAGAGGTTCATAATGAGAGGTCCAATCATATTCCAGGAGTCACCACGTGCTAATTAGAGTAGGAATTTGAGCTCTCATTGTATGCTTGATGGAGAGCAAGGATTTCTCTCTCTCTCTAAAATTGCCTTGTATTCTTACAAGTGGTTGAGGCTAATAAATATACTTACTTTTTTCACTTATGTACTTGTTTCTTGTTTGATTTTGATAGATGATCTCTATTTGTGTACAAGAGCACTTGCCAAGATCTAACGTTAATCCAAGTTTGATCATCATAATTTTGGTAGTGTGCAATTTCTCATGCTTGTAGATCTTTTTGAGATGCTAAAATTCAAGTTTTAACACAAACATGGCACCAATGGTTACTCCATATCCCAATCCAATGTGATTTCAATCTATTAAGTAAAAGAAAATGATTAGAATTGTCATTTGAGTTATTTTTCTAATAGGAGAGTTGTTTTATTGTCTCCAACAAGATCATCCAAGGGTTGGCTCAGTAGGTTAGCTTGGCATCCAAAGTTTCTTAAGTCCGAGGTTTAAGCCCCCCTTGGAAACCAAGATGCATTGTCTCCAACAAGCCATATTTACTCCATCCGTGACTATGAGGCAATTGCTTCCTCCATTTGTAACCAAGAGAATCTTAAACTACAATCATCTACCATTTACAAGCCACAAACAATATACTAGAAGAATTTGTGAATTGTGCTCTACAATTTTACAAGTGTAAGGCTTTTTCTATTTAGATTTTGTGAAAAATAACTAGTACACCAAAAAAACAATGGTGATTTATCTTTATTTCAAATATAAAAAAATTACATTCTCTTTATTATGATTTGAAAAAGTGGTCAACTTTACATTATAATAAAGTTCACTCAAGATCATATATCTATTGGAAATATCTGCTTTAAAGAGATCTAGACAATTTTGATCATGAATAATAATCTTTCCAATTTTACAAATTTAAAAGTGAGGAATCAATGTCATGGTAGCCTTTGGTTTCAATTGAAGTTGTCCATTACTTTTGAGCAATAGACTTTTATACCTCATTAGTAAAATTCATGAATTTATGGCTGCAAAAGGTATCTTCTAGGAGGTAACACTCAATTGGCACCATCTATACTTAAATAAACATTCAAAAAATATATAGCAAACTTATTTGTTGATGGTTGCAAACTCGCATGTTTTGAACAATCAAAAGCCACCAATTTTAATATTTTGCATTGAAAGAATTACTACCTGTCATGTCACAAAAATAATGCACACAATTGAACAACATTCAAGCTCATCAGTCAGTGGTTGAATTAATCAACTAAAACATTTTATGTTCACAAGTTAGTCTGCATAGAGGTGTATTGTTATGATCATACTTCTTAGAATATGGAAAAACATCTAGTATCTCTCATCCCAAGCATGTAAAGAAGTGATTACGATGCCAGACTGAAAGATTCATGATCCTTCGCCCATCATCTCACTGTCAAGGCATACAAATGGGTGGTAGGAGAAAGGTGTTATGAATAGTTATTTTGATATCACCCTTACAATCACAAATGTGACATGCACTTTCTTCAACTTTAGGCACAATAAAATAATATGCAACTTACCGAACAAAAGAAGAACATCATCCAATGTTCGATTACACTAAAGAAGTATTGTCATATTTGAATTGTCATTCATGACTAGCATTGATTAGTTACTTCAAAAAGGAGATATTGCAAAAGTTCAACATGACTAAACCAAAATCTTTTTTCTAACTCATTTTTTTAAATTATTCATATGAAGCAACAACTTTAAATTTGATTTAATTCTCAAATAATAATAATACTTTTGATTCATCATATGTATATATAAATATATATTCACAAAACTATTGATAACTTCATATAGCTACTAGTCGCAAAGATACCTCACATAAAAGTCAACTGATGTGATGACCTGTACATGAAAAAACATCCACTACAAGAGTTTGCAACACCTATTACCTTCAAAAACCAAATGCTAAGCCTGATCCTAGCCTGAAATTTAAAATATCAAAATATAAAAAATTCTCAAAAAAACTAATTCACATGACAATTGAATTGAGAAGTATGTCATTGGACTATTCATTTTTACGTTTGAGACTTGCCCAAATGAAGCCTATCTCTTTCTGCGTTTTCGTTCTTCTTGTTTTGGTTCTCCTTGTTTTGATTCTTCCTGCACAAACACAAAGAACAATGTCCTTTACTCCAACTTTGATGGACTAAAAGATCTTTTGTGATACCATTTGAAATAATCAAATATATCTATAACTTGCACACAATTAGTAATGTATATTTGTAACGGTTTTGTAGTCATGCTTTAAAAATCCTAAAAAATGGGAACTTACGTACCTACTTTGATAACAACTACCACAAATACATCAATTGCAATTGAATAACATGACAACTTTTCCATGTGGCCAAAAAAATAATAGGATCAGTTGCACGCTTCCTCCATAGTAAAAACCCCTTCCAAACTACAAACTTCTAAACAAATACTTATGATTAGAGCTTTTGGTATGTCATTTAACACATTATTTTGAAAAGGATGTCAACGAATTCCTAGAATTCTACTAGTGCAAATTAAGCTTATTGTTGTCCATGTTTTGGTTCATCCTATTTTACTTTTGAAAACACCAACACAAATAACTTGGATGAACAATATCATCTAAACAACGTAACTATGCAAGACAATTGTCTAAACTAAATAGGCATCATTCATAGTATAAAATAAGCTAAACCTTGCAAGCATGTAACTCAAGAAGGCATTATGGATTGCACAAATTTTGCTTGAAAAAATTATTTTGATTGTCACAATCTCACATATATGCCCTATTGAGAATTCAAATCATACCAGAGACTATATAAAATTGTTATTGAAAATCTTTTGTTGCACATTTGCTAAAGATATAGAAAAAACTATACCTAGCTTGCTTGGAAGATCACATGTCTCAAGAAACAACCAAACTACTTACTTTGTAAAAGTTTACAACCTTTATTCGTAAAAAACTTTGTGCCCAAATATGAAATACATGACACCTAGGAAGAATTGCACAATCTTTGATGAATACATAGTGTGATCTTAACATCGAACTATGAAGTTATGTTATATTAAAAAATAAACACAGTTAACCCTAGTTTATATCCAAGAAATCAAATGCAAAGACATAATTCTTATATTTGCATAAAAGTTCTATAAGACCCTTAAAGAACACTTAACTAGTGATTTTATTTTATGTGCGCTTTTTTCGCATCTTGTCTAATATTTTAACAACAAACAAGGTCATGGTTTGGTATTTCAACGATCTATTTGCATCAAGCCATTGCAATGACCAATGCAAAAATATAAAACTTAATGTCAATTTTAGTTGCACGAGAATATTTTTTCAAGAATTCATGTGAACATATCACTTTTCATGTTGATGCAATCACATCCAAATTAGGTCAACACATGTACCATAATGATTGTAAATAGGAATGTATTTTTCATTATCAATCAATGGTTATGTATTGTTCAAGGCTTCACTTTTCATGCTCATAAAACTTTTCATCACATTCTAATTTTGCTCCACATGAGGACCACAATTACTATAAATAGACAATGATTTTTCCTATGAATTGTTGATTGATTAGAGACTCACTAGCATTATTGGTATAAGCTTCGCTTGAAATTAGATTCATCAACATACTTGCAAATATTATGGCTCTATGACTACAATCATTTTATCTATAGAGTAAATACAAAGCACTTTCCAAGAAGGAAAAAAGTGGACCCAAATACTCTAGATGTAAAGACCACTAGGGACAATCCCCTAAGATGAGGATAGGAAAACACAAGAGAGACTGTGGAGCAAAGCCACCCAACCAAACCTAGATCCCTCCTGGAGAATCCTCCTGGATCTAGCCCCCAAGCCATGCCAATGTGACAGCAAGAGGAGAAGAGCTCATCAGGTAACCTAGACCAAGTTGTCGACGGAATAATCACTACCTTAATATATAGAGAATAGGATCCTATGCATGAGCACATGCAATTCCCATGCAGGTCAACTATAAATAGGTTACAGCTCTACATGCATACCTCCTGCCTATATCAGTCACATGTACATGCACTACTCCATATGTCTCAATTAAAGTGTCTGGGTCCTCTCAAAGTCATTAGTCACCAACGAGCCTCGATGTGGAATAAAATCTAGGCGTGACCAATAAACTCGAACACTGGAGGGCCGGTCTACCATATTAGGACTATTCAAACTTAACCGAATATGGCCGTAACATTCTTCCTCCCTTAAACAGGTTCTATCCTCAGAACGGGAAAAAGAAAACATGAAACTATTCCTTAGGCTTTCAAATCTTTCCCATGAATCATTATTCTTAGTCCAATCTTTCCATCTGAATAAGCACTCAGAGATGCAACAATTCTTTAATTGCTTGCCTCTACTCATGAATACTAATTCAAATTCCAAAAGATACACTAAGCTATAAATCTTCCACATGGGTTGATCTACTCTAAAACAAAAGTTCATCACCTTCATGTAATCCTCATTACATGAACCACTGGGTGAATTAACTTCTTTATTTCAGAGATCAAATCCAAAAGCTAAAGAAATTCCATTTCAAATTCTTGTAGAAAATAAGGCTTCTTGGTACAAATATTTTAAGAATATCAAAATATCACAATTCAGACATCTAAAATCTCTAGGAGATCCATCAAGTCTCAAACAATTATAACTCAAACCAGAGTACTGCAGTTACTCTAATGAGTTAACAGCCCCATTTCTAGCATCATATGCAAGAAATCAGCATCTATCCGTATCTCAATAGAACTATCCGTCTCCTACAAAACTGGAGATATAGACTGAACTTTGTACACAAGCACTTATAGACTACAATATGAAAGATAGGCAAATCCCTCATAAGTATGCAAATACTTAATGAAAAAGCCTGTGAGATCCACACAATCTCAAGTATGTACGAGAGTAAAGAAATTTAGAGTTCAACCAACATATCTAAATCCTTGACACAACCAATTGATCAAAATCTACTCATTATCTTAAGAATCTTCACATTTCCTTATGATCTTCAAATGATCTTTAAGTATCAGTTTATGATCCGTCAATCATAAACATTTAGAATCTTATGATTCGTCAATCATAATTTACAGGATTCCAAAACCATACTTAATCATAGAAAAATACTAGAGTATATGTACAACATACAACTCAGGAAGTATAAGGATCATTCTGAAATCTTTTCCACAAGAAAAAATATTGGATTTCAAGAATATTCTTCCAATCCGATTCTTAATCAGATTATTAGTTCCAAATTCTACAATCAACCAAGAAATTAAAGACTATTATAACATTCATCTTTAACAATATAAACTTTATACAATCTCCTAGAACAACATCTAGAGATTTCAAAGTTCTACTGAATTCCCAAAATTCAGTTTACCATTCTTGGCACCATTAGGATCCGGTATCCAATTGAGCTCACATGAATACAATCCCTAATGAATCTAGTCTATTTCACAACTGAGAGATCATTATCCAAATCATTTTAAGTTAACCAATAGATCTATTAGAACAGATTTGTCAACTCTGCAAGGTTACAATACTTGATCATATGTCTATGTTCATCAACTAGGTTAAGTGCACCAGATAACCTTAGTAACCAGGAATTCATAGTAGATCCACACAAGATTAATCGTGCACATATGAGAATAATCTCACTATGACCCAGTACATAAACACATATATCATTAACTGGCAGATTCTTCCAAAATCCGCATATGTTCTCACATATCTCACTAAGAATCTTGTAACTCATCTACCAAAGATTCTATTTCTCTTAAGTAAATAACATATCTGGGAAATCTTTGAAGTGAATAATTTCACATCATAAGTTTTCCAACCATCATACTTTTATCAACAAAATTCCTTCACCCAATCAACCTACTTCAGAACTTAGTGCACAAACCAAGATTAGACTGACTTATACAGACATCTTTGGATATAAGGTTAAGATTAAAGCTTTATTCCACTGATCCAATCCATAACTAAATGGTATTTGGTAGCCAATCAGTGAATCTTAATTTAATCTTTACCAACACTTCCCATATTCATGAATATCTCACAGCTCATTATTCCCAAAACTCCTCTAGTTCCATATTATTCAAAATAATCACTAGAGATTTCCTCTATTCACACATGATAGTTCCACCAATGCACACAAACTGGATTCCACAAAAGAAATCTATGCAACTGGTTGATCCCATGCAAGTCTTATTCCTATCATTTTCTTCTCCCCCTTTTAAAAGAAATCTCATAACTTCAATCAAAAAGTTCCTAGGAGACACGTATAAGCTATCAAAGATTTGAAAAAGTCAGTAATGAGTATTCAATACTATTAAATATCTTATCCCGAGTGATAGAAACATTACTCTCAATAATCAACTATCTAATAGAGTAAAATAAATTGGGTTCAGGAAGTCAAAATTCCACTCAATCAATTGAAAACATCAAATGATTCTGAGCTATATTCACAAACTAAAATGGAAGTATGAATTCATATAACTTTAACAGTCCTTCAGAACCTAGTTCTACACTAATTTCTAAAAAGTAGAGGTTTAAAATTAAAAGAGAAATAGCTTTTAAGGGCTTCCGATTTGGAATTTATGAGATACCATTGAGGGATCCGGATCTATATCTCATAACCTCTCCAAATACCCTAAATAGGCTTTATCAATGGTTTCAACTATTAGATTTACAAATTATGTAAATACTAACCATTGGCCTACAGATCATTCTCACACAAGAATTTCCTCTTTGAAATCATTGATGTCCCATACCATCAGTTTTCTCTCCAAGAAAGTCCTTTGCTTTTAGATCTGATCATCAGAAAATCAAAAGACTATCTGACCATCCTATATCCAACATAGGATCTGATCTTCAAAAAGATCTTTAACCGCATTATCTGATAATCCAGAGATCTCATAACTTCATCTGGATTTCCAATACCAGATATGCACATATCTATTCCACCAAGTACTGCAGTACCCCCAAATTTGTTCCAAATGAATTGCAATGATCCATTAACAAAATTGTGATTTAACAAGAATCCGCACATGGCTTTACCGACACATAAACAACCCATCTGGCTGGTACTATACTCCCAACTTCCTATCATCTGAGAATTACAACTCTTAGGAATAAGGCTCATTACAGTACAAATGTGAACCAAGTATCATTCTCTTTCCATGTCACGATTTTCCATAACAAAATAGGGTCAACTCATGGTCCTATAGATATTCAAAATAAATTCAACTTAATAAATTCAAAAAACCGGTGTTATGCAATTTCCTTACAGGGATTCTTAACCAACCCAAATTACACAACACTATCACATTTACCTACTCAAGTGTCTCATTTTCTTCCTCCCTTGGATTTTTCGGTCACCCGAAAATTCTTTTAGCGAAGGTCCCCGAAAATTCCATTGACACAAGTAAATGCTAGGCTACTTCCTTTTTTACCACCAGTTTATTTTCAATTACTTCGTTAAAGTTACCTGAATCAATGGAAAATCAATAACTTTTGGATCCGAGTACTCTTTTCAATATTCGATACACTTGTTTTTTAATCGAATATAGAACTACCTCTCAAAAATTACGACCTTATTCCATTGTTCACTTTAACAAGTATCTGAAAAGCTTAAATTGCCCAATCCTCCCTCTTCAACAAACAGAGGTTCCAAAAACATGCATCAGTGTCGCATTGGCGAAAAAAAATATTACTGTAAAATTTACAGTTCTACATTCTTTCAACCATTGACAAGTATCATTCTACTTCAAACGGAAAATTTTCAAGGCTTCGAAAAATAAGCAAGAATTCCACACTAATTCACAGCATCTCAATAAAATCAAACAAGGAGAAGAGCACTCTACCACCAAGTCTGAAAAGCATGCTCAAAACAAGAATTAGTGAATCCAGACCCAATTTTCCCTTGAAAACAGCACTCCAACCGAGATGAGAATCCAAGTACGTTCCAATTCCGATTTGATGTAGAATTTCTATCCTCCCCATCCAAAAATCGCATCTTAGCCGAGCTCTGATACCAATGTAAAGACCACTAGGGACAATCCCCTAAGATAAAGATAGGAAAACACAAGAGAGATTGTGGGGCAAAACCACCCAACCAAACCTAGATCCCTCCTGGAGAATCCTCCTGGATCTAGCCCCCAAGCCATGCCAATGTGACAACAAAAGGAGAAGAGCTCATCAGGTAACCTAGACCAAGTTGTCGACGGAATAATCACTACCTCAATATATAAAGAGTAGGATCCTATGCATGAGCACATGCAATTCCCAAGCAAGTCAACTATAAATAGGTTACAGCTCTACATTGCATACCTCCTGTCTATATAAGTCACATGTACATGCGATACTCCATATGTCTCAATTACAGTGTCTGGGTCCTCTCAAGGTCATTAGTCACCGGCCTCGATGTGGAATAAAATCTAGGCGTGACCAATAAACTCGAACACTGGAGGGCTGGTCTACCATATTAGGACTATTCCAGGTCCTTAACCGAATATGGCCGTAACATTCTTCCTCCCTTAAACAGACTCTGTCCTCAGAACGGGAAAAAAAAAACATGAAACTATTCCTTAAGCTTTCAAATCTTTCCCATGAATCATTATTCTTAGTCCAATCTTTCCATCTGAATAAGCACTCAGAGATGCAACAATTCTTTAATTCCTTGCCTCTACTCATGAATACTAATTCAAATTCCAAAAGATACACTAAGCTATAAATCTTCCAAATGGGTTGATCTACTCCAAAACAAAAGTTCATCACCTTCATGTAATCCTAATTACATGAACCACTGGGTGAATTAACTTCTTTATTTCAGAGATCAAATCCAAAAGCTAAAGAAATTCCATTTCAAATTCTTGTAGAAAATAAAGTTTCTTGGTACAAATATTTTAAGAATATCAAAATATCACAATTCAGTCATCTAAAATCTCTAGGAGATCCATCAAGTCTCAGACAATTATAACTCAAACCAAAGTACTACAGTTACTCTAATGAGTTGACAGCCTGGGTACTCTCAAGGTCATTAGTCACCAACGGGCCTCGATGTGAAATAAAATCCAGGCGTGACCAATAAACTCGAACACTAGAGAGTCGGTCTACCATTAACCGAATATGGCCGTAACACTAGACATCACAGTTTTCCTAGATGTGAAAAGTACATGTAATTTTATCTATTCTCCAAATTTTGGATCAAGAAACGAAACCCTTAGTTTTAACCTTTCATCTCAAACCTACCATAGGGAAGCCATTTTTTGAAATCCTAATGGCATATATGATTTCTTAATATCAACATTTTGAAAAAAATAAATTCTAATTTTCACCTCAGATAACCAAAGGCGAAGCACCATGGATAGGAGGATCAATAAGGTAGTCACATATTTTCGTCAAATGGATCTACATTTTAATAAGTTAGTGCATGATCATTCTTTGTAACCTTGCCATCATTGTCTTGACTTTGAAGAACAATAACAAAATTCTAGAAATATCATCACGCAACTACTCTAACTTTCCTCCCTTTCCAATCAGGGAAGCACCTTTGTTTTGGGGGCGCAGGGTCTAAAGGACCCCACCCCACCCTTGTTGTCAAATCTAATCTACATCATTGGATGTGCCATGTCATACGAACCATTCCATCTCAATTGTCACTCTCTTATTGGTACACATTTAGTCATTAGCACTAATTATGATTAGTGAACAGGCCCTTTTTGAGTCCAAAAAGGGCCCTAATGATTTTGAACACTAAAAGCGATTGTACAAGCCTTGGTTTAAACTATTGAACATGAACCAAATTCAATGGCTCCTCAATCACCATTGACAGAATTTATGTTTTGGCTTGTAATAGTTTGTTAATTCTTGTCATACATAAAACTTTTTGGCCCTACAAATGAGACATTTATTCATCATTTAAAGCTTATCAACCAATAAATGAAACTAGGTTGATCATAGTGCCAAGAGAAATTTTAAAGGTCACAATCTCATTATATGTTTGACATAGAATTTTTGCCTAATTTATTGGTGTTGCAGTCGTAAAGAAGCTTCAACTATGAATTATCAATTCAAATTATAAGTGCACGATTTCGTTTGGCAATGGCCAAGAGGGAGTGTCTATAATAAGGTAGCGTGAAAAGTGGGAGTGCCATTTAAGAGTACAAAAACCATATGAAGTTTGATGAAGATGACTTTTAGGATTATTGACATGATTTTGAGTAGCAGTGACACAATGATTACAAAGTATCAGAGTCTCTAAGTATTCATTACAAGAGAAATAAAATACTATTGGGCATCTTGGATGAAAGCAATGCTTAGAATCAACCAATGATTTATGCCATGCAATTGGCAATCAATATGGCAAGGAGACCAAGATCCAAAATTGAATATGTGATTCTTCACAATGAAAAAGATGAAGCTGACATTTGGAAACCAACAAGATACATGAAAAACTCATGGGTTTTGCTACATCTTTTCTCAAAACATTTGCCTTAAAAGTAATGGTGAATGTCCAAGCTCCACAACAAGCTTCTCTATTTACAAAATCAAACACAAAACAAGAAGAAAAGAGACATGATGGGCTAGGAGAGGGCGCACCACCACTATTTATTGGGTGGAGAAAACTTAGGTTGGAGTGAAGTGTAAGTGAGGAGTGAGACAAGTCGTTATGCATCTCAAGTAAAAATTACATGTATGCATGTGGTATTCTGATCTTGACATTTTGTGCATTCTCAAGCATGAAGTCCCAACCTCAGCTTTGCATAAGGTTGTGATCAATTATTCAAGTTGTGCAATTTATTCATGAGTGAGTTCTAAACTTAGACTCTTATGGTTTGTACACATGCCCTCCTAATAATTCTATTTGTTTTGACAAGGTTTATTGAGGTTGCCATACCTTGTGACATGGCTGACTCATGGCAAGACTCTCGAGGTTGCCAAATCACTAGGGGGACTGTGAGCACAAATCCTTTTACATGGTCATAAGGGCCATTCTTTTTCAAATGGTCGTGGAGACTGCCCCTTTTGAGTACTTGATCTTGATGAAAGTGTTTTCTTTATTTATCCTTTTCAAAATGGGGGCCAAAGATATACTAGGCCCCTTTATCTCTCATTCTAAGTTAATAAAAACGACTTTTGAAGGCCTTAAAAAGTGAAGGTCATATTGGATTTAGGTTACATTAAAATCATTTGTCCTTTGCTTTACTGCACTAGGCTTAAGTGAAGCCTATTGAAGTGTACCCAACAAAACAAAGGAGACATATGATCCTCAACCCTATGGAGTCCAACTACAAAGTCTTAGACAATTGACTTCATCATGCATAGCATGGACCAAAAGCTAAGGCATCGCTATTCATGTCACCAACGCCCTAGAATAGGCACAACTAACAAACATATGTCCCCATTAAGCTTTCATACTTTTGTATAACGACCAACATACTATATATGTATACTTTTCCAAAGGTGAAGAACAAACTTAATAATGATGAAGCATAGCATTAAGAGCAAAGCCAATCAAATGAGAAATTTACTTCCTCATGTGAAGAATAAGAATAAATTACACTTCATTACTTCAGCTTGCTCATGATCTAACTAGAAAGCATAGCTGGTGGGAAAATGCACCATACAGGATGGAAAAAGCTAGGACAAACTAGCTCTTCTAACTTGCACAAAAATATCGAATGGAATTGCATATCGACTAATATAACTAAAAATCTACCAATTCTATCTAGGATAATAATACTTGACATAACAAAGGAGACATGTAATCTTCAACCTTATTGAGTCCAACAACAAAGACTTAAACCGTTAAACTTCATCATGCATAGCATAACCAACTTTTCTTAACTTAAGATTAGCATGTTGTCACATCTTGTTCGTGATAAACCCTCAAACCCACATTAGATTATCCTTGCTGAATTTGGTGCTACTCCTATTCAGGTTGGCAATAATTTTAGAGTTATACCATATCTTCAAAAAGTCGAAGGATTTAGAGACATTGTACCTGACAAATACCCACTTAAAGCATTTTCTTAGACGATTAGCTTCATCATGCATAGATTGACCAAATAATAAAACATCGCTAATCACGTAATCAACACTCTAAAATAGGTGCAAATCACATGCACAGTAATATGTCCATATTAGCTTTCATACATTTGTACAACAATCAATATACTAAATTTTTATCACTTAATTAGAAGTGATCAACAGACTTGATCATAATAAAAGCTAGCACTAAAAAGCATATCCAATAAATTGAGGTCCCTACTTCATGAAAAAGATAAAAAAAAATTACATGTCATCATTTTAGTTAGCTCAAAATCTAACTAGAACATATAGCTAATGGGCAAAACATCATGACAACATCATACTTGTTTAATCGATTGATAGTCAAGTTGAAACTATCATAGCTCACGTTAGCTTAACTTTGAGTTAAACTTCTAATTGTGAATATCATTTTATTATCATTGGTCTACATTGATTTGATCTATGATGATAGTTCTACTCATGTTTAATGTATAGTTTGGCAAAAACTAAATAAAAGTAGCATTGATACACGAGATTTTTTAAAAACGATTGATATATACCTTCACATCTTCAACCCCATTTCTCTTGAGAGAGCTTTTTGATTTTTTGTCTTGCAATTGAGGACCACAATCTGGGCAATAGAATGTTTCCATGTTTTCCACTTGCTCAATTGATAATCGCATGCACATTGGATGGAACCTGTAAATAAAATAGATAGATATTTTATTATATAATCATTCTCTATAACACAAAGTAATCATTCTATCATCCATACTATAGATAGGTTTATGGTTTTCCTTACTATTTTCCATACATTATTGATTGTAAGGCAAGCTAAACTATTCAAGTCAATTAACCTTTCAATTTCTTCTCAATCAAAAAGCTACTTCCAACTGGTGTATCTCTATATCTAAGTTGAAGCAAAAAAATCTCGTGTACGAAACGCAATCCACAATTGTTCTTCTTTTCCAACTCTTTGATACTCATGTATTATATATGACATGAAGGGTATTGCATTTGTTATGTAGATATTTAATTTAAATACTAATATATGATACTAATATACCACATATTACACGTGGTAACAGATTGATTTTTGGTGTAACCTTCAAGTGGCTTCATATTAGAGGTTTTTTTCCTAGATTTGAACTACTAGACTTCTAAGCCACACAAAAAAGGATAAAATTAAAAATTGATATACGATTGGCTATCTTTTTTTAACAACATGGCCAAATTTCTATAGTTCCATACTATGTGGCTATATTGCATATAGAAAATCCATTTATCTAATGTTCATTGTATGCATGCTCAGGAGTATGCATGCTTGGGTGTGAATGTGTTGTGTTGTGATCAAAAAAAAATATTATTATTAATCTACATTTGCACACATATTATTATTAATCTACATTTGCTCATATCTTATATATAATATGTACATACTATCTATAGAGAGAACCACAAATGTCGTGGAGAATTGGCTCTAGAAATGGAAAAAGTAGGTTTTTCAAATGTTCGGTGTTGAAAACGACCAAGAATATATCACAGAGGCCACATATCAACTGCAAGAGTCAGCTCGAACATTGGTGGAGAGGTGGTAATCTAATCCCATCTACCTAGGAGACATTTAAACAAATGTTTATAAAAAATTGGATGCCACTGGTTGGATGAAAACAACATAGACCAGTTTAAGGCAAGGCAACTGGTTAATGCAAGAGTATGTTGACAAGTACAGAGAGGCTTTGCTCAAGATCGTCCATAAGTTTCTTCAATTGTTTCATTTTGTTGAGGTCTTCGAGAAAGTCTAAGACCCTCCACAAGGATTAATACTCCAATAACCCCAATAACATATCACCATAGAATTTGAGAACCGTGGACGGTTCATCACGGTTCTCAGAACTGTACGGTTCACCAAAAATTTCAGGCTGAACTGTGGTGAACCGTCCAATTAATTAATTAATTAATTTTTTAGTTTCCCACCCCCAAAAATAGCCCAAAAATATGCAAAAAAAAGCCAAAAAAATCTGTGAAAGCTGTGAAATCATTTGAATCTGTGAAATCTGTGTAATGCCAAAAATCTGTGAAATCATCTGTGTAATCTGTGAAATCATTTGAATCTGTAAAATCTGTGTAATGCCAAAAATCTGTGAAATCTGAGGATCATTTGTGAAATCTGTGAAATGAGGACCAAAAATGCCTTGGGAGGGTTTTTGGGGGGAAAATGGAAATTAATTAGTTAATTAATTAATTAGAGGAATCATACCACGGTTCATGAACCATGGTACGGTTCACCCCACGGTTCTCAGGACCCACGGTTCTGAGAACCGTGGGTTCTATGCATATCACATAATACTATATGAAAGGTGTGTGTGTGTGTGTGTGTGTGTGTGTGTGTGTGTGTCTCTCTCTCTCTCTCTCTCTCTCTCTCTCTCTCTCTCTCTCTCTCTCTCTCTCTCTAGACACATGTGGTAATTGATCGATTTAAGATATAGAGGTCTTACATGGAATCTCTATTCTAGCATGTAACTGTTTGCTTTCTTTCTAATACACAAACAACTTGCAAGATGCATCTAGCAAAAAAAACTTCAATTCAAGGTCATTGAAGCAAGCTTGTAAGTAAAGCTAAAAGGTCGTCGTGGATTTCTAAAAAGAAAGAGACTTCAATCTCAAAGATCTCACACAAGAAAAGAACCAAATGCTAGCAATTAAGTCAACTACAAAGGCTTTGGATTTAGCCCAGATCTTTGTGGAAAGATTATTTAAGTTGTATGGACTGCCAAGTGATGTTGTTAGGGATAGAAATCCTAAGTTTATAGGTTGGTTCTGGTCAACTATATTCCATAAACTTGAAACCTTGCTAAATTTTAAAGATTATTTAAGTTGTATGGACTGCCAAGTGATGTTGTTAGGGATAGAAATCCTAAGTTTATAGGTTGGTTCTGGTCAACTATATTCCATAAACTTGAAACCTTGCTAAATTTTGATTCTATTGATCATCTTGCATCAGATGCACAAACTGAAAGAACTAATCTGACTATGGACGATAAGTTGAGAACATATGTGTCTCACAGGCAGTCTTGGTGGGAGTTTACATTCCTTTGATTGAGTTTGCTTACAATAGTAGAAAACAGTCTGCTAGCAAAGTGCCTCATGGAGAATTGGCTTTTGAGATATTTAGACTCGATCAAAGTTATGCCTACTTGCAAAACAAATTAAAGTAATTTTTAAATTCATTGTTGGAATCTTCCCTTGTATTGTATGTTTTATCCAGGTTTTGTTGATGGAATAATAATCAGCTTCTGTTTTTCATTTATTTGTTTTCTAGCTAGTGTGCCCTTTGACTTTTCTTCAATCTTCTATCTCAAAGATGCAGATAGATGTCTTTTAATCCAAGGTCAATTTCAAGGTAAATACAACATTGGAGGAAACTGAAAATTCTAGATATGCTTAAACTTCAAAAGTACACAGATTTTAATAAAGATTATACCTGTGACCTGTCATCCTTTCTCAAGGACGAACGATTATGTAGAGCATAACAACTTCATTCATGCTCAAACCACTTCGACTCAGACTAGGTGCGATCTGTACAATTTTACCCACTAGACAATCCCATCTATCCTCGCCATAAATTTGCATCACTCAAACACCTTAAACCAGGTGTATTCTTTACAGATATACCAACTAAAACAGCTTCATCTATCATCACCGTAGATTTACATAGTTCAAAGAACTTCAAACATATTCACTGAAAACAAGCTGCATAAATTATAGCTCAGTAAACAGTTCAGCCATCACAGAGAAATGGGACTTTGCAAGCAGTTCCGCATGTATTGGGCCAATACATTTATGTCCCAGGCAGCTGATGTAATACAAGAAGCATTGCACAAAAGTCTTAGAAGAACTTACCAGTCCTTACAAGCCTCGCATTGAACCATCACATCATCCGGATTGTAGGGCATCTCGCACATGCAGTAACTACACAGCCAAAGCTGGTTCACATTATTGGATGGTTGATGTGGCAACATTCCAGATGTGCACGTTCTTTATGCTTCTTGATGTAAATACATGATGACACTGAGACAGAAAGAAAACTACACAAACTGAGAGTGTAAAAGTCTCACACAGCCACTCTGTCTGGAATAAAGCCCCCTGATATTGCTTGATATTCAAATCGACAAAAGTAGTCTTCAGCTCCCACTGTTTCAAGCTTGATATAATTTTTGAAAGTGTGCACTACACACTTGCCCTCAATGGTATCTGCACTTTGAATGTCATAATGATCCGACAGAAAGAGTTCTTTGGCACCATGGAATGGTCGCCTACCACGCAACGACTCCTCTGGCCGGTAATACCAGCGGACATGCACTTTAACATTGTTTTTGGTATCTGCTTCCATTCTTTCTATCTTTGCAACGTAAGGGGGCTTTCCGGGATCGGATGCCCGCATTAGCACCGCATCCCCCACTGTACCAAACAGCAACAACAATGAATCTTACAAAGAGTTCATGATACTCTGATCGTTTTTTTTTCCTACAACAGGGCAAAACCGAGGACATTGTGCCTGTTTCAACTCTCAGCATTTATTTGCCTATAATATGGCAGAAAGACATCCTGACTGATTTTGTTTCATTGAGCTCTCATAATTTATTTACTTATAACACGGCAAAAGTGACTGTTTTTCTTTCATTAAACTCTGCGTATTGATTTGTCTATAATATGGCAAAACCAAAGACATTGTGACTGTTTTTATCTCAATGAACAAAACCAAGGAGTGTTTTCTTTCCCTTACCTTTCACAACTTTCGCAGTGCCTTTGACTGGACATGAGTCTACCTGTCGCTTTACAACCCTGGGCTTTGCCATACTTGCCCAACATAAAACAGACAGATATACGCAAACTAGAGAGCAGCTGGAAAGGCTGTGCTATAAATTTAAACCAATAGCTCAAGGCACAAAACCCTCAGACTCTGAAGACAAGACCTGATTTAAGAATCTCATCTGTTAGAGGATAAATCTTCCAAGCATGCGCTAGTCAGGAAAACAACAGACATCTCCAAGGGAAATATAAAACTGAGCCAGATCTTTCGGCTCTTCTTCGAGTCATGAAGACGATTATTCACAACAACAAATATCAAGCAAAAATATTAGGGCTGCACCGCATGGACACCTGCAAACCAAAACTTCCAAAAGACGAAATTCAAACACACCACCAGCCTTCTGCCACCTTTAAAAGCCCCAGAAATTGCAACCACTGCTGCATAAAGATGAAGAAATCTACGAAGGCAGCTAAGAATTTTGTCAGAAAAGGCTTCACGGAGCCACTAGATATGAAAGAAAATAGTGGAGAGTAGCAGAACAACAGGCATGAGACATAGAAATTGCTAGTATATCTGGATCGAAGCAAAGCGATGCGATGCTTGGAGAAAAGAAAAAGAAAGAAAAGAAAAGAAAACGCAAAACAGTGGAGATAGATGGCTGGAGATGGATGCGAGAGAGAGATAGAATAGAACAGAGAAAATGGAGGTCTGTACGGGTGGCATGCCTCCCGAGTAGGAGGCAGAAGGGGAGCCATGCCCTTTTTATTAGTTTTGATTTATCATTACTACAAATGCATGAGAGGACTTGCCATTATTAGCTTTGTGACAATAATAATAAAAATCATGGTTAAGTATCGGGAAAAGTTGAGGTGTCACTCTTACTTACATGAGAGCGCATTAAAACAACGGGTTTTTGATCTTTTTAATATGCAATCTCCATTTATTTTTAGTTTTTAACAAGTTGATGTCTATCGTAAAGCAAAGCCTTTCATGATGTATCGATTGCCTTGTATCTCTACGATGTGCCTCCAACTCGTGCTCTTTAAATCAAAATATGTGTCGTTGCATTTCTAAGATAAGGTGCCTCGCATCTTTTAAATCGTTTTGGCTCCAACACCCTCCGTTATTATCCCCCTCACTTTGTGGTAGAGAGTTTGCTACCCAATGCCTTGCGCTTCCAAGACCCATTGGGTAGGGAGTAAGGGCAAGTTTACAACTGCTATCTTTCTCAAGTTTTGTGCCAGACCTCTAGTGACACATACATGGATAAATCACATGTGAGCTCGACTAAGTGTTAGTTATACACTACAAATATTTTGTTTACTACATCAACCTTACAATGTTCCCAATCGATAGGCTACTATTTTCTTCATGGCAGAAACTCATGTCAATCAAGCATTGAGAATTTGCCAAGAATAGGAATCCCATTGTCACTACGTGCGAAAAGAAAAGTACAAGTGATTAGATTGAGACAACATATAGCTTTTAAGTTCTTGACGTTGATATCATTGCTCTTAACAAGCTTTGAAGCCAACTTTGTAAAAAATCTACAACAACAAAATTGATAAAATGCTAAAATAAAAATCTGAAATTTGAAATTTATAACAAAGGTCAATGCATTCTTTACACATGAAAAATCTACAAACTTTGAAACCAAGAGCTGAAATGACACTTTTAACAATTTGGGTACACGAATCTATCAAATTCATGGTGAGCACTAATTTAGGATCATGACATAGAGATGGTTCACAGTACATTTGACAGATTTCGAGTTTGTTAGGTGGTTGCAATGCTATCACCACCATGCATGCACTTGATGAACATTCATGTGGTCAATTGCAAGTGTTGAAACTTGAATCTCATCATGTACATAGGCGCCTATTTCAACACTTGTTTGGCAAGCTAAAAGATATTGTGGAAGTCAACCTTAAAGAATGATTTTTTTGTAAGGTGTCATTTTAACTTGGCAAGTCGCAAAGTGTTCGTCGCAAGCACCATGAAGATTTATACAATGCCATTTGACAGCAAGAGTGTTCCCTTGCAAAGTTGGTGAGCAAGGCTTGAATCACAGTCGAGGTAGAGACTAGACATACTAAAAGCCTACTCCAAAACCTAGGAGAAAAGATAAGAAGGCCATTACACCATGACAGATGACTTGGCATAAAAAATGCTAACTTGGGAAAAGTGAAGTTGACGGGCACTGGCCCCTAGTATCTCCACTATTGTAGGGCCACTATTTTTAGGACGAGCAGCGTATTTTGCACCACCACTGCGGTGCAGTGCCCATCTAATGGAGATGGGCAACGATAGCACTCTTTTTTCAAAACAATGCTATCATTCCCCACCCTTAGATCTGTGGGCCACCACCACTGTTGTGGTAGGGGTGGTGTGGAATATACTTTCCCTTTTTAGGAGACCTTGAGATTTGAATTTTAGGTGAGAGAACATCATGTTGGTTGTTATTGGATAGAGGAGAGAGAACCAAGGCCCATCAAGCCTATGTTTTGAAAGGAGGGTATCTACTTTTTGGGTGAAAGTTGAAAATCAAAGCAACTTTCATAATTAAAAACTTTACTCAATTTGAAGGGTGCCATAAGGTTTTCTAAAATAATAAACTTTTAACAGGAAAGGCTAATCACCAATCACCCTAGGATCATTGAACATAAGTGGGGGCCTCCCTTGGCAAGTAAACTTACTCCATTCTTGACACATAGAGATGTATAGCTGCACCTTGTCATTAAGGGAGGCTAATTTAAGCGGTTTGAATCCCATTTGATGCCACCCCACCCCCCCCCACACACACACACACACAACACAATCCTAAGCAAGGTTTTGTAATAATATTGTAAGTTAAAATTCTTCTTCACAAAAGTGTGTGACACATTGAAGATGTTGAATTTTTTCTTTTATGTTATATATCATTGTTTGTGAAAGTGATTTATACCCAACCTATGACCTCAACACGAGAAAGGAAGTCTTCACCAAAGCATTTTTTATTGGAAGATTGGAGTTTTAAATATAAAAATAAATAAAGACCTCAAAAATTAATGTAGCAATGTCAAACAAATCATAGATTTGGATGTGGCTCTAGCTCAAGGACTTAATATATATTATTTCTATATAGCATGTGTTTTTATCTTTTTGATTTCAAACATATGACTTTTAGTGTTAACAGTGCACATTTTCAAGGTGTTTAATCACAATGCAAGTCTAATACTAGAAGTTAATGGGAAAAAAATATATCTAAAACTATACTTTAACCTCAAAACTATTGTATATACGTTGTGCATATTTCTAACAAATTAATGATTGTGAGAGTTGTAAAATTAACGGCCAAGATTTTTTTTCCAAAAGAACTGATCAAGATGTTGATAATGCTTTGGATTAATTCCTTGATCTATCGTGTCTTATATTTTATATATTCAAAGTGTTTGTATTAGTATAAATGGTTTCTTTCTTTCTCTTTTTTTTGTTGGAGGGGGGGGAGGTGCTTTTGAAAATGTGGGCCGACAGTTCTGGCCCTACGATCGCAAGATTATCAATTTATTGACAATATCCTAAGGCTTGCATGTATAGAGTGCATGAACTCAAATTGTGATCATGGATATTTTTACCTCATTTTCAAAAAAAAAAAAAAAGAGGAAAAATATAAATTTGCAAAATGGTAGCTTCATGAAAGATTGGACGAGTCCCATGTGGTGTATTTGCATTATATCTCATCTTTTCATTTGACATTATATATCATACTTGCACTTTAAGTCCGCAAAATAGATTACTCGTTTTGTGCATACGAAGGTGGAAGCTCATATCTTGACTCCTACATGTGTGGACATTGTGCTCCAAACTTGGTTGTGACTTATTGTGAATTATGAGTGTACATAATAATCCACTTCAATTAAGAGGTAATAATTTTTTGAAAATTTGCAAGGAAAATTTTCCAACCATATGTCATTCAACTTGCCAAGCCATGCCAAGATTGCAATGAGGGCAACCCAAATGTTAAATTCAACCATGTTCCTACTTGTCTTTTTGTCCTTGACTAATAATAGTTCAAACAAGAGATTGAGAAGATGACAAATCTTTTCGTAAAGAGAGCCTCTAGAGGTTTTCTATGATGGGTATTTACATTGGGCAAAGTCTCACGAATGAGGCTTTACATGGCCCTTGTATTGGAAATTAGTGCCTCGTGGATCATGAGCAAGAAGCAGTGATCAAGAGCAAGCTATAGAAGCAACTCAAAAGCGTCAATCCATGTTAGACACCTATAAATTGTTCACGAAGTTATAGTATGATGGGATTCATAATCACATCAATCCATGTTAGACACCTAGAAATTGCTCACAATGTTATAGTATGGTGGGATTCATAATCACATCAACAATTAGCTTGGACCTTGTCTATACAAGCAACAATAGCAAAACAATGTAATAATTATGAAAACTAGAACACACAAACAATGCCTAGCAACAAAACATTTTGATTGAAAACCACGCAAAAATAATCTAAATTACAACAAATTGGAGTACATAAAAATGATCTAACATTTGATAAGATTCAATATGCATTATGCAGCAAAACGATCTCTAGAATCAATCAATTTGAGATGGATCATGAGAGCTCAACAGACATCAAAGTTTGTACAGAACATGAAGAATGAATTAACATTGTCGACTACTTTTGGCTCATCATTATAATGACAACATTTGATCTTAAGTGCTAGTTTTGAAGAACTATCAATGCTTAATCCACAATGATAATTGTCTCTAATTATGGGTCTCTCAGTCACTAGTGACATGATCTCATAGGAGGGTAAACATAAGGTAAACAAGTCAAAAAATTACTTGTGATCCTCCTCAAATGATGAACAAGCAAAATATAATTTAAGTTTTTGTGAAGCCTTGAGTTTGTCACCATTGTGGAAGTCAAAATCTTTGATTTGGGATGTGTGTGAGCCCAAAATGTGCATATAGTTGAGAAATAAACTCAAAATATGTTGAGCTAGATGTCATGATAGGCTAAAAGTTGACTGAAGATCAAAATCTCATGTACATTTCTTGATCTAGCTATCAAAGGAGCATCAAGGAATTGTATGTTTTTCTTGAGCTTGCCTTTATGGATAGAGACAAAATGTTTCAAGATCTATTTCAAGAGAACCTATGCTCAATCTTGAAGTGTCTCGACCTACTCAACATCATGTGTAATTATGCAAGAAAAAGACTCCTACATATACTCATGCTTTTTTGCAGGTAGACCTTTGTTACAACATCAAGCTTATCCACATTCTCCTCTTCAAAGACAACATCCTTAGAAATGTGAACTTTCTTTGACTTAGGAATGTAAACCCTATAAGCTTTCGTTACTTCACTATAGCCAACAAAGATTCCCTTCAAGAATCCAAAAGATGAGTTGACATAGCAAGTACTACCAGACCTTGGAGTTCGCCACTGGCCCGACGCTTTTGAGAGAGGGTAATAAACTGACCATGGATGATGGTCCAGATCTTCAAATGCTCCATCCTTGGCTTCTTACCAAAAAGAACTTCAAATGAACTCTTACCATCCAAGTCTTCATTTGAGTACCTTACAAACAAAGTTAGCGCACATGAAAGCTTCACCCCAAAATGCCTTAGGAAGATTTGCCTTCACCCTCATGGATTTAGCTCTTTTAAAAAAATTAATCGTCCTCTCTTCCACACTATGTAGAACCTTTGAGTTTGAAAGCTCCCTCTTGATCCCATGTGCACACAAACCTCTTTGAACTTTGTTGATAGGCCTTCATTTGCCAACTTTAGGCACTTGATCTTCATGTTGAATTGACTCTCCACAACATTCTTGAACTTGACGAAAACATCAAGGACTTCATTTTTACTCTTTAGAAGATAGATCCAACAATATCTACTAAAGTCATCAATGCAAGTCACAAACATCTTTGCTCCTCCATTACTCAAAGAACTAGTACAATGTAAATCCAAATGTACTAAATGAAAAGGCATCTTAGATCTTGAGCTAGAACTAGAATAAGACAACCTTTGTGACTTTCACATTGAACAAAGCTCACCAACTTGCTTCTTTTCCTTCAAACCACCATGGTTAGAACCAACAAATCCATCAAGTTTGTAGAGCTCACCTTGTCTCTTGCCTTGAGACTCCATTCCTTTTTATCAAACAAGAAACACCAACAAATTCCACTTTGAGACCTTTGTCAACCATTTGACACACACTAAGCACGTTCTTAGTAATGGAAGGTATGAACAAAACATTCTTCAAGCTTTCATTCCTATTTGTAAATGAGAGAAAAATAAGAATAGTACCAATGCCCTTGATAACAACTTTACTATCATTTTTTTTTTTTTGCCATGTTGATGACCTTCTTCTCTCCTTCATAAAGCACCAAAGAAGTGAAGTACTCTTTGTGACATTTCATATGAAAGCTTGCTCCACTATAAATCCACCATGTATCAATATCTCCATCATTGGTTAGAAAACAAGAAGACATAAAAAAAAACATCATCATTTGTGTTTTGATCACCAATGCCATCCTCATCAAAAATGAAATTCCCTTGGTTCTCATCTTGATCTCTCTTTTTCTTGAAACAATCACTTGCAGAATTCCCTTTGACTCCACAATAAAAGCATTTTAACTTGGATCTATCTTTCTTCTTGCCAACAAAAGTAGAAGGTGTTGGATTTATCTCCTTTACTCTCCTAAATCCTATGTTAATATGCCTCCATTCATGTTGCTGCATTTTTTTTACTCATGTTGTTGCACGGTCTGCATATTCACATGTAAAATAAGACAAGAGAATACAATGCAACTGTCTGCATAAATACAAGTAAATTTCCGCAGGTGAAAAAGACAAAAAAACGCAACACTGTTTTTACACGTGATTTGTGACAGGCAAAAAAGACGACACTGCTCTACAAATGCAATAGGTGCCCTTATGGAAGAAGTGAAGGCACCCTATAAATCAAATCTTAAGGCATTAGTCAGAGTGTCGCACTTTTTGCATCTTCACCAATGTTCATTTCAGTGAAGACTAACGTCGCGGCCTTCTCAGGCTCATCCCATGCAACTGTACAAACAGATTTGACAACGACAGCAGCCACTCACGATCTCCCACAAATAGCACATCCACTTTGTACCTTCTTCATTTGCACACCTGTAAAATTATGTATATGTATTGAATACCATCTGCGTATTAAGTGTGAGCAAAATTAAGTGTCTGTGTGAATATAGCATCAGAGAGAACAACATCAAAAGTTTATCAGATAGAGACGAAGTAGATGCTTTCGCACATCGATTCTTTGTATTGTTAGTAATAGGTTTATTCCTTTTTCAGATTGGATTAGCTTTGTGATGTATGTGGTTTCATCCGCTATTGTCTTGTTCTCACCAGCATTATTGACCTGTATATTTTGTTATACTTAATCTGATTACAACTCTGTTTGTTCTGCGTTCAGATTTGTGTCAATATTGCTATGCCTTTCTACATTCTATTTGACCCTCTTATTGCTTAATCTAGTAGTCTATTCTTAGCGAATTATTATCAATCTAGCTCTTTGCGACTAATTCGTGACTGATAATTTTTTGTTGCTTAATGTTTGGCTATGTAATCAGATCGAACGTGATTTCTATCACTAACATTCTGTTCGTGTCTGATAGGCATAGTCATGCTTAGGAAAAGAGTGAGATAGCTCATTCCGCTGTGCACGAACACTTTCCGTTCGAGTTCGCTTCGTTTCATGTTCGTTCCTTTTCGAGCTACTTTCATTTTCGTTTCTCACATACACCCTCTTACTCCAACATGGTATCAGAGCTTTTTTTCGTAGCCTGATAAGCTTCCATAGTTGCAAGACTCTACTAGCCGATAGAGTAATTGTGTTCTTGTTCTATATTTTTGCACCAGATTTTCATACTTAAGTCACTGATAGTTTTTCCTATCACCTAGACTAATCTTCTACATGGATTCCCAAGGGAAAGCCAGTCCTATCATGGACAAGCTTGATGGAGCCAATTGCCATCTATAAAAATTTAAGATGAAAACAGTGCTAATGGATAAAGAATTGTATGACGTTGTTACAGGTGCAGAAGGGAAACCACAAGCAAACGACGCAGCAATCGCCAGATGGAAGCTGAAGGATGGAAAGGCTTTCGTGCTGATCATCCTCAATATTTCGGATACTCAGATCGGCCATGTATCCGAGACCCAGACTACCAAAGAAGTCTGGGACATCTTGAGCACACTATACGAAGTGCGAGATATAGCTTCCAAGCTACATCTTAGGAAGAAATTTTAATCCCTCAAGATGGCGAAAGGTGATTCCCTGCAGAATCACATCAATCAATTCAAGAACCTGCTAAAGCAAATGGTTGTTGTCGGATCTGTCATCGACGATAAAGACGCAGTGATGCGATTGCTTACAAGCTTGCCAAGCTCATACGACAGCTGGGTGATGATCATCATGACACATCCAGAACTGACTCTTTCGAGAGTCATTACAATGTTGTTGTAGGAAGACACGCGGAGGTACGAAGCATCAAGTTCCTCAGCTGATTCTCATGCTTTATACACCAACAAGAGCACGACTAAGCATAAGAAGAAAAAAGGCCCGAAGCAATCAAAGCAAGACCAGAAACCAGCACAGCACAAAGAACAATCGAATCCGTAGACGAAGAAGAAGCTGTTCTACAAATACTGCAAGCGAAAAACTACGAAATTCAAGAGTGCCATATACTGCAAGCAAAGAACAACAACAAGGGGCAGTCGAATCAAGTGGCAAATGCAGCTACAGAAGTTCCACAACCCATTCAAGAAGCGGATCATTATGCCTTCATGACCAGCCATCAGGGAGCATCCAGCGACAGTTCTTGGTTCCTGGATTCCGGTGCCACTTAGCATATGACCAGTCTCATTGGTTGTTTCGAGTCCTATACACCTTACAGTACCAACAAATATGTTCATCTTGGCAATAATAGCACACAAGCTATTAAAGGTGAAGGTACTATAAGATTAAGCTTTGCAAATGATCAATCTAAGCTACTTTCTAAAGTCATGTATGTACCCAACCTATCTATGAATCTGCTCTCTATAAGCAGGATCACAGGTCTAGGATATAGAGTAGAATTTAAATGTGACCAGTGCAAAGTAGTTGATAGGACAGGCAAGATCCTAGCACTCGGAAAGAGGCATGGATACTTGTATAAATTAAGTCATTGCTTTTCTGCCTCTAGTCAGGTGCTCAGTACTTATAGTCATGCAAATAAAAGTTTACTTTGGCATTATAGACTTGGTCACCTGAATCATGCTACTGTACAACAAATGTCTAGACAATCTATTGTTTTTTATCTCAACTATCCTCGTGATAAAGTCGAGTTACCTGTCTGTCAAGACTGTCTAGTTGGTAAACAGACTAGGAAACCATTTAGATCAAGCCATCAGCATACTGCTAGAGGATTGTTAGACATTGTACATTTAGACATTTGTGGCCCGATGAAAAATCCTTCGCTAAAAGATGCAAAGTATTCTATAACTTTTATTGATGAAATTTCCAGAAGGACTATGGTGTACTTTATAAAGAAAAAATCAGAAGCTTTCAACTGCTTCATAATCTTCAAGGAGCGTGCAAAAAAGGAGACTGGAAGGACGATCAAGACCTTAAGGTCATACAATGGTGGAGAGTACATCTCTACTGAGTTTAAGGAGTACTGTCAGAGCCAAGGCATTGAGCAGCAATTCATCACTCCTTATAGTCCTCAGTCGAATGGCTTAACCGAGAGGAAGAACCGTACCCTGGTTGAATCAGCCAAATGTATGCTAGTGCATGCATCACTGCATAAGAGATTCTGGGCCGAAGCTGTCTCCACTGCAGCTTACATCCAGAACAGATGTTCTCGACCAAGGCCCTCTCAGGCAAAACACCCCATGAGGTGTGGACAGGCTCTAAGCCTTCTATGAAGAACCTAAGAGTGTTCGGATGCATTGCCTATGCGCAGATAGGTCTCAAAACCATCATGATTGGATATAATTCATCTGATAATACATACAAGTTGTATGATCCTGATACCCAGCAAATCTTATATAGTCGAGATATAGATTTTATCGAGGATTAGTTCATCGACATCAAAGGCAAGGATATTGCTCTAGGAGAACCTTCATCACCTGCCATTGACACGACAATCCGAGCTTCTAGCTCAGGCGTGTCTATTGTCGATCCACGATTTGACAGCGAATCAGACGAAGACATTGCTGCTACCCAGCAACAAGTCCCAGGAGTGGTTCATCAGTCGATTCCTCCCAGAAGGTCAAGACGAGTGCGCACACAGCCCACAAGGTATACTCCTGAGTCTACATGTCTCTTGATACAGGGACCGACAACAGTCGAAGAGGCACTCAACCAACTAGCCTTGGACTCATAAACCTTCTTCAAGGATTCCCAAGCCTCACTTGATGTTGTGCACTTACCAACTTGAGAATATCATTAGTCATATTCATCTTGATCACATGTAAAGCTTTCTTTGCCCTCTTGTTATGCCTCAATTGATCTTGTGGTGTGAAAGGTCTCTCCTCCACACCTAAATATCCATCAAATCATTCTGTATCTTATACAAATGGGATGCACACATATATATAGTCCAAGATGACTATCTAACTTCATGACTATTGGCTATCCAACTACTTGACTATTGGCTTTCCAACTACTTGACTATTGGCTGTCCAACTACTTAACTGTTGACCTCCTCACCTCTACTTGTAAAAGTGGTATCAGAGTTAGACAAAGGATGGTAACCTTTCTAACCTTCTTCAAGTTCTATTAAGATCACCAACTAAATTTTTTTGGGAAGATTATAGGCTTTTCTAGTTGTAGGAAGCTTGTAGTTGAAGTACCCAATGAATCTAGTTCTCTTTGGAAGAGAGTAGTGATGCTTATAGAATTGTTTAGGGGCTGATTTTTTATCATGTTAGAAAAGTTTAAAAGTGGGATTTGGGTTTTTAAAAGTTCTGAAATAAGATTTGTGGGATGGGTAGAGGAAGTCTTCCTCTACATACACAAACTTTTTTTGGCAAAAAGATTGATTCTAGCTATGTGTTTTGATCAAAACTAGTGTTTTTTTTTTTTTGTGTTTGATGTTCTGATTTTCATTTTGAAGTTCTGTTTTTCAGACCTCTAAATCTGAAAATCGGATCTGAAAAGTGAAGTTTTCATTCAAACTTTATTAGTTACACCTTTCTATCTCCTAGTTTCATGAAAATGGCAATGTAGGAAGGGAATGGTAGTGTAACTTTGTGCATAAAACAAGTTTTGAAGTTTTGTTTTTTGTCATTATGAAATTCTGACTTTCAGACCTGTAAATCTGAAAATCAGATTTGAAAATTGAAGTTTTCATAAAGCCTCATTAGTTATCCATTTCTAGACACTAGTTTCATGGATTTGGAGATCTAGAATAGTGAGAAATGTGAAAACTTTGGTTGCTTTTGAAATGACAAATGGAATTGGAATTGGAATTGGTCTGTTTGGAGTACCGTAAATCACACTAGACAGTGTCTAGTACTACCATTTAGAGTTAGAAGGCTTCATACTTTTCAAATTACTGATCTCTGTCTTTTGAACGATCACACATTTCGAAATCTTTGCAAAGAAGAGGCGGCATAGCCGCCGCGCCGAAGTGGGAAATCTAGAATATTCCAACTGAAAGTTCTTATATTCCCTATATTTTTAATCTTTTTCATACCAATATTGGATCGACGGGCCAGAGGTAGGAAAAATCTTGAGCAGTCGTACATCCGCGCGTCATACAGATATAGCATATCCGTACCAATATCGGATCGACGCGTCATAGGTAAAGAAAACCAAGAGCAGTCGTACATCCGCGCGTCATACCAATATCACATATCAGTACCAATATCGGAGCGACGCGCCAGAGGTAAAGAGAATCCCGAGCAGTCGTGCACCCGCGCATCGTATCGATATCAGGTGTACAACCAAAAATTTACAGTTTTGTGGTGTGAATAAATTTTGTGATCCAGACTCATCTATCCAGTAATGGCAACTCTAAGCGAGTGTCCTTAATGAGTCAAGCAAATTGGAAGGTGCCGACAACTATGCAGTTTGGAAATTCAAATTCAAGAACATTTTGATGGAAAATGAGCTATGGGAGATCGTGATAGGTGAAGAGACAAGGCCAGTGATTGAAGAAGAACAGCGGGCATTTGACAGGAGAAGACGGAAAGCCCAAAATGTCATCAACTTATCAGTTAGAGATGCAATTATTCCTTATATTTCAAATTCAGAAAGACCAAAAGAAACATGGGATATATTGAAGGCATTGTTTGAAACGACGAATACATCTCAAATACTATTTCTAAAGACAAAGTTGCATACATTGCGGATGGATGATGGTGCAACTATTGCCGATCACATACTGAAGATCAAAGAGATCCGTGATCAATTAGCAGCAGTTGGAGAGCGAGTACAAGATCGTGAGATCGTGCAATTGACATTGAATAGTCTGAGTGAGTCACATCAGATGTTTGTGACGAGTATAGCCACAAGAGAAAATCTTCCAACCTATGAAGAACTAGGTGGATTGCTTTTGCAAGAAGAGCAACGTCAAGAGAACTTGAAACATCTTAACAGGAGCTATGATCAAGCTCTTGCAGTTAGAGGACGAGGTGGAAGATTTGGCCGTGGAAAGTATCAATCAAGAGGAGGAAACTCAAGCCGAGGATCATTTCAACAATTTCATGAGCAAGTCAATGATAGTCCGAATCGAGGTAATTGGAATCAAGAACGAGGTCAAGGACGCGGCTATTCAAGACAAAATTAACCTAGAAATTGTAGGTACTGCAACAAACCTGGTCATTGGGAGTGTGAATGCTTCAAGAAACAGAAGGAGATGGAACAAAGAAAAGACAAATGGCAAGCGGGAAATTATGCTGATCAACATCAATTTGATGACTATTACTATGAAGACAATTATACTGATCAACATCAATACGATGATGATCAATATGAAGATGATACAGGTGAGAGTTCAAAATTGTTCATTACAACATTAATGACAAGTGATGAAGCCAAGGATACTTGGTACATTGATAGTGGTGCATCCAAGCACATGACTTCAAGGAAAGAGTGATTTTCAAAACTCAAGAAAACTGACCATGGTGATGAAGTTGGACAAGCTGATGACAAATTGCTATCTGTTAAAGGAGTTGGAGTAGTACCAGTGAAGTTAGCCAATGGGAAGATAAAGCATATAAGCAATGTGCAATATGTACCTAGCTTAGCTAACAATCTACTATCTGTTGGGACGATGGCTAATCAACAACTCAAGGTTGAGTTTGACAGTGATAAATGTCTTGTCAAAGACATCAAGAATCACTACAAAGTGATTGCTACAGGAGCTAGAGTCAACGGGAATCGACTCTACAAATTGAATGCGAGATCTTTTACTCAAGCTATGGTAAGCACTGTTGATAGTCGAAGTGATCTTTGGCATCAAAGGTTTGGTCATATCAGTGCTCAAAGCTTGCAAATCCTTAAAAGAGATAATCTAGTTGTTGGATTGCCTGATATCTCTTTTGAAGGAAAAACTGCATTTGAACAGCATAGAGAGAGATTTCCCAAAGATGGAGCAAGAAGAGCCAATGGCATTCTTGATCTTGTTCATAGTGATCTGTGTGGACCAATACAAACTAGGTCCATTAGTGGTTGTTACTATTTCATCACATTCATTGATGACTATAGTAGACATATCTAGATTTATTTCATAAGCAAGAAATCTGATGCTTTTGCCAAGTTTAGAGAGTTCAAGGCTCTAGTTGAAAAACAAACAGGTTGATATATTAAGACCCTCAGATCAGATGGTGATGGTGAGTATTTTTCAATAGAGTTTATAAATTTCTGCAAGGATCAGGGGATCAAGAGACAAACCACTACACCCTATTCACCACAACAAAATGGAGTTGCAGAACGGAAAAATAGATCCATTGTGGAGATGGCTAGGGCAATGCTTAAGAGCAAGGGTTTGCCAAATACTTTCTGGGCAAAAGCATGCAACATAGCTATTCATATGTTGAATCGGTGTCCTACAAAGTCCGTGGAGGGTAAGACACCTTACGAAGCTTTTACTAGGAAAGAAACCTAATGTTTCTCATATACGAATATTTGGTTGTGATGCTTACGCTCATGTACCTGATGGAAAACGAAAGAAGTTGGATGCAAAAGCTGTTAAGTGTATTCTCCTTGGCTATGATGAAAGAGCCAAGGCATGCAGGATGTATGACACAGATGCACAAAAGATCGTGATTTCTAGAGATGCTACTTTTGATGAGATGGGTCAAAATGACCAAATGAAATTGACAATTGATCCCTTTGATGATAAAGCTAAAATGCAAGTGAAGAAAGAAGTTGGTGTCGATATGGAAGAGCCAATGGAAAAAGACAGGGTCAATAATGAGATGTATAGACAGCTGGTGGTAGTTTTATTTATTTGACACACAGACGACCTGATATTTCTTATGTTGTTGGTGTTGTTAGTCAATTTATGCAAGATCCTAGTCAAGCACACTAGAAGTCTGCTAAATGTATTCTCAGATACATTCGAGGGACATCGAATTTTGGTTTGAAGTATGATCAGCCTGAAGTGCCAATGTTGGTAGGTTATACATATGCCGATTGGGCAAGTAATATTGATGACAGAAGATCTACCAGTGGTCATACATTCAGTTATGGTACAACTGCAATTTCATGGAACAGCAAAAAGCAACCTACAGTAGCCTTATCATCGACGAAAGCTGAATATCGAGCACTCAGCAATGCTACACAAGAAGCGGTATGGTTACGAAGATTGCTTGTGGATTTAGGTCAACCACAGATGGATGCGACTACTATATCTTGTGATAATCAAAGTTGCATTCACCTTGCCAAAAATCCAGTTTTCTCGAACCAAGCACATCGAAATACACTACCATTTTGTTTGAGAGAAAATTCTTGATGGAGCCATTAATCTTGTTTTTTGTAAATCTGAAGATCAAATAGCAGATATTTTTACTAAGTCATTAGGTAGATGTAAATTTGAGAGGTTTCGTACTCTATTAGGGATAGAAAAATGTAATTTTATCATTGAGGGAGAGTGTTAGAAATCAATGATAAACTTCATTATTACTGTTTACGATGCACATTAATGTTGACAATTGTGACCAGCTATCAATAGCTGTAGGCTAGTCTATTAGTCTACTCATAGGTTTTCTCTCTCTATCAGGGTCCAGGGTTTATTTGTTCATTTTACATTCTATATGATGTAGTGTGATAGTGTGACAGTGTGTGTTCTTCTTCCGCCTTCTTGTGGTGATTGCTGATGGTGAATGCTTGATGTTGCATATCTAATTCTTGACAATCTAGGCCTTGAAAGGCTATAAGAAGCTAAGCCGGAGGGCTAAGAATCCACTAGTGGTGTGGACGGAGGATATGAATATTGTTTTGAGTTTCTTAAGAAAAGTGTCACTTCGGCACCAATACTAATCATTGGCGATCCTAATAAGACTTTTGTGGTTAGGACCGATGCCAGTGATTATGCTATTGGAGCTGTTTTGATGCAGGATGGACATCCTGTGGCTTATGAAAGCAAGAAACTCAATCCTGCTCAGTCTAGGTATTGTACTTATGAGAAGGAACTATTTGCAATTGTTCATTCCTTGAAAATTTGACCACATTATTTGTATGGAGCCAGATTTGAAGTTTTGATGGATCATCAGACTCTTCGATATTTCTGTGATGCTACAGATTTAAAGGGGAGGCAAGCTAGATGGGTTGAGCTGATGCAAATCTTTGACTTTTCTATACGTTATTGTGAAGGAAGTCAAAATACTCTAGCGGATGCTTTGAGTCGGTTACCGGTTATTAATCAATTGTGCTTTACTGTTATAGAACCGGAGTTGTTTCAGTCTCTTTAAGGACTATATGAGTCCGATCCTTTTTTTGGAAAGTATTGGCAACAAGTACTTTCGAGGGTCGATTCAGGTTTGCAAGATTCCTCGAATCAGGGAAAGACTGAAACAGATTTTCTAATTCGAAACAGGATTTTGTTTCATAAAGGAAAGGTGTGTGTACCGAAGAATGACACTGTAAGGGCCCAAATTTTGCATGAGTGTCATAATAGTCCATGCACAGGACATCCGAGTATACAAAGAACACTTGACTTAGTTCGAAGGCAATTTTGGTGGCCTAAGATGAAAAGTCAGGTAGAGGCCTATGTACTTAAATGTACTAATTGCCAGTTAAATAAAGCAGAGAGGCTAAAAGCTAGTGGCCTATTACATCCTTTAGATATTCCTACCGGAAAGTGGAAAAGTATATCTATGGATTTTGTGGTCGGGCTTCCACGTACAGGGAAGGGCCATGATTCAGTTTGGGTCATTGTTGACAGACTTATGAAGTTTGCTCAATTTATCCCAACAAAAACTAACGTTAAAGCTTCAGAACTAGCTCAACTGTTTGTTGAGAAGCTTTTTTGACTGTATGGGCTGCCTTGCGATATTGTTAGTGACCGTGACCCAAAATTCACTGGGAATTGAAAAGTTGGAAACAACTTTAAGTTTGAGTTCTATAGATCATCTGGAATCAAACGGTCAAACGGAAAGGACCAATCAAACGATGGAGGATATGCCTTTCGAGCATATGTGGGCCATCGACAGTCTGATTGGGAACAGTACCTTTCACTGGTGGAATTTGCATATAACAGTGCAAAACATTCAGCGATCGAATTCAGCCCTTTCATGCTTATGTATGGTTTTCAACCTCGATCACCAATTAGTGTTTGCATGAAAAACCTACGGGTGCAAACCGCAACTGATTTCCTTGCGGATATGCAAGAAATGTTACAGCTAGCTAAAGATAGCATAAGAAGTGCCCAGGACAGGGCAAGGCACTATGCTGATCTATCTCGTAAGTACAAGGTATTCATGGTCAACTACTGGGTGTTTTTGAGAGTCCCTAGTTACTCTAGGGGCTTGAAAACTATTAAGTGTGCAAAAGTTGGCGCCTACGTATTGCGGTCCTTTTAAAGTTATCCAAGTGATAAACAAGGTCGCATACAAACAGACCTTCCAGCTAACATTGGAATTCATCTTGTTTTCCACGTTAGTAAGTTGAAACCCTCATTGGGGGTTGGGGAGACCCTGGTCCCTGTGGAAGACCTAGTGGAACTTCTTCCTGATGAGTCCGTGAGTGGACCACTTGAACCCGAGGCGATTGTTAATAGCCGGCAGAGAAACTCTACGGAGTAGAGTGCTTTGGAAATTTTTAGTTAGGTGGAGGGGCAAATCAGAAGAGGAGGATACCTGGGAAAAGGAGGTTGATCTCCAGAAGAAATTTCCAAATTTTTCCCTACATTAGGGGGAAGGAATGCTACATACCTATGTAACTAGCAATACTTCAGACCCCTAATAGTCCATTTAGTGTTGGGGGCTAAATGGCAAGGTACCCTTAGGATTAAGGGTATGTGTCCTTGGATAAGGACAGACAAGTGACTATACCTTAGTTGGAGGTATGGAGTCACGTGACCTTTTGGATAAGGGGTACCCTTAGTATTAAGGGTAGGTACTAGTGTCCTTGGTTAAGGGCAGGTAGGTGTCTATGCCTTGGATGGAGGTATGGAACCTAGTAAGGTTGTAGAAAGTCATTGGATGACTATTTTTCTAAAACCTTGGGCCTCAACCTTGAACCATATCACTTTATTGGTCTAGGACCAAAGTATACATGCACAACTTGGGCAATGGGACGTAGTAGGAGGCCGCCCTTCTAAAGTGTCCATTGAGTTCCCAACTCCCACAAGAAAGGCATTCAAAGAGTCATAGGTTATGGAAGGAGTCTCTTGACCTTCCATAAGCCTATGGAGGCTCTTGGAGATTCTTTAACTCCCCTAGGCTTCTCTCTCTCTCATTGGATGAGCATGGAACTCCATAGTGCATTGGAGGGGTCATAGTATATGAGGGTAGTAGGGCGCCCATTGGGAGGGAGAGATCTCTCTTGTTTGCTTTGCTTATGCTCTAGTGTTGCTACTAGTGTGTAGAGTGCTTTCTTGTGGTAGTATGCTTGAGGTTTGGATCTTGCTTATGGTATGGGACATAAGTTGGGTTTGGATCTTGAGAATGCTATGGAGTGTTGTGGTATGCTTGTGGTTTGTTTATGGTTATCAAGGGGGTGCTAGATAGGTCTTGCTTGGAGCTTGGATCTAGCTACGGTTGGGTGGTGAATACTTGAGGCCAGATTGTTATCTATCTTTGTGTTTAAAGAGTAGGGACACAGGTGGAGGAGAGATCCTTGGAGGCTTGCAGATCCTTACTTGCAGGTGGAGGCATCCTAGCTTGGAGTTGGGGAGCATCTTGAAGCTTGTAGGTTGCTTGGAGGACATTTGGAGGCTCTACCTTGGATTTGGAGGTCTTCCTCACCTCTACTTGTAAAAGTTAGGACGTGCTTAGTTAGCCGTTCTTGTAATATCAGATCATATTAAACCTTCTGCTCTCTATCTATATAAACAGATCAAATACGAGAGAATAGCTACTCAGCTATCAAGCATTAGTATGCAACAAATACCTTCAAAAATTTATCATATAGATAAGGATCGTCATCCATCAATCCCAGCATCAATGGTCATCAAGAACTTTATCCTAGGCTTGAGGAGCAACATTCACTATCAAATGAAGACCCTCACATCTTATGCAACATTGAATCAAGTTCTTGAAGAGAATCGAAATCAAAACCGAAACGCTCTGATGAACCACTGTTGAGAATCAGATGTCATCAGATGTCAAATTGGTGGTTCTCAAATTGAACCCGGATGGAGTTCGATTCTGTCTGCTAGCTACACTACTTGCTAGATCAGATCTGCAATCCTCCAAAGTGTAGATAGACAGTACTGACCTACGTTTAATTGTTTAAACATCCAACAAATATGAACCAGTGTGCGGAATGAATAGTAAACAGTTGGTTACGAACAAACAACATTCTAACATCAAGGCATTCAATAAAATTCAAGACAAGAAAAGCATCTACATAACATCTATTGTATTATCAGTGAATTTCTTGAGCACTGTTGTGACAAACCCACACAACACGTCGGCGTGAGAGGCACTATCTCTCTCACGAACTATATATGTTCATCTCGCTTACTAGCGGACTTCTTGGACATCTATATGATGTATCTTCTGTATCAGACGCGGATGGATGATTTTCTTTGTAAGATGGCTCCTCAAGAGATGACTGTTGGATCTCAGTGTTAAGAGTTTTTTTTTTCTTTGAAAAGAAGAGAAAATTCAAATAAAAGAGAAATAAAGAATACAATCAATGAAGAATGTATAGAAGGAAATATAATATGGATAGAGAACAAAAAGTGAAGTAGGAAGGGTGGATTTGGATCTTGATCTAAGTTTTATACTCTCTCACTACTCAAGATGTTGCAACTTGGAAAAGCAGATACAAGCAAATAAAGCTGATGCTGAACTTTGTCAAAAGACACAAGAACCACCAACTTTTTGATTGTACAATTTATTGATGATGTTATAGATTCTCTTATGTATTTGAAGAATATCTTTTCAAATGTTGTTGCTTGAAGATTTTCAAGTTTTTTTTCAATGTTTGCGAGGTCACTGCACACTTGGGTAGGGGGATATGTGATACCCTAATGGAAGTCATTTCTTGAATAAAGCAACATATTTGACTTTATTTGATTATATTTGAATAGTTATGAAGATTAATTATAATCTAAGGAACGAATAGAGTTTTGCACCTTTGTCTCTGATCTATCATTGTATTTGTACTTTTTTAAAATCTATTCTCTTTTATTAATTTTGTTGGTTAAAATACAAACAATCTAATTTTTTAGGTTATAATCGTGTGTAACACCCAAAAAAACTAATATTAAAAGCATCGCTTGACAATCATAACTCGATAGAGCTGAAAGGCACGTGTTGGCACTTGAGAGATTTTTAACTGCTTATCAAAGATTCACCACACTAGGTGTTGAATCTTCAATGGTGATGGGATAAAGAATGGTGAATCTTGTGATAAAGATCGAGGGAGCTTTTATCCACATAGCTTTCATTGGTTATGGGTTAAAGATTGTGGGGCCTTTGTCCACATGGCAATTTTAAGTGCACTCCTCCAAACCCTTGGCAATACTTTTGCCAATACAAAGATAGAGACAAAGAAAGAGCGGTCAAGGACAAGGCACAATGTTGCACGCTCTCTCTTTTTGTAAGTCAGCCATCCGCTCTTACATTAATCGTAATGAGCACATTGTGGCTCTTTTTGCCCATTTTTAAGACCCTTTGAAAATCATATTGTGCCATCTGCTCTTATATTAAAGTAATGAGCACATTGTGGCTCCTTATGCCCATTTTTAAAACACTTTAAAAAGCATATGTGCGCAAAAATTACTCACGCCATGATATAGAATTTTTTTTTGTTTTTCTAAGACCAATTCATTTAATTTTTTTTTAAAGTTTAGAATGGTTGTAGAAAATAACGACAATGTGCTCATTGCTTAATGGGAGCAAAATGTGATATGCCTCCTAAGGAGTCGTAGGCAGCTTCTTCCCTAAGTCAAGTTCTTGTGCTGCTGCATTCCTTTTCATAAAATTTTGTGTAAGTCAGCCATCTGTACCATCTGCTGCTGGATTTTTCCCAAATTCAATCACAATGGGCGGCGGCGGCGGCTGCTGCTGCTGCATATGTTCGCAGGATCACTGAAAAATCCCAGCATGCAGCAATTCTTTGGTGCTGGTATATATTTATCAGGCATGTGCTTGAAGCCGTAATTTTGGGGAATTTCATAACCCTAACTCTACTCCTCACTCTATGTTTTGCAAGAGAGGTATTGATTTTCCTTTATGTGAGGCTAAGCTCGTTTGTTTCTTCCCCAACCTTCAAGCTACTATAATTTCTAGAGATAAAGCGGGCACAATATTCCAATTTCCATGTGGTTTTGTCAGTGAGATTAGACTAGAGACCTGCGGACATCTGCTTGAATTGTCAAATGAAGAGTAAAAGTTATAATAGCTTCGTATGAAAGGACAATACTTTGAAACTGAAGATAATGTTTGCCATGCATCTTCCCTAATAGCAGTCAATGCTTTTCAGTGGTTTTGTATATCTATCTCATATAAATGTAGTGGAATTGACTGGGTTGAGCCGGTTCCACCCTTTATTAGCTTTTTTTATTTATTTTTTCAATTTTCGGGTAACAGGTTATGCGCATTGTCTCATCAGCAAAAGAAAGGTCAGGTTCCGTGCTGGTTTCATCAAAGAAGTCAATCATTTGGAGGCAGTTTCCACCTGGCAACTACGCTAAATACGTATTATGTAAAAGTAAGAAATGCTATTACATCAAAGTCATCAGTAGATCCTTAAGTGTTGGCTTCTTATCCATGAGCTGCAACATTTCTATTGTCAGTCTTTTCCTCACTTTATGGTCCACATGTTTACACTGTAGTTGAGTTCATAGCCTGTTGTAAGCTGTTTCTAATGGGCTCTCAAATTTAAAACTGGGTTACTGTAAGACTTTCTCAGTTCTTTGCAAACACTTTTGGCAGCCTAGACAAATATGACATGTGTGAGTGTGAGTGTTTACTTAGAAATTATAGTAGGTCAAGCAAAATGCTGAGAGACTAATGATCCACTCATAAACTGCAAACATTTATGAAACATTCGCATCCACATGTGTGAGTGTTTACTTATAAGCTTTTGATTCACAAATCCAATGAGCTCACTAGCGAACTTCCCTATTTTCTATTCTTGTTGAATCCTAGGTTTCTTTATCTATGTATTCACCTGTACGTTTCATATAACCATAAGCCATGAAACAACATTTATGTCAGGGACACTATAGAAAATTCCAATCTTATTTCTTGTGGGGTTCTAGGCTGAAATACCAATCACTAGCTGTATTAGTGAGACAAAGATTAAAGTACTTCCTTTTGGATTGATCCTCATCAATACCACAGGTGTTGAATGCTTCTATGTACTTTTGTAGAAATCGATCAGGGTCAACTTTGGCAATTCTATATTAAGCAGCTTTCTGTTTGGCAGAATAGCATTTCCATTTGCCATGATAGGAACCACTAACCGTGATACATGCAAGGCTGGATCTGCAATCTAGAACACACTAGATCTGTCTAATGCTATAGGTCGAGGGAGTCTAGCAACCCTTCTCTCGGATCTCCTCGAAACGCTTTTGAAACGACCCCGTTTCGAAACGCCGTTTCACCGTTCGAAACGACTGTAAAAAAAAGGCAAACTTTTTTGCAATACTGTGCGGTCCCGAGGGCATTTTTTTGCAATGGGCAATGGGCATGCAAACCCTCATGAGCTAAACTTCTTGTTCTCTTAGTAGTTACTAGTAAGTACTTACAAGTTACAAGACTCTAAAGATAAATCATGATGATGGTCGACGGTTGTGTCCTTGCATACTTCCTGAATGCACCTGTGACTTGAGCATGATTTCTCAAGGGCCATAAGCTTTGTACTGGCAATGGGCATGAACATATTCTTACAACCTAATAACATATCCATGACAATATCAATAATTGACTGAGGAAAGTGACCATAGTCACCATACGCAACTTCACTTGAAATTGCATTCGCTAGAGCATTCTCATGAAATTGGATGTATCTACCTGGTACTAGACTTTCTATGACATGTGCAAACCCCAAAAACCCTTAAAAACACATTTTCAAAAAAAAAAAACCTAAATTTCCATTTCGAACCTAAACTAGCCGTTTCATTATGCGTTTCGAAACAACGTACAAGACGACCCCATGAAACATTGATTGTTTTGATCTTTTCTAAAGCAACCATCGAACTAGCACACACCAAGGCATCTATCATCTACATATCCATTCAAGATTGTACTAACTTGGATTGCTATTTTTATCACTTTTCCAATGTTTTATAATTTTTGTATAATCTTTTTTTTTATGAATTTTGTTAGTCAAGATAAAAACAATCTGAGAATAGAACTCTTTATCCGATCAGTGGAATCTTGTTTGGATACAGTTTAAGAGTTTTTAAAATCCTATTGGTAGGATTTCGATTCATGTAATTTCGTATTTTAAGTTTGGATAGTTTTATTAATAATGACGGAGTAATGCCAAACCAGTCAATAAAAAAAGAAATAGTCCAATTTTATTGGAGAATTTGTAATTGATAGGAATTGATCAAAAGTATAAAACTGATTTCATTTCCAGTTAAATCCTATGGTGAATGATATGCAAAGGATTAGACTAGGTCTGATTTTATACTAGTAGTTGATTTTTGTATATTGGTAATTCAGCCCAGGTATAGGATAGAAATGAAATTGTTTCAGACTTTTTCCTACAGTAATTAATTTTAAACATTTACTAATGCCGTTTCTAGGCCATTATCAATGGCTAACTCATGGGCTTCGCCTACCTGCAACAAATACTCACCGTAACCAATAATAGGTTCTAATATGTTAGCAGAGGTCTTGGTAACTCCCATGTCATTACAATCAATGGCTTCTATGTGTAATTGGTCAACAACATCATGAAAATCAATCTGTCTCGTGGCATTCATGGTGTTAAAATTGCCAATAAGAAGAACATACCCTCGACTTGCGAATTTGGCAATGTCTATGGAATGAGTAGCATAAGGAGAATCAATGCCCTCCAAAAAGGAAGAGGACTTTGGAGGAAAGTAGCAGATCCCTGTCCAATCGAGAGAAAGAAAGAAAGAAAGAAAGAAAGAAAGAAAGAAAGAAAGCTTAATTAACGTCTTTTGGGCACCCGTGGGTGCATAAGACCAAAAAGAAAATATGTACAAGCAACAGTGGGAGCATCATCCATAGGAGGACGTGGTTGTAAAATGCTATAAACTAGCTATGAATGAAAGTAGAACAAAGCAGAAGTGAATCAAGCCCATAGTGCCAAGCATTTTGTCACCAAATTCAGTCCTTTTATGCTGATGTATGGCTTTCACTCCGAATGGTTGAGTTCGCGCACAACAGTGCCAAGCATTCTGCCACCAAATTCAGTCCTTTTATGCTGATGTATGGCTTTCACTCCCAATGGTTGAGTTTGCGCACAATAGTGCCAAGCATTCTGCCACCAGATTCAGTCCTTTTATGCTGATGTATGGCTTTCAGCCGCGTTCTCCAGTCAAAGGTCTCAAGATGCAAGCTGTAGTAGATTTCCTACAAGATATGCAAGAAATGATGCTAGTGGCCAAGGAAAGCATGAAAACCGCTCAAGATAGAGCTCAGTTTTATGCTAACCGCGGTCGCTCACCTCGGGAAATTGAGGTTGGAACTTAGGTGTATCTTAAAAGCCCTAAGGATTCAAAGGTACTTCGGACGAGAAATGCATAAGCTTTCTCCTCGTTATAGCGGACCTTATAAGGTTGTAAAGAAAATCAACCCGGTCGCTTATAAGCTGGATCTTCTGATTGGGGTTGGGGTTCATCCTGTTTTCCATGTAAGTCGTTTAAAGGAACGACTTAGTAGGAAGGATTCCTAATTTCGGAAGGTGAACTGATTGAGTTAGAGGTTTCTGGACTTCTTATACGTGATGAGGACACTTGGGAGAGAGAAGACTATTGAAGACTGAACTTTCCTAGTTTGCTTCCATTAGGAGGAGACTCTTAAAGGGGGAGGAATGTTACGTACCCATAAGGGCACGCAACAGGAAACTTGAGGTGACGGTCTCATTTTATGATTTGGAGCTATAGGTCTTTTGTGTGCCACGTGTCAATGTCTTATTGGCCTGCAATGACTCTGTTATGGACTCACGTTTGTGTGCACAACTGCCGCGTGTTGATGGTCATGCGTGACTCCTATGGTCAGAGATGATCCCACCTGGACTATGTGTATAGAGGTGGATCTCCATGAGCTGATTATCAAGGCCTCAGGATGTAGGTAGGCGAGGGTGGAGGGTGTGGTACGGGACACCATGGCTTATCGGAGTTCCGAGCTTGTCTTACTTAAGATCGATATTCTGCCCACCTGTGCAGCCATTAATCTACAACGTCAATTGTTTATGGAGTATTTGCAACATATCGAGTTTTATGTCTTTATTTTCATGGAAAGGAATAGGGTAAGAAGAATATTGTTGACGAATGGAAAATGAAACAAGAAATTGGAAGCAAAACCCAAGAAGGGTGAGGTGGAGGGTATTGAGAAAATGACACGTAATTGCAGAATGTTTTGGTGGGAATGTCTTTGGTTGTCTTAGATACATTCTCAGAAGTTTTTGGATTTGCAAGTTTTTTATTGCAAGCTTGAAACTTGTGGTTGATTGTATGCGTGAAGTTTTTGGTACTATGTATCTTTTATGCTAGCCTAAAATTTTGTACAATTTTAACCAATAAATGCTCATGTTGAGGATGAGTTTGACAATGATATGCTGTCTAATGATATTGATGTGCTCTTTGGTTCTTTGTAGGTATTTGAACCCCGCTACACCTTTGCAAGGGAAATAAATCAAAATGTAGAGAGACAATGCATGCTTAATATCTTAATAGTTCGAGATGGATGCTCAAGATGGTAATTGTTGACCTTTTGCTTTCTTGTACGTTTCTCCTGTGGAAATATCCTAATATTAATCTCCAACTTGTGCTTTAAGTGATTGGCTGGTTACTTAAAAGTGTTTGGCTGGTTATCCTCTGCAATGTCCCATAGGTCAGCCAACTCCAAAATAATTTGAATTTTTTATTGTCCAGAGATAATTTGAACCATCCAGCTTCTCACCTTCAAATACAGATAGCCTCCAATCTTCTCTCCCATGATGAAAAACTGCTGTAATTTGCAGTAGCTAATAGGAATAGAATTCAAAACTTTCAAGAAACTTTTTCACTCAAGTTTTTCTCTCCCTATCAACTGAAAAAACAGAATCTGATTCAATGCAATTCTCCAACAAGTTATACACCAAAAATAGAGAAAATACAAGACATAAAAGCCAAAGTAAGATTTGATGTACACCACACTAGTAATGATCAATCAGCGTGCTGAATTTCCTAAAATGCAACTAGAGAATGGTAGGAATCTTACATTCTAACCTTAGAAGCCTGTTCCGAACGTTCCGTTCCGAATGTTCCTGGAGTTCTGGAACGTTCCTGGTCGGAACGAGTTTTTTTTTAATTAAAAAAATTAGGGTAAAAACCCTGCTGGCGCGCGCATTAGCCATTTCAGAAGTTCGCGAGCAGGGAAAGTGTGCCTACAGTCATTTTCGGGATGAGCTGAGTGGTGAATGTTCTGTGCTTTTTCTGTCATCATTGTTTGGGTATGTCAGTGTGATCAGCTGCAGGATTATGTGGTGATATTAGTTTCATTTTTCAGATCCCATTTCGTAACTTTTTTCAACATCTTTTTTTCTTAACTTTTCTAATATGATGGGCATAGAATGGGCTGTAGGCATTAGATTAGGATACTTGTTTGTGCGTTTAGTTTCTTTTAGTATGTATACAAGTGTCTGAACCCGTTTGTTGTTTCTTTTCTCAAGTTCTTGTAGTTTTTTGGGAATCCCACTACGTAGGCTAGGGTTAGGGTTTTTTTGTGTATTTTTTTAGGATTTCGGAAAATATGCAAGGTTTAGTGTTTGGTGTTTGGTGTTTGGTGTTTGTTGTTTTGTGTTTTGTTTTTCGAGTTTAGTGGTCAAGTTGCTTGTGGTCGTTGAGATTTAGAGTTTGCGAATTTTTTTTTGGGATTTTTTTAGTTTCTGGTTTAGGGTTCATCATGCATAGGCTGTCATATTGGGATGAGGTTCATCAGAGGGGGCCACAGTTGACATACGAGGTTGCTCCATGGTTCCAGAGGCGGAGCGGCATGATTGAGACTTACTCACGGTCAAGCACTGCAGTTCCTATAGCTCCCACACCTGCTGTTGCACCAGTTGTTAGTCCGGGCCCCTCCTCTAGCCATGAGCCACCAGTCGCTCCCGCGAGCATTCTTGAGAGGATGAGGCAGGTAGGTGCTGCTGCATTTGCTTCCACTAGCCGACCATCCACATCTACGACACCTCCTATCAAATCCACCACACCTCCCACCACATCGGGGCATCATGAGAGACCTTCCACTTCTGCTACTCATGATAGACCTTCCACATCTGCTGCAGTTGACAAGCCTAGCACATCGGGGCCACCTCCAGCCGTGCCCTCATCTACTGGTAGTGTTCCACTTTCGTGAGACACAGAGCCTGTTGCCGATGACCGAGCACCACCCCGGGCACCTCGTCCACCTCAAGGCAGATCCACCTCACGCTCCACCCTACCTCAGAGCACCATTCGTCAGTCCTTTCGACGAGGCAATGATGAGGTAGCTGAGAGGGCATTGGCAGACATGTTCTATGGCCTGAACCTACCATTTGCTATAGCGGATATCCACCTATTCAGAGATGCCGCTGCTGCTGTAGTTGCATGCACCCCTGCCTTTAGGCCCCCGACCACTGAGGCCCTTCGCACCACACCTTAGGGCAGCATACGACCGCGTTGATACACAGTTGCAGCACTTAGGTCAGATTGGGAGGTTTTTGGTTGCCCTATCATGGCAGATGGATGGACTGACATGCGGAGTAGGTCAGTCGTCAACATATTGATTTCCAGTTGCATGGGCACCATGTTCTGGAAGGCAGTTGACTCCTCTCGTGGGGGTGCCATCCAGGACGCTCGCTACATATTTGAGCAAATTGATGGAGTCATACAACTTGTTGGCCCCGCTCATGTGGTGCAGGTTGTCACAGACAATGCATCCAACTGCTTTGAGATGGGGAGGATTTTGACAGCTACTTACCCCCACATTGTCTGGACGCCTTGTGCAGCCCACTCCATTGACTTGATGTTCAAGGAGATTTTGCGTCTAGATCGGGTCACTGCTATCACATCTAGAGCCATGCCTGTTGTGAACTTTGTCAGACGGAAGTGTCGAGCCTTGGCCATGTTTCGCATGCACAACAGATTGGACCTGCGGAAGCCTGCTTCCACCAGATTCGGATACCATGTATTGGTGCTTGAGCGCTTGCTCAAGTGTCTAGAGCCACTAGGCAGGATGGCCACATCTATCGATTTTATTGCTTGGGACCAGAGCCAGGCACCAGATGGGGTGGCCTTCGTTGCTACAGTTTTTGCCACAGACTTCTGGCGTGATGTGGAGTAGCTCGTCACTGCTTTGAGACCCATGTATGCGGTTCTTCGGCTGGTGGATCGAGAGGGTAGTACCATGGGGCTGCTGTATGAGTTCATGGACCGCATCGGCGAGGCTTTGCAGCGGCCACTTCTTCCACAGGCCAGGTATGTATGTCACTTCAATTCAACATTATATTCAGGCATTTTCATTCCATTGTATGACCGCATGGCTGTTGGTGATTTATGGTTTATTGCTTGCACGTTTTTGCTTGTAGGATGGCACAACTCAAATCCATATGGCTACGGCGATGGAATAAGTTCCATCGACCCATTCACGCAGTGGCTCACCTACTACACCCGTTGTGGCAGTCACCTAGCCAGCTGCAGGACGAGGAGCTATCAGGTGATTGGGACTCATATGTGTTGCAGGTCTACACGGGACATGGGCAGCTATACGAGTTGGAGGTTCAGTACAGCAGGTACAAGAGCTAGTTGGGAGCGTTCTCGAGGGAGTTGGCAAAGGAGAGAGATAGCCGACTTCGTGCAGTCACATGGTGGGGTATTTTTGGGGATCTCACCCTGGTTTTGATGAGGCTTGCGCTACGTGTCCTCTCATAGGTATTTACCATACTTTTTTTCTTGATGTTCATCGTTGTCTTCTCTTCAGTCGTAGGTGGCGTTTTCAAAAAATGTACTTACTCGCTTGTATTGTGCATATTGTTTCTAGGATTGCTCCACATCAGTATGTGAGAGAAACTGGAGCACCTGGGCGCTTGTTCACACGAAAAAGTGCAACAGGCTATCAGTTGAGCAGTGCGAGAGGTTGGTGTTTTGCAACCCCAACGGCAGGTTACTTCGTCGCATCGGGGGGGGGGGGGTTTCTCTTTCCATCTTGGAGGTGAACCCAGATCATTGTATCATGTTTCCTGAGGATGGGACCGAGCCAGCTGCACCGGAGGAGGATATCATGGCCTAGATTTACGAGGATATCCAGGGCGAGGCGGTCCGGCACAGACGAGCCTGGCAGCACAGTTGCAGATGACCATGATGCTCTCGACTACACACCCCTGACAGAGTCTACTATGCCTACTCAGGTAATGAAAATCTTTGGTTGAAGTTGTAATTACAAATCAAGTTCTTCTTTTGCTTATGTGTTCTCTGAATGTGTTGGCTTTGTGGATGTACTGACATTGAGTCCTCGATGTGTAGGATCAGCATGCGCACACATTGGAGGATGTAGACCATGGGCAGGAGGAGGCAGTAGTGGGTTTTGACTTCACACACATTTCCCCTACCCCTCCTAGGCCCCGGTATGTCGATCCAGATGCAGAGACCCAGGCAGAGCCAGATGACGAGACATTGGACTGCCTACTGGAGACCATGTTGAGCACGGAGGGATTTTTTGATGGTAGGTCCACTCGCAGTATACGAGCCAGGGGTACTGGCAGATCTAGCAGTAGGCCTAGCCTAGCCGATCTGTATGTGCGGTTTGATCAGGAGCCAGGAGCATGTGCCCCCAGTACCTCTGCCGCCCCACCGATACCTAGGGGTAGGGGTAGGGGCAGACCTCGAGGGTCAGGCGTTGGATCTAGCCAGGGCATGAGCCAGTCTGCTAGAGCTAGAGGCAGAGGCAGAGGCAGATCTGGGCGGCTTGTGGCCCCCTCACCAGACATCATAGAGAGTCCCGTCTTAGCCTCAGATGACGTCTCACCATAGGATTTATTTTCATAGTACTATGTTATCAGACATGACGTTTTTCTTTTTGTATCGTATGTATAGCGAACGCATAACTATTTTATGGATGTTTTTTGCTTACATTTATGGCTCTTCCCTAAACCTTGCTCGGATTATATGATGGTTATTCTCCTGCAGTTCCGTTACGTTTCATCAAGAATGTTTTTTGGTTTCAAAGTAATTTCAAGGTTTTGTTGATAAATGTATGGTAGTGGGTCAGATCGTATTTTAAATGCAAAATTTAGCCGAGCACTGTAGGTTGTTTCTATTGACATGAATTCTCAGGTTATTTTTACTCCATTCAACACTCGGGTCCGCGTGCCGCGTCCGGACCCGGACGCCTCTGACCCCCGAACGCGGGGTCAAACGCGTCCAATTTTTTTTTTTTACTAAATAACTCTAAAAAAAATTAAAAAAAAAAAATGGATCCGTCCGGACCCCCGGATGCACCCCTGGCTCCATATATATATATATTTTTTTATTTTTTTTTAAGTCTTGAATACAATTAAAAAAAAAAAAAAAAAAACCGGACGCGTCCGGACGCGCGTTCGCGTCCGGGTCCCGCTTCCTTAGGTCTGTTCCAGACATGAGGGTGCGGGCACTTCGGCCCACGTCTGACGCCCGGACTCGGACGCGGGGTCGGACGCGTCCTTTTTTTTATTTTTTATTTTTTTTTAAGGCTGGACGCGTCCAACGTCCGAACGCGGACGCGTCCGGGGCCCAGAATGCGTCCGGGCCTCGGACGCGTATTTTTAAATTTAAAAAAAAAAAAAACCAAAACCCGCGGGCCCCCTGCGGACAGTCCGCAGAAGCAGAGTGGGCGGAAGAGGGCGGAATAGGGAGAGAGAGAGAGAGTGGGAGAGGCATAGAGCGTGTGTGTGTGTGTGTGTGTGAGAGAGAGAGAGAGAGAGAGAGAGAGAGAGAGAGAGAGAGAGAGAGAGAGAGAGAGAGAGAGAGAGAGATGGTGTGTGTGAACATTGTGTGTGTATTCGTGGCCCTGATACAATCTTAAGGGGCCGAGCCTGGCTCGATTCGGGTGTCGTCTGATCGAAATGGTCGTTCGACGGGACAAAAACGCAATAAGGTCATGTGAAATGGACTAGTTTTGCAGGTCTCTGTCCGACGGCCCCATTTCTTCAAACGGGATCCGTTTCGGGTTTAGGGTTTAGGGTTGCCGACAACCTCACCAGGAACCTGTGGGACGCAGACAGGACGAGGAACGGACGGACGACCTGTAGTGAATGAAACAGTTTTGCATGAGTAATTAGTAAGCCGTAGAAGTTCATCCGGGGGGAAACCGATCACACCATACAAGACACAGTATTGTGTAGAACTGTGAGGACAGAGGTAGCTACACCTCTTGCAGGATGGTCGGTCATGTGGTCCCCTGTAGTGAATGGCATAGTTCTGCTGACCATTCACTCTTCTGGTGTCCATTAACTTCTGGAGCTCAAAATTGTGAACAACAGTTTTTCCACAGTTGTTTTCATCAAGCCATGGAATTGAGGACGCACACCACACAAGCCCATCTGAGCGCGCAAAAGTGTGGACCTATCGTATGCTTTGGGGCCAGCGGCTAGCAAACAAACGGCGAAAAGAAGGACATCAAATACATTGTTGGGCAAGACTCTTTTGATGATGAAGAGTACAATCCTTCAGCTAGTCAGGAAGAAAATTCGATTTCTTCCATAACCCCAGAGTGCGACAGACGTACTGAAGTTGCTTGGTCACCGACGGGGATGGTGTAAGTGAAATAGAGCGGGTTTTTGAACAATCCGTACAGAGTTTAGGGTTCAATTATGTTGGCTTTATACAGTTTTATGATTTAGGTTTTGGCTTCACTGCCCGTTTCCTGAACTCAAACACCCAAGGAAGTAGCATATACCAGGCAATGTTCACTACACTTCCATCTGGACATTTGGCCAGGAAGCCTTGCAAGAAAGCAATGGTCAACAATGTCCCTCCAGTGCATGGAGATGGTCGAAGTGGTTCTGACGCCAGTACGTGTTCCCGAATCTTGCCACATCACCAATTGCTCTGTTTTTCGACTCCACGTCAAACGTTTTTTGGTGAGCTTCCAGAGACAGCACCCATTGGTTTTTGATCAGTGGATCAGAAACCACTGGGTGCTGTCTCTGTCAGCTCACCAAAAATGTTTCACGTGGAGTCGAAAACAGAGCAATTGGTGATGTGGCAAGATTCGGGAACACGTATTGGCGTCAAAACCACTTCGACCATCTCCATGTACTGGAAGGACATTGTTAACCATTGCTTTCTTACAAAGTTTCGTGGCTAAACATCCAGATGAAAGGGTATTGATCATTGTCTGATCTATGCTGCTTCCTTGGGTGTTTGAGTTCAGGAAATGGCTATTGAAGCCCATAAAATTTCCTTTCAAACTGTGTTCTTGTTGCAAAACATTCTTTAACTGGCTTTCACCCACACCGTCCCTGTCATATACCAAGCAACTTCAATACTTATGGCACACTTCAGACTTATGGAAGAGCTGGAACTTTCTCCCTGGCTAGCTGAAGGCCTGCACTCTTCGTCATGATCAGAATCTTGCTCAACAATATCTTTGGTATCTTCCTTCTGGTCGTTTGTTCCCCAAATCCTAAACCCCAAACTGAACAAAAGGCCAACATTTTAGCGCGTTTTCAGGTGTTTGTGTGGTCCGCGTCCCTGATTCCGTAGCGCGATGAAAACAACTGCAACAAAACTGCTGCTAATAGTGGTGAATGGTCGTCAGAACCGTGCCATTCACTACAGGGAGTGAATGGTCACCAGAAGAGTGGATGGTCATCATAACTGTGTCGTTCACTACCGGGAACCAGAAGACCTACTGGCTGGGCCGACGACGAGGGACCCTGTCTGGGACCATGGGCAGTTGTTCTGCGGTGAAATTAATTCCAATCCGTTGCGTTTCCTCGCCCTCGCCAGCTCATTCAAGGGGGAGCAGGTTCGAGGAATCTAAGGGCACGTACCTGCAGCTCCGGTAGTCGCCCCATTATCTCTCGCTGGCTCTCGTGAAATCCTGCATCTAGCTTCCGTTCATTATGTCGGCGGACATCTAACAGGACACGCTCCGACTAGTTGCCCACGTGACGTTGTACCACTCCAAACCCTAAATCTATCTCATCACATAGGCCATGGTACTGTGTAGAACGCATCATCGGTCCGGGAACATAGTCCACAGGTTCGTGATCCCGATATGAACCCAACGGATCAAGCCTGGCTCGATTCGGGTATCGTTCGGTCAAAATGGCCCTTCGACTGGAGCGAAGCGCAACTAGGTCAATCGAAATGGACTGGTTTTGCAACTCTATGTCCGACGGCCCCGTTTCTCCAAACGGGATCCGTTTCGGGTACCGTCTGTTTCGACCAGTGGACAACCTCGATATGAACCTGTGGGAACAAACAGGACGAGGAAACGACCGATGGTCAGGCCGCAACGTCCGTCCGAAGTTCGACGTTAAATAGGGCTTCAAGGACACTTTGTCCGGTCGGGACCTGAAAACTGGGAGATGTTGCGGAGCCCTTGTGCTGGTATGCAAAATTTCGACATCGTATTGTAGCGAGTTGGAGTAGTGCCATAACTAATTAGTAAGCTGTTGAAGCTCATCCGGGAAGAAACCGATCTCATCAACCGAGTCACAATAGTGTATAGCTTGTCACTCTTCTGGTGAGCCCTAATTTCCCCCAGAGACTTCTGCTCCTGAGAGCTTGTCACTCTTCTGGTGAGCGTTCACCTCTCCCCAATCCTCTGGCGAGCATTCACTTCTAAACCCCAAACCAGTAATATGTTTGCCATACAAACCTTCACTCGAAACCACTCTCAGATCTTTCTTTGCCGCTTTTTTGGAGCTTAGTTCCCAATGAAGGTTCGTAATAATTTATGAACTGCTCACTGGCCATGGTTGTTTAGTAATACTGAGGTTATGAGAGGCATGGCCCAGTGGTTAGGTCTGTTGCAAATTTTTTTGGGTACCGTTTTCCTATTTTTTAACAGGGGGGGGGGGCAGGTGGGTGACAAGCACCCTCTAATAATCAATTCCGGGGGAAAAACAGGGGCCATAAATTGCTTTTATTTTGCTTTTGGGATGGGGGACAGTGGGGGGGGGTGCCTGTATTTTTTTTTTTTTGAAATTTTTTTTTTGAAAAAAAACGGACGCGTCCGGATGCGGACGCGGACGCGCGTTCGGACGCCATCCGCTTCCTTAGGTCTGTTCATTAGTAAATCTGTTTGATGTAGTTAATTTTCTGTTTTTAAGTTAATTAGCCGAATTTTTACATAAATTAATTCCTTTGTAAAAAAACGTATTTTTTTTTTGGGGGCATCGTTCCGGAACAGAACGCGTTCCGTTCCGGAACGGGCAACTAAGATTCTAACTTATAGCCTACAGGATATTAGTATTATGCCTATAAACCAAGAAAAGTGATCCTCATGTTGATTTTAAGTGTGGACAGCCAATAAACCAAAAAGATTGATGTCTAGATCTGTCCCAGATTCAAAAATTCACCCAAAAGTTGCAAGAGATCCAATTAGGAGTTAAAGTCCAGCACTCAACTTACACCCAGTCTAGTTTGCTCCAGTCCTTTCGTTTCTATACATGAGTAATCTGCCCATTGGCATGAAGATTCACTTACAAAGGTAAGAGAAACTAGTAGACATAAAGTGGACAGCAAGTACACATGAATTCTTGACTAGAAGACATTCAACTGAGAAAAGAGGATAGAGATTACCAAAGGAATAGAGGAATCTGTCCAATTTCCATCCAATCAAGATGTTCTTAAACACTATCCTTTGAGCAATGCCTTTATTGTGGAGACAAATAATCAAAGCCTTAGAGAGCTTCTTACTCAATAGCTTATCTTAGAAAACGGGCTACCTTCCTGTAATGTTTTTTGTTTTCAGCTCTTTTATCACCAAGGAAAGGCTTATGTAGTAACATATTGTTTACTGCAAATGCTTGAAGTGCGTGCCATTCAGTTGCCTATCTTGAGATTCCAGCACCATGAAGGATATGTAAGATCCTGATGAGGACTCTGGACCTATCCATCGATGAGAAAAGATATACAAGTGTACATTGAATTTTGCATGACATGCTAGTAGGGTAAATATGATAAGGTAAAGCGCATGTATTGCTATAGGATTTGCCCATTCCGGATGAACCGTGGCAACACACTACCATGGACAAAATGAATAAAATTTTTTATGGACATGAATTAATACGGACTATTGAGGACAAGGATGCCCATTTCTCTTATTGTAGGAAGAATTTGAAGGCAGAGGAAGCAACACATTTGTACGTAGTGTACATCGTTGTAAACTATGGGATAAGTCCATAATTTTATATAGGGATGCATGACGTACTTATCAACTTGTGGGAGGGTTTTTTGGTAACTTGTGTAACATAATGCGTTTTTCAAATGTCTGCCATCCTCAAATAGATGGGCAGATAGTGAGAGTGAAGTAGAAAGTAGAACTATGTGGGACTTTTTTAAGAACTACGTGCATGACCAAAGGGGTCAATGTGGAAAATAGTTGCATATGGTGGAGTTTGCTTACTTCAACATTGTCCATTCCTCAACGAGGAAATCACTGTTCAAAATCTTGTACGGTAGGCCTACAAACCAAAGTTAAGGTCTTTGTGGCCAATGAATTTGTTAAACACTACATGATTGCTTATGAGAGGTAATGGCTGTTAGTGGGGAACCCAAAAAGGCAAGATAATGGCAAATAAGCATTGAAGCGTTTAAAAACTGTTTGTCCACAAATGCAAGATGAATGGAAGAGGCATTCATCTGATACTTCCTTGACATTTGAAGATCTATCACGAACGTGTGCATTGAAGACAATGCTTTATGTGTCGGAGGGCTGATATGCCTTATAATGATAACTCAATTTAAGATTATGAACATCGAATGACATCATGATATATGAATTTGTCAATATTGTGCACATTAAAGATAACATAAGGATTAACCTTCTTGAGTTAATAGAATATGTGTAAAGCATCATAAAGTAGACTGTGGGAACTTGAAGTGTTGTGATACGTACTTAAGCGATGGCATGGTGGTCTAGTCTGAAGGCTTTTTTCCTTCGAACTCTCTCTAATAGGGAGGCATGGCCTTTGCTAGCACTACGGTGATTTGACCTTGGAATGATGTGCGGGGTTGAGATGGCTATCTGAAGACAAAATGCCTTGTAAGGAAACCTATTTGAGTGCACTCACCTCCTCTCTCTCGGGAATTGACCAAAGAGAACATTGCATTGGAGTAGAGCCCTTTTGTTTAGATGCTCACAAAGAAATTCCCCTATGGATTAACTCCTTACATAGGTGCCCCTTGAGATGAAACCAATCACTACAGTGGAGATTGGAAAGGTCCACTCTGTTCACCCATCAACAAAAGGACCTTACGAAGAATGCAACCAAGAGCATGTCACATTATACGCCCTTAACATGATGTTCAAAGCCTCAAGGAGACACACAAAAGATGGAAAATGCATGTTGGGATCAACATTATCAACAATGGGTAAATAAGGTGGCACAATCTTTTTCATGCATGGGAGACGGCCTCCATGCATTCCCACTATACCTGGAGATGCGGGGAAAACTCAGCGGGCATGTGCAACGAGCCCCTAGCTTGCAGTACATTACGCAACAAGGAATGAGGGAGGGGGTTTCTTGTCAAAGATCCATAATTAGGAGATATGCACTAGAAGATTTGCAAGTCAATGACGTGTTCATAGAGGACTTTCACTATCAACTAACTCTACGTATGGACCAATACATGCATGAAAACTTTGCTTGCAAGGAACTAAGTTACATGTCAGTGTAGGAGACTCTGTAACCGTAATATACTGCATGTGCACCAAGCCTATGCTGTGTAGAGTATTGTGGGAGTGACCATAGCATCGAAAAGACAACACTTATTGGGAACATCATGAATGTGTCACCTGAAGCAAAATCTCTCCAACTGGACAAAGGAGGCAAGATGCTTCCCTAGTTGGGGGCTGAAGTTGCATGTCTCATCCTAAAAATAGGATCACTGAACAACACACTCAGATAGGTAAAGGATGAAAACACCTTCAAAAGTTAGCCATCAAAGATGAACTCCTGTATTTGCATGAGAGCTCTAGAAGTGTTGAAGACCATAACTTTGGTCTTCGAAATGTTCACCCGCAATCCCCATCTAGTACAGAAATTGTGTAGACTGTCAGATGTTTTTGAAGCCCCTCTCTAGTCGAGGAGACTAGAGCTACATCATTAGCATAACCAATTTATTCCCAAGGCTATAGCCCAAACCACCACCATTGCCAATAACCTCAATCTCATCAATATGTATACCAAATAGAGTAGGTGAAAGTGAATGTCCCTGTTATACCCCAATGGTCCTCCATTCTAGATTTGAAACTCCTGATTCATTCCTAAAACAACCCTAGATTCACTCATAAAGTGCCAACACTACCATTATTGTATCTGTAGAAAAGCCCAAGTCCCATAGGCTTTGAATAAGTGATCACCCGTCTCCCATCTGTATCTCTATATAGTATCATTAGATGTTTAGCATGATCTAACATCCTGATTCCCTAAAACCGTTAAAGACCTGATTCTTCCAAAAGAAATTAGCAATTTTTTTTTTTTGAAAAAGAGCAGTTTAAATTGAACCCTTTAGATTTTGATCAGATTGATTTGAATTTTAATTTCAACCTTATGGTTAATATTTTTCTTGGTGCGTATGTGTTGTACCCTCAACAGTATTTTTGTCCCATTTTTCTGTTGCAACTACTTAGGCGAACTCGTCTATTTCTGTTCTTTGTGCTTGTTGTCATCTTTCCCTTTTAAAATCATTACTTGGTCAGTGAATTTTGAAGACTGTGTGCAAATACTTTGAACTTTGCATGGGATTGTTCACTGTTGTGGGCGACTCGTCTGATTAGTAGTTTGCTCCTCTGAAAGATCTTCTGCTGACTGAACAAATTTAGAGGCCTCTTCCAAATGAGATTCATAACATACTCAGGAATGTAGCCTGCGATTTTACTGCAAAATAAGTCTCAATTCTGCTGGTGGCTGGAACTCCTCTTAACTTAGGTTGCTTATTACTGCTTCAGTTGGATTTACTTCTGAAAGGCATATCATTTTCAGCCAACCTCTCTACATTTTCTCTCTATGGAGTTTTTCTCCTGTTCTTTGAGAAGTAGCCAACTCCATGAGTTTTTTTAATCAAGAAACATGCTTCTTAGCTTATTTCTGGTCAAATCACCATTCCTTTTTCATGTTTGTAGTCCTGTCTTGAGTTGTGTGTTGAATCAAATGAATTTGTTCTGGTTTGTTTGGATCTAGCTCCCTTCTGGTGCCCGTCTTTGTGAAAGTGAGTTTGGCTCTAATTTTGACCTTTTTTGGCTGTCTATTCCCATGGTTAACCCAACACCCCCCCCTCTCAACGCTTTGCATCTTTTGTCATTTGACCAGCTATTTTTGGCTGGACAGTTAAAATTCCTCCCTTTACTTAAGGTGATGCATTGTGCTCGACCTTAAGCTTGCTCATTGCTTTACATGTACTTGTAAATAACTGGTCTTTGTGATATTCTGATACTTGTGCATACTTTCCAGGAAACTACACATGTTATAGTAACCTTCTGATTCAATCTTTTAATTATATTCTTTCATATTACTATATTTATTTGAGTTGAACAAAATGTGCTCATCTTGGTGAAATGGCACTACAGTAGTGGAGGTATGCCAGTTGGATGTGTGTGTGTGTGTGTGTGAGAGAGAGAGAGAGAGAGAGAGAGAGAGAGAGAGAGAGAGAGCGAGAGAGAGTCCACACTTCTCAAGTACGTACTTCAGATGCTGCTGAACTTGAGGTTTCTTCACACACACAAGGTGGTTCTCAAGAAAGTCATTTGAAGTTCAAGGAGGATACTCTTTCGGAAGCTTTGAGTCGCCTTTTCTTAAATGTAGCAAAAGTGGCACAAGGGGAGTTTCAGGTTCTCTCCACCCCTCTCTCTGTCTAATGCACTGCACACATTAGGCCATGCAATCACTTCATTTTTTTTAAAGAAAAACTTTCAAAAAGGAGCTTAATTTTTACTTTCTTTGACAGGTTTACAATTTTTAATAGCAAAACATTCTTGCTCTGCATAGCGCATATCTTAGAATAGTGTAAATCTATGAGAAATGCGTGTTTAGATATCCACCACTAACTATTCTGTTACATAACTCTAATTAAGATGCACAATTGGATGTTCTTTGAGTCAATTTGTTCTTCATTCTATTCTTACACAGTGCGTGTGAGTATCAAAGAAAATAGGTTTGAAGAACATAGAATGTACCTTTTTGTCTTGTAGAATAATATTTCTTCCGATTTAAGGTTTTATGCAAACCATGAAACATCAGTTGTCATATGCACATCCATTGCCTGTGCAGGTTCTGTGAGATTGCTTGTGTAAGTTCGATTACTAAAATGACATATTTGTTAGTCCTTAGAGTTTGTTGGAAAACTGTGTGTGAGTGACTTACATTACGTCCAAGTTTTTTAATACATAGCATAGATGCACCGAATCGCGATTCGCTGGGTCCGCGATTTGCAAATCGCAATTCTGAACCCAAAATCGCACAATTTTTTTTTTTTTTTGTTGGAAAATAGCTTATGGCTGAAATTTTTTTAGGGGATCAATGGTCAAAGCAGCGTATTGCCTCTCAGAAGTGCAGTAGATGAGGCACAAACAGATCTTATTTTCAGTAGCTATCTGGTTGTCATTTGCTCTGGTTTTCAGTAAATGTTAATCCTACAGTTTGGGCTATCAACTGTATGGATGATGATCACTTTTGCAATCGTTTCACTGGAAATGTGAGTGCAATGTGCATACAGTTCGGGGCATAAATATTGGGCCCTTCTCGGCGTGCATTTGGACCCCATTTTTTATCTACGGGGAGGCGGTAGCATTTTTATCTACAGTGTCTATATAGCAGGAAGCTCTAGGGGGGTCGGGGGGCGGTAGCCCCCTGGTGGGGGGTTTGGGGGGCAACGCCCCCCAACGGCAGGGTCCGGGGTAAGGCCTCTTCATGATTTGGCCTTCCAACTCCCTGAGTGAAAACACACTTTTTGGTGTTTCGCACCCGAAACAGTCGGCAAACTACACAATCATAATGCTCTCAATCAGAGCTTTCATCTGATACCCATATAAAAAATTTCAAAAAAAAAAAAAACGATTCTGCGCGATTCTGGGAAAATCCCCGAAACGTGTTTCTGAATCACGATTCTGAATCGCGATGCATCTATGATACATAGATGGTGATACTCTTCATAGGTCTAGTCTTTGGTTCAAGATAGGTAGCCATTGGTTGATTAGGAAAAGGGTAGTCTTTGCTAGTCAATATGAATCTCTTTTGTTCAGAAGGCCTGTATAAGTCTTGTCCCTATGGTTATGTATGCAACAAAGGCCTGATGTACTGGGTTCACGATATCATTTTGGGCTAGCCTTTCATATTTCCAAGTCTCTTTGCTATCACGAATGATGCATGCAATTCCTTAGATCTACCCCAAAGTATTCTAGCCAAGTTTGTTGTGCCTCCCATACAAGTGGAGACTATTTTCAAGGTATCTTCAAGGTGATCATTACATGTGTAGAGAGTTATTTTAAGACATAGATGAAGGTGGAGGCAAAATCTATGGTTAGCACTTATCAAGAGAGCTCCATGAGTAGGGATATCTCTTATTACATCTATAAAATCATTAGAAAAGTTGCATGATGTAGCTAGTTTTTCCATTGATTCTGTCATGTTGTGAAATTTTATAAAATGCTACTCTTATTAGCCAATGTGATTTTTCCATCCCTTACGATGGTCAGTTAGTTTGATTTATGTAAGTTTTTGCAAAGAATGCTACATGATGTCATAAAATATATTGCCACATTTATAAATCACAATTTATGCATTAGTATATTGCTCATGTGGAATTTCCAACAACGCAATCTGATTTTAGCATTTATGTTTTTGTGGCAAACATACATTTGGTATATGGATTTTTGTACTCACCTCAACAACATCGACATGCTACGTCAAGATCTTCAGCATACGCATTTTTGCGATTTCAATTTTGCATCATTTACCTTAGCGTCCCAAGGTATGGCTAGAAGATATCACCCAAATGACAACACAAAAGGAAAATCTCAATTTTGCTCATAATTGGATGGAAATCCCATCACATATTTATACATGTAGAGCTCAGATATGAGCATATTAGGACTTCTATGCATTCATCATAACCTAACCCTAACATCTAACCTAAAGATCCACTTGATCCACCCTAATTAAGGGTCAAGATCTCAAGATCCAAAAACAATGTAAAACATGCTATTTTTGGCTCCTATTTTCTCTCTACCCTATCTAAGCACTCTTTGGCCTCATTTCAAAGGTGCCACTCCTATGCTAGGTTAGGAATAAGACTTACAAAGACTATCCTATGCTATTTGGCACGTGTGACAAGCCACAACATGACCATAATACAATTTACAAGCAATATGTCCAAAATGGGTCTAGCTAGAATTGTGAATCCACAAGACCATAATACAATTAACAAGCAATATGTCCAAAATGGGTCTAGCTAGAATTGTGAATTTTTAACATAGAGCACCGTATATCCTACAATAGGATGCATTTGTTGCACATACATTGTTATTTGTATCTCTAGAAATGGAGTTATTGAGGTTTTTAGTTATTTATATTTTGAGCACTTCATTTTGTTTGTTTGTGGTATTATGTTCAAGCTTCCTATATTTTTTTTGGGGTTAATGTTGTGATTCACTCTCACATTAGCCTCCTAAATTAAAGAGTATCTTCAAGTTTATGTGCAACAACTTTTATTTTATGAGAATTCTTTTTTTTTGCGACGTTGAATAATACATGTTGTATTTACTGATACTAACCAAGTTGTCTTTCTTTTAGGAAACAAGCAATGTATTGCAACTTTTGGAAATGATGAATAATAGGACGACTATTGAGTATAACAATGAAGGGGATTTTGCCTCAGGCTTGCGTGTTTTTGTAGAGAAGCTAAAGCAAAAAAATGATGCATTTAGCACATATCTTAAAGAGATTGACGAGATTGATCGTGAGGTCACCGAACTTGAGGCTGTAGTATCTACATTGGACAACTATACCAACACTTTGGAAGCTAAGTTAAGGGCCACATTTTGGGATCGAACATTTAGTTAGATGTATATGTAATTTGCTTAAGGGGTCAAGATCTATCTTGGATGATATATTTTGATGTAAAGAAGAATGTCAACTTGTGGTGTAGCTAATTTGAACGCATTTGTAAATGCCAAGAGAAAACAAATTTCCTTTTGATTTCGAATATACAAATTTCATTTGAGTTTTGTTTTATATAAGTTAGTACATATATAAAAATACAATAATGAAATCTTGAGTAGTTAGGTAGCAAATTGGTTTTTTCATGTAGTCAAATCTGTTGTGTTAAATTTCTAATTTAGTCCATTTTTTTTGTTTTGTTTCACCTCCTATTGGTATTCAAATACTACGATGTCAAATGTTACAAAATGAACTTGCATAGCTTGAGGTGGTGTGACTTTTTTATGAGAATGTGGGCAATGATAGACAAAAAGGATTTTGTCTATTCTCATTGGTCCACAATTGCCCTAAAACTTATTTGAAGGGCATTTGAAGTGCATTGAAATGTTTGAATGACGTGCATTTAGAAATTTCTAGAGAGAGAACATGTGATTTTAGAAATTTATAGAAAGAGAAGTTTCTAGAAAGAGAAAAATCTATGAAAGGGCAAGAGAGAAAATGATAGGCGTGCATAAGGATAGAGAGAGAGAGAGAGAGGCCTTGTTTTTTTTATCTCATAGGATTTTTTAAAGGTTTTTCTAGGTTTCTCACGAAAAATAGCAATAATGTGAGTTGAGAGAGAGATAATTCAAAATGTTGGATCTAGGCCAAAAATGATTGCTCTAAACACAAATTGCTTCTATGTTAAACACTTCATTCACAAGCTTGCTAATTTGATCAAGATCACTTACTAGAAGCAAATATAATCAAAAGATATTCATAAATTACTCAGATTTGAACCTTAGCCTCTGTTTACAGTTCGTACAACAATAAATCCACATTTAATTCATCACTTATAAGCACATACATCAAACACACAACATAATCTCTACACAAATATAGAAGAATGCCAAAATGAAAATAGTATTTCACCAAAAAATTCTCCAAACAAAAAATAGACAAAGGCTTCACTTTTTTCATGCCTTTCAGCCTATCAATAGGTGTGAAGATGACTAGAGTCATATAGCTTTAAAATAAAAATATGAACTCTAATCTATTGATTCTCTCTCCTCTCTCTAGAGTCATATAGCTCTAAAATTTAAAAATGAAATCTAATCTATCAATTTTGGTCTATACATCAACTAAATGTCATTTGTGTATTTTAATGACCAAAGGTACTTGGACCCATCTAAAAATAATAACGTTTCACATGTGGGTAAAAACCATGCTAAGTTTATCTACAAATTTGACTTTTATAATGCCCAAAATAGTTTAGTAGTATGTTGACAAATTTTCATACATTCTCTTCAACTATACTTGCTATTTTGACATCATAATTTAGTATATTCTAATAAGGTTTCACTATCTACAAATTCGACTTTTATAATGCCCAAAATAGTTCAGTAGTATGTTGACAAATTTTCATACATTCTCTTCAACTATACTTGCTATTTCGACATCAAAATTTTGTTTTATCTTAAACAAATGATTTGTGGCAACTAACAATTATTTTGACTCACTAAAAAGCTTTGTTGTTCTCAAGTATTAGAAGTGAACATAAAGCAAAATGAGCATACGTCATTTTGTATGACGATGTTTGTTTATTGGCTTAGTCAGGATTTCACATACAACATAGATCATTTTGAATGTCTTTTATGTTGATTATGAATTTTCTTACATTGTCTCAATTATGGTCATATGATTGAGTTCTTTTATTCATTTGACACAAGGTTGTTTTTATTCACATGATCGTGTATGGACTTGACATAGTTTTTAAATTTTTATTTGATTAATGTATAAAATAAGTGTATGGAGCTAGGGCATGTTACTAGTCAAGTTTATCCTACAAATGATAAATATGGAGAGGAACATGATGGGTCATATAACAATTTTCTACAAAGATCATTGTATGAACACCAATGCGTGGATGATTAGATTGATTAGTGATCCTCTTCTCAAAATTATTATGTATGTCTTCTACAAAAGACTCATGACACCAAATCAACAAATTATAATTGACAAGTAGCACTCTGCTTATAGTGTTTTGAAGGTCTTTAAAAGATCTTCCATGAAGCTATAATTAGGGTCAAGGCATACATCAACATGGTGCAAATCCCATAGAGCTCTCACCCTATTACTTGGCTTAATCATAAATCCTATGCTACCATGTTGGAATTCAAGGGCAACTCATACATGTTAATGCATGACATACTTCCGAGGTACGGTTGAAAAGTTATTGCAAGTCAAAGGTATTAGTTGAAGATAGTGTATAATAATACAAAAGTGCATTTCTACCCAAAAAAGGTAGTGTCCTTGAAAGTCGATGTTTTACCACCAAACCATGCTTTTAGCCTTTGGGGGATGGTCGCTCTCCAAACGTGCTATATTCACTCCTAGCACCTAGGCCTCGGCCTTTTTTGAACTCAACAAGGGACTCTTCCTTGCCTAAACAAGTATCTTAATCATAATTAGTTTAGAGGTAATCCATGGCACGTGGCACCTTACGATGGGTCACCACATAGAGTGAGCATGAGTTAAGAGCTAACTCTAGGTCCTATTGATTTGAACCCACCTATCCATTTTCAAATATTCTTCCTCAATTTTCTGATGTACATAGGTTGTTAAGGTTCATTGGTGATGGTGCCAACAGACTTCTTGGCTACTATAGAGTTATGGATTCTCGAAGAATCCAAGCTGAAACATTGGCAATTAGTGCAAACATTGAACATGAATGAGAAATTAAATCATTGCAAGAAACAAATCAGACATTGGCTAAAGAGATAACTGATCTAAAAATAGAGGAAACCATTTCTGTCACAAAGGTTGAAGAATTGCAATCTTCCAGCATTACTCTTCAATGTTATATGGATTATAGCAAAAGTGTAAACTCTCAACAGATGACCAATTAAAAGAAAATACAAAAATACACAAGCTAGAAGTTTTGACAGCAAGTAGTGGTGCTAGTAAAAGGCGCATGAGATTTTCTTCGTTTAAATATTGCAAGAAGACTTGCTACCAATTCAAGCCAAATCCAAATGTTAAAGAGATAGTTTATGCATGTGAGGAGGTGTGAGCATGAACCCAATGGCGCTATACAAGGCCAACCAACACGGTGCATTCACAAGAGTAAGCATCAAGGATGCAAGTCTGACATCCTGTGACGCATGCAACAAAGGCAAGATGTTGCGTACACCCTTCACTAGGAATTCCTTCAGAGCGATAGAGCTTCTGGAATTAATACACTCCGACATCTGCGGACCTTTTAATGTGCTCTCTGTGAGATATTATATCACCTTCATTGATGACTTCAGTAAGTTTGTTGTTGTCTACTTCATCCACAACAAGTTTGAAGCTCTCGATAAGTTTACAGAGTATGTAAACTGGTCTGAGAAGTGGACAAAGAAGAAAGTCAAGTAGATCAGAACCGACAGAGGTGGAGAATATATCTCCAACTGTTTTGCTGATTTTTGTAGTAGTCGAGGCATTCTTCATAGGAAGACTGCAACACACACACCAAAACTTACTGGTGTTACATAACCCTCATGGAAGCTGCAAGATTCATGATGGCCTATTCAAGGGCATCGAGGGCTGAAGCAGTAGCTACAGTCGCCTATCTACAGAACAAGACGGGCAAATCAGACATTCCTCACCACTATTCCACATGAAGTGTGGTGGGGTAACAAGCAAAATCTAGCTCATATAAGAATCTTCGGATGTGCAACATATGCACACATTCTTGACAAGATCCACAAGAAGCTGGATGAAAAGGTCGAGCAAGAATACCTTGTAGGATATGACATACATTCATCATACTACATGATCTATTTGCCGGAGACTAATCAAGTAAAGACTATCAGAGATGCCAGATTCGATGAAGCAAGAACAATGGCTAACGAAGATCCAGTTGGCTATGAAATTCTTGGCAAGTAGTACTACAACCTGCCGACATCCACACCCTGAGCATCCAGATGCAGATGTTCAAATTTGAGACGAGTTGAAGGATAGTTCAGATGACGAGTAGCCCGACATGCAGCCTATACCCAGGACACCTGCTACACACAACAGATCTATAGTCGACAAAGGCAAAGTAGTCAACAAAGGTGAGACACTTGACAAAGACAAAGCCATCGAAGTGCCTGCAACATCTCCAAGGAGATCGACCAGAGAGAGAAGAGCACCAGTCGAATTTGTGCATGTCAGCTCAGCTTCTACGATAGAAGAGTTTTGTGGATTCGGTGGTGAATAACAAACTTATGAAGAAGGTATCGATAGTCCAGACAAGGACAAATGAATAAAAGCAATGGAGGAAAAAATGCACTCCATGCAAACAAACAAAGTTTGGACTCTTGAACCAATTCCAGCGGACAGAAAGACTATCAAATGCAAGTGGATCTACAAATACAAGTATGGACCAAACGACAATGTATCAAGATACAAAGCCAGACTAGTTGTAAAGGGTTTCTCACAGAAGTATGGCGTTGACTATACTGAAACATTTTCTCTTGTTGTGAAACACACATCTATATGCATATTGTTTGCATATGCAGCGGCCTATGATCTGATATCGTGGACGAGAAAACATCATTCCTGCATGGAGAGCTGAAAGAAGAAGTCTATATGGACCAACCACCAGGTTTTACCTGCAAGTCATTTGTTGACTATGTCTGCAAAATGCACAGAGCATCTACGGACTGAAACAGTCTGCCCAAGCAATGGTACAAGAAGAAGGATCAAGACTCAGATCCTTAGGCTTCCAGCCTTTAATGGCTGATTATAACGTCTATGTGAAAGTCATAGATGGGGAGATCATCACTATCGGTGTCTATGTAGACGACACCCTGATTTTGTCTGTTTGTTGTTTGTGTTTTATGAAATGAGCCCTCGTATATGGTTGGCCACCAGTACTTAGCGTTCAAAATCTTAGTCATGATATTCTTTAGAGCATAGTGTCCTCCAGCATCCTCCAAATGTAAAGCTCAAATAACACTTCAAATCTCATCATTTTTCAAGCATCTTCATAGCTCTTCATATGGGCCTACTAGCTTATATAATATCTCTTTTATAATAGTGTAGGGTCCAATCTTATGTTGAAAGACTATCTTTTTCTCCAAATTAAAAATCTTTGGATAATTTTGATGGATCAACTATTTGATTATATCTGAATATAATGAATTTTTTGAATTAAGCATAAATAATTCTTCATCAGGAAATCGGTCTTCTAGTGGTTTTGTTGATTTAATTCCATCTAGTCGAGATAATAAATCAACATTTGTATGAAACTTTCCTTGTCGAGTCTCCATTGGAAAAGTAAATTCTTGCAATAACAATACCCATCTCGCAATGCATCCTAACAGATTTGCTTTATTTACAAGGTACTTAATGCAAAATGATCTATATGGAACACGAAAGAATATCCCAGCAAATAGTCTTGGAACTTTTTCACTGTATAGATCAGTCTCAATGCTTCTCTCTCTGTCATTGAATAATTCATTTTTGAACTAGATAATTGACGCCTTGCATAGTACACAAGATAATCCTTCTTCAAATCATCTTTCTAACTGAGGGTTACCCCAATTGCAATTGTAGAAACATTGACATAAAACATGGACTGTCCTTACCTAGTCTAGGGGGTGTAAGATTGGAGCTTCCATCAATTTTTGCTTCAATTTGTTAAAAGCTTCGTGTCTTTCAGTTGTCCATAAATATTCTTCATCCTTCTTCAATAAACTGAGTTAATGGTGAAGCTACGAATGCATAATCTTTTATAAATCTTCTATAATAACCGACATGTCTGAGAAATTCTCGTAACTCTCTCAAGGTAGTTGGTTCTCTCATATTCTTTATGATTTTGACTTTGTTGCTATTATTTTGATTCCTCTTTCAGATATTTGATGTCCTACAAGATTACTTTCTTTCATACCAAAATAGCACTTCTCTGGATGTCAACATAAAGAAGTGTCTCTACATCTCTACAAAGTTAGTCGAAGATTTGATATGTGATCTGTGGCTTTACTGTACACATAGAAATCAATGAATACTTCTACAAACACTCGTACATAGTCTTGAAAAATAATTGTCATCATTCACTGAAATGTAAATGGTGCATTGCACAAGCCAAAAGGTATCTATTGATAGGCATATGTTCCCCAGTCGGTTGTAAACGTAGTTTCTGACTAGTGTTCTTGTCAAATAGATACCTGATTATATCTTAAAAATCCATATAGAAAACTATATCGCTCATGTCTTGCTACTTGGTCAAGAATGACAATGGGTGACGATCTTTCCTTGTTGAAACATTTAATTTTCAAAAGTCCTGGCATATACAAATTTTGCTAGTTTTCTTTTTCGACACCACAACAATAGGAGACACATACTTGCTACTTAGGACAAGAGAGACTATTTTAGCTTCTAGATATTTCTCCAATTCATCTTTCATTGTCAAAGAATACTTGGGATATAGTCGATATTGGCATAACATTTTGTTTCAAATCAATTTGATGTTCTCCAAATTCTTTCAGAATTTCTTTGAGATCATGCACGATCCAGACAAACACATCTTGATATTCTTTTAATATATCAGTGTAAGCTTGCAACTCTTCTTTTGATAAGTGTCTGGATATCTTCAATACTTTATGAGGTGCAATTGATATATCAATAACAACATCAGGTTTGATCATTCCTTTAGTCATATTTGTAAAAGAATATCCTTGGAATTCTCGATTCGAAGCAATATTCCTTGTAATATAAGATGATTAGGCCTCTACAACCTCATAACATTGGAAATAATTTATTCAAATGTCCTATTTTTCAGTCGATTCTACAAAAAATCAATCTTTGTTTTATGTGAGACTAGTTTCTAATGTTGGTATTTCACCTTCATATTTGTCAGACTTCCAAGATATTACTGGCTATGTATTGGACTTGTCTGAATCAGAAGGAGCTCTAAAGTGTAATTCTTTTTTCTTCTAATGGGCTACAACTTTAGCTTGGTATACCCAAGGTCTTCTTATTAATATAGAATATGTTGAATCTCCAATAGTCTTTATTACTAGAAAATTCATAATAAGTGGCTCATTCTATATATAGACCATGACCATCTTAAACTCACCGACTGGTTTTTCCCTCAATGTAGAGTCCGCTCTTAATATTCCTCTATGTTGGATGAATATCAGTCAATCCAAGAGCGTGTGTTGCATCTTCTGTCATGATATTCACACTCAAATCTAAATCTACTGGTACTTTTTCAATGAGACAACCTTTGATAGTCATGTCAATTTTAGGAGCTCCCAAGTCTCCTAGATTCACTCGTAATAATGTACTCTTTGGTAGCTTGTGTCTTAATCTCCGTTTAGGCTACATTAAAGTTTGAAGTTGTTTTTTGTAATAATTTTATCAGACAACAATTGTTGAAAAGTTATGTTAAGTTGTAAAGCCCTATTATCATTGACAATGTTGCAATCCGCCTTCAAACTTCGAGGCTTAGGATCAACAATAACTTTTGACAATTTAGAAGGCTTAAAAATATCATCCTCTTAAAAAGAAATTTCTTCTTAGATTCTACTTCATGTATATTTTCATTGAATAAATATTTCACTTCTAAAGTAATTTTTTCTTTGCATGCCTTTGTCGAGTTTTTTAATTCATTAAGTCATTTGATTTGTTATAACTAGCAAAACATACAGTCAACAACTTTCTTGACTTCTTTCAGGACATTGGCTAACTTGAATCGAGTTGTGTCGACGCTTGGTCTTCAGTCATTTCAGCTCTCTAAACAACAACATCTTTCTGTGAAAGTGTCGATTCCTTCTCCATTGGTGTTGTTGGCGTTTGAACCAATTTTACTAGAATCTTTGGCTTCATCAACTTTGGACATTTTGTCTTGATATGTCCTTCTCCTGAACAATTCGTAGAAAAATCAGCTTCTACATACAAAATGAGATGCAAACTCTAAGAGATATTGATCAAACATGAACCAAAACATAAAATATGGTTTCTGTCAGTACAATTATAGTACCCACTATATTTCACATGTGTGAAACCAAAAGTAACAAAATATGAGCATTCTACACACAAGATTGCAAGACATCATCAAGAGAGTGCACCGATGAGTAGTAGAACCCAAAGAGAACCATGTATAATGATGAAATGAGAGAGATAAGAGAGAAGATGTGTCTCTCCATGAGTTTCCTCCTTTTATAACATGTCCAAACCCTATTTGGCAACTTGGATTTCCCTCCAAAATGTAGATCCTACTATTTTTGGATCTAGATTCAATGTACCCAAAGTTCAAATTTGAATCTCTCTCAAACTCGACTACCAACTTTCTCACACTTTCAAAAATGTTTATCTCTAAGTCTAAAATGAGTTTTGGCCTCTTATTTACAATTTACCAAAATATGATTAAACTTGTTGAAATCTCTCACGGATGCTAGATTTAGATGCTTTCTACTCTTTTTCCTAACACTAATCCACTTTAACACTACCCTTTTCTACACTAATCACACAACATCATGATTTGGAGTGAAAAAGAGAGGGGGAGAGATAGTTACATGGAAGAAGTAAAAAAGAGAGAGAGAAAGAGGGTGAGAGGGGAGGTTAGCTCATTTGCTCATTGTGCATGCTAGTGGAGAAACATTAAGTAATGAAACCAAAAACATGGAAACTAGAAAGCCAAAAGCAAACACACAATAGCATTAGAAAGTATTGTATAGCAAATGAGGATGCTTCTTTCTAAAATGGTAAAGCTTCCTCCTTCTCATTAAGCATGGAAAATGGTTACAAATGGTGCCTTTTTATCTTTGGGGTGGCCCTTGCCCCTTGCTTTCTATTGGCTACTTGCAAGAAGGTAGGAAATCCACACCATCCACAAGAAACACAAATGAATCTATGGTGTAGGAAGAAGCACATCCCACCTACCATCATTTGACCTTTGACTATTTTACAAACTTAGAAACTAAAGTTTAAGCTTAACTTTGGCCTTCTAGTCTTATTTTTAATTACATGGCCCAAAGTCAAGTTTATGTCCATAATTATTTAGTTTACAAGTGCTCATTGGGCCATGGGCTTACACACGTATGATGCCATGACCCTTGTAACTATTTCTGACTAATTTATTTATTTACACTACAATACCCTCAACATTGAGTTAGAGCCTAAAAGGTACCTCGGCATCTTTATTAACATGGTATAAAAAGTACATTTATCACTTACAACATGGCGAACAATGGCCATTAACAGCTATCGATATTTTTGTCTATCAGAGTCACTTATGAGTATTACTTAAAATATCTTAGTGCTATTTAACAAACTTATTAAAGATAGTAGAAACATTGACAACATATCTAATTTCCTCAAGTATTGAGTATAATCAACTGTTCTAAAGCCAACTTGGACAGTGATCTTTTCCATAGTAACCCGCAATTTACTTTTTTACCATAACAAGGGCTTGTATATGAGCAAAAAGTTGCAATATAGCACAATATTTGCATTTGTGCCTCATACTTCGCATAGGCAACTAACTCAATAATACATTCCATACAATAGTTTACAACCAAAGGGAAGATCCACAATGGGGAGACACAAGAGAGATGGGAAGATCCAAAATGTAGAATTCCTCTACAAGTGTTCACCTACAAATGAGCTCTCCACATTGACTTATACTTGGAGGCCCTTGTTTTACAAAGAACTGTCAAAATCTCGAAACCTGATAATTTAGTTAAATTACAAGCCATAGTAAATTAGGTATAGAACTAAGTCAGTTACAAAAGGTTCCATGGAACAAACCCCCAATAGACCATATGACTTATTTTTATAAGTTAGGTTCCATGGGACAGACCCCCAATGGACCTAAGCTAGAGCCGCTTTGATTATATGACTTGAAGTAATAACCATATGGCTAGAATATTCGCAAGGAATATTAGCCTACATTATCCCCTCCGTTAAGAACTTGGAGGTCCCACGCCAAGTGCAATGTTAAGATCCCACTCCTTATGGTGCTGGAGGAGTCAAAGTTGATGCAGCTTGTAGATGTAGAACTTTTTGTAAGGTGTTGCTCCGTTAGGAGATGAAGCTTTGAAGAAGTATGAGCCTCTCCATAAGAGTTGATGTGGATCATATGGGAGTTGGCTCTTTGATGGGTTGTATTTCCAAGTGCCCACGCTGATGATTCAATGGATGATGTACAAGAGCTTGGGTTATTAAATATGGTATGAAATCAACACAAGGTGTGAAGGAACGGTAATGAGATGAAGATGAGGGTAAGTGGTAGGATGTGAGCCAGATATGGGGGAGGGGATGTGAATAAATGGATCAAAGGTTTGTTGCTTATAGTTGTCTTTGAGGTCAATTGTACCGTTGAAAGCTCCATGAAGGATTGCTTGGACTAGAGGCTTGAACGATTCCCTTTTTTGTTTTTGTTCTTTTAATACACATAGTAGTGGCCTTTGAATGGTCAACAAGTAAATAACTTGTCTAGTACTTTAATTGCAAAAACACCACTTGTTGTTTGTCAAAAACCTCCAAGGTCCTTTTGATAATATGCTTGGCATTGCTCAGCGGGAGCTCTAAATTGACATCGTTGGGATGCTGCAGATGTTGTAGACTTGTCTGCTTCACGAAGTGCTTCAATTGAGAACTAGAGCAAATTCAGATTGATCGATCGGGTGGGAATGAGGTCTTGAAGCATGGATGGGAAAAGTGAGATGAAGCTTCAAGAGTGATTATATGGGGGAACATGGGGGAAGGAATGGATGTGGACAAGGGATGATAAGGACCTTGTGTACATTATACCTATTCATAACCAATGCTCAGTGTACAAATTTTTAAAGCGTCATCGTTGTTTGCCTTTAAAAATGACATTTGTCCTTGAGGTTGTGCGCTCATAACTTCAATCTCTAATTGACGCGAGATTCCTTCAGTTTACGTAGGGATATGAGATTTCGCTCGTTGATGACTTGTGCTTCTTGTGGCCTCCGCAGATGATCAAATGAATGATGTAGAATAGTAGTAGTATGGGCTTGAGACACGATCATGACCACTGCTCAATGTACATTTGTCCGATGAAGCATCGTTGTTGGTGTTGGTAGGAACACTCGTCGTCTGGGTCGATTTACATATAGCTTTTTTCTTTGATGTGACTTGAGAGCCCGTCACTGGTACAAACTGCCACTTGTTGACTATGTGATGGCGATGGTGAGGCAATTGGAAAAGCGTGGATATTGTATCGCTTACGTAAAACCAAGTGCTTATTGATGATGGCGGTGGTGGTGTTGTCGCAAATATTCCATCTTGTTGGGAAGATGGATCTTTGCTGAATCACGATTGCAGTATGATAAGATGCTCCTTTTGTTGCCAAACTGAGCATTTGTTGTTGAAGTCCCTTGATTGCTCTTTTTGTTCCTATTGAAAGTTGTTGAAATCATTGGTAAAGATGTAGAGATATATCCCAATGACAATTCATGTCATACTGCAACTGCAGAAGTAGAATAAAATTGCCGATGAAATATCACCTATAGTGCGTCTGTAAAAGAAAACACACTAAACATACGACAATAGAACAAGCAAACATGCAACAACAAACAACATAGTTGACAGGACAAAATTTGAAATAAGAGGAAAAAAAATGAAAAATTGTAGCAAATAACGCTATAGAAGGAATTGCATGGCACTCTTAAACCAAACTCTTACAATCCAGTATCAAATTTGGCACAAGGCCATAGCTACATTGTTACACAAGAAAAACAAGTGATAAGGTATAATATTTACGTAGCATGCAATAAGACAATTATGCCTTAGATTACTTTCACTTAGATAGAACATACAGGTTATCATCTAGACACAAAACTCATGATTCATCAGGCGGTAGCTCAAAACTTGGCTCCAGGGTATGATATCAATTGCTTGGTCATAGAGACATAATGAAGACACATATATGAGGTGGTACATTCTCGGTCTTATCTATGGATGGTGTTTGACATAGACCTTACATCGTTGCTAGATAGGATGTATTTCTATTTGGATTGGAAGCAACTATGTATCCGTGGATGACAAAAGAATCAGTAAGACTAGACGAGCCTAGAAACATCTAATACTACAGTTAATTTTAGTAAGGTGCAAATGGATCAAGGCACATTGGTATCTTCTAGATAATACATCGTTGGGTCTATGTAGTCGGAATCAACTTGTGTGATAGACGATACAACAATATGTTGACTCTCTACAAAAGGCTGTTGTTTTGGATGGGGAGCACTCGACCTTGGATAATAAGACTCGGGTAAGAGTCTGTGGGTTTCAATTCTATTCTAATGGCCTTGGGTAACCCGAGTAGGAATTATTTAATGGCCATTTTTTGGTGATTGTATCATCAACACACTCTACCTTGAGACATTTAAAACACTCAGAATAGGTGCGTACTGACTCCTTGACCTTCATTTTGATCTGAGTCATGTGGCTAAATGGGCTTTGGGTCAGCTTAGATGGTTTGAATAGCTTGATGAGAGATTTTTTTATGGTTTCCCATGACTCAATATTCGTACTCTCTAGATACAAATACCACTCTTTCGCATCACCATTGAGAATCATTGGAAACAACCTTAACTTTTCAGCTTTAGAGCTGTCTCCATAGAACTTACAAGCGTTATCAAAATCTTGGAGGAACATGACTGGGTCCGATTATCCATCATACTTTGGGCATTGATTCTCGGAATCCTCTTATCTACTCATGGTGGAGGCGGATTTGTCTCCCCTGACATTGTGATCTAAGATAGATGATTCTACACACAGTGGTTAGATGATGAATGTGGAAGGTATTCACAAGACAATGATCTTATCACAAGGAATCTATGGCTTTCTACTAGGTCACATCTAAGGCACTTCCCTACTAGATTGCCTAAGGCTATTTCCAACTAGATTGTCTCATGATAGGATGTGGAAAGTGGATTTGTACATGGCTATAAGTAGTGCATCTGATGATAGATCGACTTATCCTGGTGAAATAGTTTCGTTGCGCAACCGAGGGTGATACTAGAATTCAGGTTTTCTCAATGAATGGTGCTTCTTAGGTACATTAGTATACTCTTTTGGAGAGAATTCACGCACCTAACTGGGAACTTGCACAAGTCTAGAGCTTGTCATTTGCCTCAATAGGCTCTCCCGTTCTCATATTACCACTTGAGGGTGGCAGTACCTGGACAGGCCTCTTCATCGGCGGTCTCAAGATTTGAAGGCAATGGATTGATCCCCACCAGTCAGTAGTAACTCAGCATACAAAACTTTCACTCAGAAAACTCAACGTTTGTTAGCTTGAGATTATGACAGGCCATTTGCTCCTTGCCATCTGAACGTTCTTAACATATCATTGAACTCCTTACGAGAAAAGCAGTTGTCACAAGCAAACTTGTTACAAAACAAGTGCTCTCTGTGTCAAGAATTTGTGTAAAAAATGTACTCACCCACTGATAAAAGTTATCGAATTTGATCAGGATAGACTCAAAATATGGTAGGCGAGTGGCTTATGTCACTAGTTTGGATGAATTTAGGATTATTTTTTTATTTTTTTATTTTTTTTTATGTCGTACCAGTTGGTCTCAAGTAGATCAGCTTACCACACATCGATTTTTCGAAAGGTTGATGAACTCGCACAAGGTTGAACGGTTCCCAAAAGAAGTAGAAAATGACTCGCACAAGGGAACAAAATGACTCGCACAAACCTGGAAATGACTTGCACATGTTTGAAAGGTTTCCAAAGAACTAGAAATGACTCGCGCAAGGGAATATACTACTCGCACATGCGTGTATACTGTGAAAAATGACTCGTATAAGGAGGTCGCCGGTACCCGCACAAGCAAAAATGACTCGTAAGAAGATCAGTACTTGCACAGGCTAAAATGACTCGCATAAGAAGCTCACTACCCGCATAGGCTAAAATGACTCATACAATTCAAAAGTTGACTTGCACATCTCAAAAATGACTCGCAGATAGGGTGAAAATGACTCCCACATGGGAACAAACTTACTCGCCCACGATGAAAAATGACTCGCAGACAGGGTGAAAAATGGCTTGCACACGAGAACTTACTTACTTGCACACAGTGAAAGATGACTCGCATGGACAGCTAATTTCTTAGCTAAAGTGTGCAATGCAAACGCAAAGACCAATCGTCAGTATAGTTACCAATCGTCTATGGATAACTATACTTAGCAAATAATAAATGTCACATCCATGATAAGAAATACACCATTTAAGACTGCATTAGGACCGTTTAGAACCGTTTAGGACTGTTTAGAGCACTTTCGACCATTTTAGACCGCATGAGGGCACTTGCGGCCATTTGAGACCACAATGGACCACATTAGGACCGCATGAGGGCACTTGCGGCCATTTGAGACCGCATCAGGTCTGTTTGCGGCCATTTGAGGCCATTTGAGGGCACTTCCGACTATTTTAGACCGCATTAGGACTGCCCGTCACCCAGATTGCCGGCCGCCCATCAACAATGAGCATATCCACTAGATTGTTGGTCGTGGATTGCCCCCGTCAACAATGGGCACTCTTCACTAGTATATAGTATAAAACTATTCTAGAGAGAGAATGTGTGAGGTGCCAGCAAAAATATCACGCTTTGCCGACAAAAAATGTCACCCATTTGGAAAAGCAGAAACTAAATAGGTTTTAAAATAATGGTAAAAAAAAAACACACCCTCCAAAAATATATAAACACTTTTGGTGGGTAAGTGCCCATTGCCCGTCATCGACGGGCACAAACAACTAGTATATATATATATATATATATATATATAGAGAGAGAGAGAGAGAGAGAGAGAGAGAGAGAGAGAGAGAGAGAGAGAGAGAGAGAGAGAGAGAGAGAGAGAGAGAGAGAGAGAGAGAGAGAGAGAGAGAGAGAGAGAGAGAGGTTGTTCCATATTGCTTGGTCTCTGATGATGCGGCCGAGATGTTCCCTTCGTTGCCATGATGTTGATCCTGAGAGAGAGAGAGAGAGAGAGAGAGAGAGAGAGAGAGAGAGAGAGAGAGAGAGAGAGAGAGAGAGAGAGAGAGAGAGAGAGAGAGAGAGAGAGAGAGATACGTATCCTAGAAAAATGAAAAATTATTTTACGAGTTAATTTGGCATCTCTCTAAGCCCAAAACTAGTTATGTTCAATCAATCAAGTTGTCTTGCTGTATGTTGTCTACCGTATTGAAATTTCACAATTCTAGCTGGTCTAGTTTGATGTAATTCCACTTGTAAGTGGTGATGTGGCACATGCCACATGTCTGGATGCTTAGCCCTATGTCCAACAATGTAAATTCCTCACACGAGGTCTTATGGCGTCTTTACAAGTGAGTACAAAATGTACATTAGCATCGTAGTGAGAATGTAGGACTATTTTTAGTTGTTTTTGCCTTGTTGATGGATCTCGAGGTCATGAGATCAATTTTAGGATTGATGACCTACTATATATAATTATAAATCTTGTAAATTTGATGATGAAAAATCGAGATTTTCCACTTCCATCAACATTGTCTTTGAGTGGCAAGTTAAAGCTATATTAATGTGAGTGATCTTATGCATTAATTACATTGTTTGGAAGGTATTGAAGTTTAATGCTTGCTACACTTTTCTTTTGAGTGTTTGATCAAATCTATGTGCCTTTTCAAAGTTAAATGCCAATATTAGCTAGTTTTGATAACTAGTCTTGATTCTAGTTTATAGTTTGGATCCAGATCAATCAAATGTGCTTCCTCCATCACTTTTTAAATTCATTGAGATTCAATTTTCTGTAAAATTTTGTCATGGTATCAGAGCTTAATCAAAAGTGAGCATTAGATTTGGTTTTCTCAAGCTTAGATCCTAAATGTGAGTAGCATTGGATTTGTCCTTGCTACTAGTTACTGGTCTAGTAATTGTACCTCCAATTTGGTTTCATTTGAGTGAGAATAGATCAAAGGGGACCTATTTTGTTAAGTTATAGCTGCAGAAACCGAGATTGAGTGTGGGGGTTGGAGCACAAGGCCTAAGGGGCATTTCAATGGAGCCCTAGATAACTTAGAAAAGGGGCACTTTGCAAGGAAAAGCCTTTGTAAATAATTATTTTGTAGTCATTTTTGTTAAATTAATGGCCCAAACATGACATCTTGCGTGAATTTTTTTGATTATTAATATGACACTATAAAATACACAAGTTGAAATAGATAGTGATTCTCTTTGTGTAAGCTACATACACCCGTTTAATGTTGTTTAGGGATAATTATAAAATATTTTTACTAGAAATTCAATGGTGAGTTGTTGAGGCATATAGTTTGGTGGCTTTGGACTTGATTATGGAGTAAAGATTCTTTTCTTCTAATTTTTCACATTGGCCAAGTTGGTAGGCGATTGCATGTCTCATGAAAAGACAACCACAATCTCCTTTTGCTCTACTTTTTTTTAAATTATTTTCATGTGACATTGGTCCATTTTTTTTGTATTGTCTAGCTCTCCAAGCACGCCTTTTGATATGGTGCTCCCTATTATAATAGATATCAATGAAAAAGTGCAATGACCGAAAGCTTATTGCTTTAGGTTTTTTTGGACCTGGAAAGTTCTTGTGACATTAGCATGATATACAATTTGAAAGCATGGTCATCTTAAGTTCATGGGTGTATTTTTTTGGAGCTCATGTTGTTGTGTTGTCATCAAGAATATGTTTTGATTAGTTTGTGACCAACTTTTGACCTTTCTAGAAAAATTATAGGTGACCATTCCCTCAAAAAAGGTATGGAGTGATTATCTATCATATCTCTCACAGCCTTCATATCAAATTGCATTATAAATTGTTCTTCACTTAAGTTGTCATTGATAAATTTTAGGCTAATATATATGGCACTATGCAACTATGCAAGATGTTGGTTGCCAAAAAATAGTTTCATGATATAGCAAGGTAAATTTTGACCCTTGGTTTTGAATTTGATAAATGCCTTTATGGATTAAATATGTTTGTTTGGAGCATGTGGAAAGTCATCTCTCAACAAGTTCCGCTAATAAAACATCATACTATCAATACTTACAACAATCTCAAGACACTCATTGTAATGTCCTTACCCAATGACAAGGATATTGCCGTGTCATAGGTAAGGCAGTGAGGCCTCCAGTGAGATATTAGCAGAAGGTAGCCAGAAACCAGCACTCAAATCGTGATAGCACATTCTCATCAGACCAGATCAATGCAGGAAGGCCAAAAGATGGGCATCGCTACCAAACCTGAAGGTAGCCAAAAACCAGCAGTCAGAAGACAAGTGTGGACGGACACATTAGACTAATTTTGAGTCCATAAGAGTATCCACCAAGATAACATGTGATAAAGGGGGCACGTTGTACAAAACTATCCTTGTCACAAGTGCAGGCTCTAGGAAAGCTTTATAAGGAAGTGTTTGCAAAGAAATTTTGTTCTACATCATCTTGTTTTGCAATTTCTAGCAAGACATCTAAGCTGTCAAGCTTCTTGGCTAGTTCCCAAGCTATTTGCAAAATGTTGATATTTCTTTTAACTAGCAACTTTCAGTTGTAATTGAGCTGTACAGATGAGTGGGACAGTCGATCCTTACAGCTTGTGTTTTGGTCCTTGTATGTGGAGTTCAATGCAATGACTGGCTGAAGTATGTCTGACTTTGATTGTTTTTTCTAACGAGTCTCCTACTAGTCACCCTAAATAGAGTGATCAATGAACTTCTGAGAAAACAAGTTGTTTCAGCTTTCATAACAACACTTACATGAAAGGCGGAAGCTGAACTTCTGCTTGTTTATTAGTCTTGTTTTAGCAAGTTACAATGTAAGTGCTTTTCCCCCACTAATATCATTTCTTCCTTGGTCAGTAGATTTTCAAGTTGGTGAAACATATGGGCCAATGGTAGCATCCTTGTCATCAGATTCTAGTATTGTCTCTTTTGACAAAATTAGCATCCTAGTTAGATGCTGTACGAAATTAAGAATTTACTGATCTGAACTAGCTTAGTTACACTGATATCATAGATTGTACTAATAATGAGCTGACTTAGTTACAATGAGACCATAGATTGTTTTCTTGAATTTATCTAGCATCTTTTACAGAGAATGAAGAAACAATTTTTACCAATGTAGAGCTTTAAATCATCCGTTTTCATCTACATCATTACTTTCGGTTTCACTTTTTGAGTTTAAACCCATCACTGGTCCTTTCAGCTATGAATTTCTAGTAACCTGATATAAGCATTATTTAAGGGTAATCCGTTCGGACGTGAGAATTTTGACCTTGATTTCTGCGAAGTCAAAAGACAACTCCCAAATGTGAGAATTTTGAACTTGATTTCTGTAAGTCACAAGACAACTCCCAAGTCACATATTGAAACACCAGTCACTATACTATGCAAAGCAGCATAAAATGTGTATTGGCCGAAATAGAAATAGCATCAAGTCTCGATTTTCCACTGCAGCTAGACTTTTGACATAACAACACTTTAAAATAGCGTGAAGCTATGTCAGATTTCAGAGAGATGCAGACATGATTTGGATGCTAAAAATAAGGGATGCTGCTGAACAATACGTAATTGCAGATTGAATCACCTAGAAGGCTTGCAATCCTTCTATATAACAACATAACTATTAGGGTGATGCGAAGGTTTGTTCACATACTTACCTAAATACACAAGCCAGTCCTCAAATATTCCAATCAAAATGCTAAAACCTTTCGCTAAATTAAAAGAAACGTGTAACTTGATGATTAAAGCTTTCATTCCTACGTTGAATGTTGCATCTTCATGCTTCATAAAACAATAGAATGAGATGCTCGCCAATTGCATAATTTTCTCTTAAACACTTCCCTGATTTCCATTCTGATAAGACTAGTTATTTCAGGCAAAATAATATCACCCTGAAATAACGCTAAAACCTTGGGAGTTCAAAGACAGCAAAATAAGCACTAAGCACAGAACAAAAACAGGAGATCTGGTTGAAGTGGTGAAATACAGCAACAGACTGGTTTCCCTTTTTGAAGCTCTTCTCATCAAGGAAAGTTGTCCGCATGATTCTACACGTAGAAAACAAAATCAAACATAAATGACAGCCATAAGAAAGATAAGAAATCATCAAATATCAGCCATGCAAAAATAAAAGAAGGCTCAGAATCTGTTAGGAGAAAGTTACTACCCAGATTCCAAGCCCTGAGATTTGGTTTACTTTGTAATAAACAAAATGCATAGGCTTGGTATGAAAAAACTAGATGATGCAATGGCTACATGAATGAGCTCAAATTGTGTGCAGAGTCAATGTGATCTGGACTTCTGCTTATGGGGAACTAATTGATATGTACCTACGACAGCTCCAGATGTCTGGTCAGTGGCTAGTGGTAAAGGATGCCATCACTATTGTGTTATGAATAAACAACATATTTAGGGCTTTTACAAGACAATTAGGTTTTGATTGAGATCATGGATAGATGACCAGATTTTCACTTTCTTGGAAGTCTCAGAAGTATTGGGCCACTCACGAAGTGGTAGGGCTCACACTCTCCCAACCCTGAGTGGTAGCTTCATAGAAGATTCCTCTTCATTTATACCAATTGCTTATGATTTAATTACTTGAGTTTTGTGGGGGACTCATTGCTCTTGCCTGTAGGGAATCAGCTATTGATTATACTTAGTGTTCTTTCAATGTTCTTAGTTGGAAAATTCTATTAGCTTCAATTATATGGTCTGTTGTTCGTGTGTGATGCCAAATTTGTGATTATGTTCATAGGATGGTATTAGAGCACTTTTTGGTACTCAGGTTCTTTTTTTTTCAGTTTCTTTTTGTTTTGATAAAAAACCCTAGTGTCTGTTTTTGGCTCTTATTTCTCTTCAGTAGATAAAATTCCATTCTGGTTGGATAGTTGAGTTCCTCTCTACCGGACGCCCAAGAATATATTGAAGTTTTGCTTTTTTTGTAATAGTAGTTGTAGCAAACGTATAGCAACATATACCATCACATCCTTCTTCATGCCCCTCTCCTAACTTAAGTTTTATATTGATTCTGTGTCCGATGATATTTGAGCATCAAGACATTGGATTATAAGTTGAAGGCATATTTTGGCATGTATTGTTTGCATGATGCATGAAGATGTAGGTGGCTGTTGCTTATATATTTGGTAGGGGCAACTGCTCTCACATTCATGTTCATGCCCCTACTATGGATGACAGATTTGATGCTAGTAGCTACTACGGTATATGTACAGAGAGATGAGGTAGTACTTCAAGCTATGTGTGATGCTTAGTTGCCCGTTCCGGAACGGAACGCGTTCTGGAAGAGGTAGTACTTCAAGCTATGTGTGATGCTTAGTTGCCCGTTCCGGAACGGAACGCGTTCTGGAACACGTTCCAGAACACGTTCCGTTCCGGAACCTGACCAAAACATAATTTTAAAAAAATGTGGGTGGTGCCACACTAGCATGGTACGGATTACCCACATCAATCACAGGGAACCAAAAGGAGGACGACTAAGGAGTCCTCACTGTGGTGGCCGGGCTTTTGATTCTGACTAGATAAACCAAGATTTTCACAAAGAACTCTTCTCATTTCTTGCATATCAAGATGCGTCCCTCACAAAGAAGGCAAATGTGGCCAGCAGCCTGCAGGCGCCTCTTTTCTTTAGAAGGTGTTTCTAAGGTGTGACGCACCATGGGCATGTGCATGTGGCCTCCAAAATATTCTACTTTAGATAGAGGTTTAGAACATCTATCAACCAACATAGACATGCAAATGAGACACATGCTCCTTTGGATGAGGTAAAGGATCATGGTTCACATGAAATTCAAGATAGCACAAAAGGTTCATTTAGATGAGGTAGAGGACAAACATACATGTTATGGGCCAAAAGATATTCCAAATAAAGCAAGGTTCACTTCATGAGATACTCAATCAAAAGCGCTGTCATGGGTCACACAATTTTCCAAACAGGACAAATGTTTATTTGAATGTTTCCCAAACCAATTCAAATTCTGTCAATTCGGTTTCTTCAAACCGATCTGACTCTAGGTCCCAAAATTTAAATCATCGAATTGGATACAAGATTTTCAAAAAAGTAGAAATTGATCTTCTGTATTATTTAAAGCAAAACAGAATAATTGTTGGATTAGGGTTTAGAGCACAAACTACATTGTCATAATCCGATTACAATTACCTAGGTCCTGAATTCCTAAATCTTCGTTCTTGATGATACATTGTGCTTTCAAAGCCCAAAACAAAGTGTTCTAATTGTTTAGTGTTATGATTTATCTCAGACTAAGAAATCATAAAAAGTTAAAAGTCAAACCTAAATTCTATGGGTAATTGAATAATCATCATGTAAGTTTTCAACTTTTAACGAATTAGTACTTGATGCTCACTGTTTGATAACTACGAACTACCAACTTAAGAAATGAGCCAATGACATCTAAAATGCGTAAGGACTAGTCTTGGTAAAGATTTGAATGGTTTCAAGATAATTTAAATTACAATAGAAATCATGAGAAATATTATACTCATAATAATCGATGAAGCAAAATAGCTTTTAAATGAGGAACTAAAGATAATTGTGCCAAAGAAAGTAAAATTTGACAATGATCAACCAACCATCTCTAATCGATTCTCACGAACTAAATTTGATGACAAATCAATGTGTTGTTCAAAGCAATATGATTTGGTAGAATACACTGCACATAGATAGTCAAAATTTTCTTTTTATCAACTCTTAGATGTTGTCTATGATTGACTCTTATGATGCTTACAGGCACATATGATGAAACAAGAAACATTGGTATGTTAAATAATGTAGAGGACCGAGTCACAGGATACTAGAGATGAGATATTGGCACCATCTAGATGCAAGAGAGATTCAACGTATATGTCATGCAGCATAGACATGTGCAGAAGGACCGCCAAACATTTCAATGGAGCACGTGTATCTACAAAGTTGGATGTGTCACAAGATGCTATCAACGTGGTAGAGTAGTATCCATGTCATGAGGTAAATACAAATCATGCTCCGATAGTTCAAGTGGAGGCACGTGCTCCTCGTGATTATTATGCATGTTATTTTTCTTGCAAATCCTCATTTAGTACGACACTTCCAGTCAAATTTTTCCTGACCTCATTTACTATAAGAGCTGCTCCACCACATCTAGTGCATCTCTATATCATGTAAGGAAATCTAATGTCCAAATTGATATGGCATTTGAATCTTTGAGCAATTAAACTTGTCCTTGCTCTAAAAACCCGATGAATATTTGGAGAAATATCGACATAAGTAGAGGAGTCAGTATCTATGGCATACAAGGATGTCTCAAGAGGAAAGGAGCAAGCAACTATCAATACATCCGTCTTCAGGGCAAGATGATGTCCCACTAAACATATTTGTCACGACCAACCACAGAGAGTATTAGTCACAAATGATCCAAAAAAGGCATGCTACTCCACTTGGACTCCTACCCTCTGTTAATCTCAGCCTGGTGCATAGAATCCGAAGTGAGACCTGGGAAAGGTGGTAGACTCCTCTCCTAGTTCTCATGTGTCTTGATAAAAACCAACTATTGCCATCCTCTATAGAGTCAAAAAATCAAATGTTGTCGCTGAAGAATAAATCCAATTCAGTTCCATAATTTGGTGTGGATTGGAACTCGCAGTGGTCATGTACCCACAGCTTTCGATTCCCTTTCTTTCGTTCCTCAACCTATATGAAAGTGAGATCACCATCCATAAAGATATGTGCCCCCTTAAGCTTAGGCCTTAGCATAAGGGTTTCCCTCTTGCAATGTCATGATACAAATTTGATCGCTAGTGCTGATTGGTCTTTCTTTGTCCTCCAAGCTTTATCTAGTCCCATGGGTTTGATCCCAAGAGGAGTCTCTAGGAAAATTGTGGCCTCCTATGTCTCAGCTTGTGTTTCAGGGACTCCTCTTACTCGTTTATTGTGAGTCTTGAATTCTCATAGCTGCTCTTTTGTCAAATGTCACTAAGATCATGTCCACTATTGGAGATGCGGTCTTTTCAAAGTTTTTCCATACAACTTCCACCCGAGTCTTGATTTCTTCTTTATGTTGTTTTGATTCAGTCTCCAAGGCTTGAATTCGCTTGGAGGTTTCCTCCAGAAAGGGTTGTTGATTTGTTTATTTTAAGGCAGCCAGTTCTTCTCATAAATGCATGAATACTAGTGCTTTCAATTCATCTCATATCCATAACTCTTGAAGCTCTTTATCGCTTTTCTATTCCCCTGCCATGAGTTCTTGGATTTACTATTGTAATGGCTCCAACATGATGCTAAGCTAATGAGAAAAGGGCTAGTTGTAGTGGAGTAGAAATCACCCAAGTCTTCCATGATGTGTGTTTCAGGTCCCAAATAAGGGCTCTTCATTTGATGTTGCAATATTGTGTTGACATTTCTTGCATGTACATATTATTGTCGTCGCATGGACTCTCTTCCCTCAACTCACACAAAATGCTTTATCATATGTTGTATATAGAGAGTGAGTGGATTTCCATGTTAGCCTAACTTCTTCATTGAATGCTTCGCCAATGCCACCAACACCTGAAACAAACTCTTAGCAAGATAAATGTAAGATGTTCCAAGGCAATAGGGAGGTACAATGTCAACATAGAAAAAAATAAATGGGATTATTGGACTAACAAGGGACACTAAAAGTCGTCGATCTAAATCGCGAGTTTGAATTATGCTAGTTGGAGCCAAAGGCAGGTCGAATGTTGCAAAGAGAACGGGTTACAGTAGAAGAAGGTCCGCCGCTCCAAGAAAAACCACAAATGCCTTCTTAGTGAAAGGCAAAGGCGGAAATGCTTGCCAGGAGAAAGCACCCAAATCAAGAACGGGATTGATGTCATCTAATTTTCTATGAGGCCATGGCAAACTTGCTAGCAAGAGCCCTTCCCAAGAAACATGGCATTTTCAACGAATTGCATCAAGGGGAGATGTAGCGCTTGTCAACCTATCACTACCAACACCAATTTCCACGGCAAGGTACCACTTGACAATCACGTAAACATGAATTCACTTTATCATGATTCAAAACCTTGACAAGATGAAAGGTGTCTTGTGGTTGACGTGATTGGGTGGAGGTGGAGTTCCCTAAAACACAGGCATGCATGTTGGAAGGGGTTTCAAAAAAGCAGGTGGGTAAGAAAAGTAAGCGTCGCAGAAGTTCCAACATGGTTAATATTGTCAGTTATCTTAGTGAAAATTACTACAAAATCGAGCAAGCAAAAATGGAGATCCCAAAGGACAACCAACATACAAGAGCTTTGCGGGAGCAAAAGATAGTGTCAGCAAAAGAACAGCAAGCAGCAAATCGAATTGCTAGCCAGGAACCAAATGACACGATGATGATGCAAACAATCCAAGCAATCGAACTTCTTTGATTGTGCAAAATTCGGATGCATGGTATCAATAAATCAGCCAAAACTGCAACTACCAATAACACACATAAAGCTAAGCTGGCCCAAACCTTATGCTCTAAATTGTGAGGCCATGGTGTGATACTGCAACTAACTCAAGCATTCTTTCCAGAGACGGATTGCAACAAACTCATAACATCCTTTACAAACACAAATTGTTCTTTGTATCCACGCACCAAATTACTAAATTGTAACAACAATGCTTGTAATAGATGAAGTCACAAATAATGTTTCTAAGAAACATGACTTGTTGACAAATAAATTGTGATTCGTCAATGAATCTTTCAAGTCTTATTTGAATAAGAAAGAATTGGACCCTATTATTTTTGTTTCTTCCACCAGGCCCAATCCTACTCTAATTTGGACCAATTTGCAAAGTGGAAGGGGGGAGAGTCACACGGAAAGAGAAGGAGAGGAAACGAGAAAGGAGGAGAGGTAGGAGGAAGAAGGAGAAGAAAAAGGAGAAGGTGTGAAATTAGAGCTAAGAGAGCTGGGAGTTAGGAGAGAATGGAGAGAGACAAGGAGTTAGATCCCAAAAGTAGAAGTTAGAACTTAGAAGTTAGAGTAAGGACAAAACTTAAAAGTTAAACTATACGTATAACTTAGAAGTTAGGAGGAGGAGGAGGCATTCAAGAGAAAGGGAGGAGGAGGGAAAGGCTTAAGGTAGAACATTTTAGTGATAGGTACTTAGCCTTTCTCAATTCAATCACTTTAACATACCTAGATTTTATTCTCAGTGCATCTAACTAATTTTGGCAAATGTTCATGTCTAAATACTAAATGCTTCAATAGAGAATCAACTTAGAATTCTACCAATTGAAATTGACTTGTATGTGCAAACAAACAATTTTCAAAACTAGGTCAAAATTCTAGCTCATTTTAAACTAAAACATGTTTTTGAATTTATGAAACTTCTTTGGCCCTTGAGACTGTTATCAACAAGTTCACAAATAATGTTTAAAGTCCAACAACTACTCAGCAAGGTCACACGGTTTCTATAGCTAGCACACACACCAAGACCAGAATAAGAGATTAAGAGAACTCTGATTATAAAGGAATGAGCAAAGCTCTATACAATGGAATGAATCTACGGTGTGGTGCCAGCCTACTGAAATACTTTCTCTATAGCTTGTGAAAAGCCAAAAGCAAAAAGCTAAAGCTAAAGGCAAAAAGCTGATTGTTATTATTGCTACCTATTTTGGGTAAAGACCCATAATGATTTACTAAGTAATAAAACCAAGTTATATCCTAAAACTAGTGTGCCCACCTATATGCATGAATTACTATATTGACTTAGAATTTACTATAAATAGAAATGGCCCCTATAATAGCACGCAAGCATGGCCAAACTAACATTAGGGGTACAAATTAAACATATAATTCCTAACAAAAACAACAGTCATTAGACCTAGTAATGCATCCATTAATGAGGCGTGAAATAGGTTGCCAACATATTTACAAATTGTATCAAAACTATAGCAATTGCTCAATCAAGGTCATGGGGCTTCTAGAGTGAAAACAAAAATCGTGTACTTATCACTACAATTTTAAACTTATTTTCTAATCAATTTTTGATAAATTGTACCTATGGGAGTGGGTTTTTGAGTTTCAGCTCCTTTGAACAGATGAGTGCCAAGTTTCATTCTATGATCCTTAATAGAATTTTGTCAAGGTTTCAAATCAACTAATGAGCTTCAGTCGCCTTATAGTTGAATAAACCTAGTAGGTTAAATTGGTCAAACCATTATGTCCTAGGTGGACGTTGGCAATTTGACCTAAAATAGACAAAATCTTCACAGTGTTTGTGCACACACATCTAAAGTAGATTCTTGAACTAAGGTGTGATGACTATGGCATCCAGTTGAGTCCAAGGAGCAAATCGTAGTTCATGTAGAGGCCAAAATCATGGGTTTCTGGTTCGAAATGTGATTCATGAGGCATATATACACATGAACTTTCAAAAAAGCTTTTAGAACTAAAGTGCAATGTCACACAATGTTTAATTTGCTTCCACAAATAGCCATGGTCCCATAGGTTCGATCGTTTGTTAAGTCAGAAAATGTTTTTTAGACTCCTTTTGGATGCACTTCTAGTATTTGAATTACAATTTTTCGGCCTAAAATTGAGTTTAATTTCCTCACTCAAATAAGCTTTCATATTTGGTCACACCACGTTCAAGGTGAATGCAATTTATTGATTAAAGTGATAGGGAGGGCGAATGAGTGGGATCATGCGAAAGTTCTTCGACATAAGATAGCCACAGCAAAGCGATGGACATGTAACTATCATCACACAAGCCACACAAGCGGCTTAATGCATATTTAAGCACACCTTCTGAGCTTGCATATGGCTTCGAGGTTGGATCATGCCCACAAAAGCTCTCGACCATGATTGCAAGACCAAGAGCTATACCAAGAGAGGAGATTATTCCTCCAAATGCAATTGCACATTATACACCATGACCTAACTATTGTTTTTGAAATTTGAACAATGAAATTGTCACTTGTGCACACTACAATGTCATAGATGTGATTTGGAGTGTGATTTGTGTGATTGTAAGTTTATTCTATCGTCTTTTTTATTTCGTTTGTTGCAATAGGGTCATCTCTTCGGCTAGGCATGCATCCTCTTCATGTCTCAAGAGTAGTGAGGATGAGACAAAGCCGAAAGCTGGCACATCTTTTCCACGTGCAGGGTATAATCATTGTTATGATTCAAAGTAAGGTAAAACACGCAATCTGTGATGAATGCACAATAACCACCCAACCATAGAAGCAATGTTATCTCACCCCATGCATTGGAGCTATGGACACGAAATCATGCACATTTAGGTCTCCAATCAATCACAACGTCCCATACCCCCACAACCTACCTTCAACCATTGCATACCTACATCTTGAGGTTATAGAAGCTACCATCATCACCATACCACGTGAATGCAAAGATCTTAAAATGGCAAGATATCTAACTATATTCTGATAGCTCCAATCAAAATGTAGCATGGGAAGCATGCTCAAGCCATTGCCTTTCCAATAAGAGCTCGCAAAGTTGTTGAATTGGTCACAAAATCCTAAAACCGATTCACTGATTCGAAAATTCTAGGACCGGTTCGAATAGGTCGAATAGGCCGACTTGGCCGATTCCGATTCGACCGATTCCGAATAGGAAGGAAACTTTAAACCATCCACCCTCCAGTAGGATGAATTGTCCATTCCATTGAGATCCACCTCTATAGGATAGTACAGGTGAGGTCATCTCCAACAACATGGCTATGCTCGGACAATTGACACATAATGCATGCACTACCATGAGTCAACAAACAAGAGTCGCCTTACATACCACAATTGTAGAGAGAGGTTCAGAGTGTGGGCAAGGAACTAGAGCTCGTTCGTTCATGGAGATAGCCTGAGTGCAGCATCATGATTGATGGTTGGAGTGATGACAAGAGGCAACACATCATTAATATCTTATTAATAAGTAACTTCTCATGTGGGCAACATGTTTTGAGAACCATCAACAAATCGGCACCGACATCATTGTTTCAGCTAAGTAAATGACAAATTAGATTTCAATGCTCAATGCTCATTGTTAATTGAAGCTTTAATCATTACAATGCTCATTGCTCAAGAGTCAATGCTCATTAGAGTTTCTAACATGTCACATTTCAAATTCTAATGCTCAATGGTTGCTCATTCTTATAGGTGAGCACATGTATTAACATCAAGCAAGCCATTGAGGATGCCGTTACTGGCAATGCCTCGAATTGCAAGGCCAAGGAAGATTTGGTGATGGCAAATTACCCCAAAAATATTTTGGACTCCATGTGCTACACAACCTCGACCTGTTGATTGAAGAGATTGCACGTAAATCCACTAGGCTCCTTGAGAGTCGAGTCTTTTGCGTTCATCATTAAATCATTTCATGTCGATCATTCTAGTTACTAGTATCTAAAAATCTACAATCTAAATTGTACATGTTTTGCTTTTGTCCAGTTCTTCCTTTGGTGAAAGAGGTCCTTGATACAGCATAGTTCTTGGTGAGATTTGTCAACAAGAAATGAAGGTGATCACTCCTCACAATTTATAAGGAATTAAAATTTTGGCAATCATGAGACCTGCTCCCACGAGGTTTGAACTTTGTCATCTCATTCTCCATGCCCATTGCTCATGCTTTGCACTTGGAGGTTGGCTTTGAAATCTATATTAATATCGCAAACTTTGGGTTTACAGCTTAGTGTATCTGAAGTTTGCTTTGATGCATTGTTTATGTTCAGGTTTGAATTCATACTTATAGTCTTGGAGCTCATAGACAACACCCTCAGGCAGATGGTTGTTTCCAACCCATGGCCAGGGTGGAGCAGATTGATTCAGGCACATTAAGACTATCGACTTGTCATCGATCTTCTGGGACCAAGCGAGGTCAATCATTGTTGGGCTACAACCACTACACACAATTCTACAGCTCACAGACAAAGAGGGTCCACCATGGGCCGTCTCTATGAGTTCATGGACGGCATGAGTGAGCAATTGTGGTGGAATTTCTGATTCAACTCCAAACCCTTCTATCACAACCTACAAGAAATTTATGGTTCTGCAACAGACAAGAACCTGTAGAAATCCATGTGATTAAAATCTATAGCATAATTTGCGAAAATGAATTGTTAACTGTATCTTAAACAGAGTCTGCAGTTTTACTCTAGTTCTTGAACAAGGTCTTCCATTTTACTTTAGTTCTTAAACAAACTACATTTTTACTCTAGTTCTTGAACAAGATTTGCAAAAATACACGACATCCTGAACAAGGAGCCAATGCAGGTCATAACCTATATTTTTTATCTAAATCTTGAACAATCAAGCTCTGCATATTCAGTCACAATCTTGAGCAGGAAAATCTCTTTATTTCATGACCTGAAGATCTTCAACAAGCAATCTACAGAATTGAACGTGATCTTGCAAGAGCTGTATCCAAGATCGAACATTCATTCTCCTAATGTTGATCTTGATTCCTCGTGATGTTTTGCGTGGGTTTACCTCAAGAAGTGCCTTAAACCCATGAGACCAATGTTGGGTCTTTCTAGCAACCTCCATGGCACCTGACTCAAAAGAGGGCATTCAATGCCCTCATCTTGACACAACTTGATTACTTAGCATCGAACATAGCATGCCACTTGCATGTCAAAAAGTCTTTATCAAGCTTCTCTCACATTGCCCGACTTGACACCCACGGCAGGTCAAACCTCTGCGCACTTCACAGTCCATTACCTAATTCTCTAAACTAAAGAATTGTGACCTATTTGTAACCTAATCAATTTCACGTCTCTTTCATATCTGATTGCTGGCAATTGGGAGACCTGTTGTCACTATCAATTAAGCATCAAATGATCTTGTAAACAACAATAAACCAACAATTTTGGATCAAGGATTGTATATACAATAAAGGCCAAAGAATAGGCACAATATGATCATTTCACAGACTTTCATTCTTTTATCTCTATGCACATTTCTCAAAAACCAGAGAGTTATGTTGCACACTCAACCTCAAATTGGTCTATCCTCGGAAATCACAACTTTGTAATGTTCATTCCGACATCAAGACTGTCAACTAAATCCTTGGATCAATTAGACCATTTTTATGTGTTTTCCGTCATCACTAGTAACACACCTTCTACAAATCATTCTCCTCAACAAGACTCCAAGCCAGATCTTTAATCTCCTCAAAGATCATGAAGATCTCACCAGCCTCCAATGAGACACACTTCACAGACTTTCTAGACCTCCATTGAGAATTCTCAGACTACTCAAGAAGGGTTGTCAGACAAGCACTACTCTAATGGATCCATCTTCAAGAAAAAGGCTAGATAAATTACCAACGGTTTTCACAAATTCCTGGAGTTGATCACACTAAGACATCCAATCCAATGATCAAGATTACTTCCATTGATTCAGTTCGTGATAAAGTTGTTGCAGAAGTCCATCAAAAAGATCCGGCGACTGCTTTCTTCAATGGACTCGTTAAAGAAGAAAATTTGTGAAGCGACTCAAAGGATTCATTAATCCAAATCTTGAACATAAAGTATGCACTTCACAATCCTTCACTCAAGATTGCCAAGACACCTTCAGTCAACAGCCCCGGCAATCTTGAGTCCATCAAGACTCACAGAAAGCTTTGTATGGGTTAAAGCAAGCACCCAGGGCATGGTACAGTCATATTGATGATTACTTCAAGCTTACATACCATGTGCTCTTTGCCTTCATCCTCAAAACCTTGTGGCTGCTCCATGTAAACCTCTTCCTTGAATTCTCCATTGAGGAAGGCACTTTTGACATCCATTTGTTGAATGTCCCAATGAAAATAGGCTACTACTGCCAACATAGTTCTTATTGATGCCACAGGAGTGAACGTTTCATCATTGTCAAGCCCTCCCTGTTGAGCAAAACCTCTTGCAACCGTCAACAAGTCTTGCCTTATGCTTTTCTATTTTGCCACTTGCCTCATACTTGGTCTTGTAAACCCACTTCAAATGAGGATAGACTCTCCCTTACTGAATGACTAATAACGTAGCCTTGAAAAGTATTTGACAAATTGTTCAAAGCTATTGAGACTGTGTCCCTATCACTGATCCAACTACAGCAAGTTGGTCTTAAAGATCTCTGATCTTCGTAATGTGCTCAATAACCGAATCATCGGATTTTATTCTGATTGTATGTAGTTTGTTCCACAAATAGAGGACTCTAGCAGTGTTGACGATCTCATACATAGACCTCAATATCTCCCACGCCTCACGAGGTCCTGCAGCACACCTAATGTGAGCAATAATGTTATCCTTCACATAAAGGTTGATGATACGATGTGCCTTTTATCCTCACTTGATGTAATCTTTCAACTCAGGCTCAGAATCTAGAATAGGCTCAAGCGTTGTGACTATGTCCCAACATTATCTATCCATGAAAATGTTCTACATCTTAAACTTCCACATCCTATAATTGGTTCCATCCAATCTACTTGACTCATTGAGTAGACTCTCACTCAGACCAGCCATGATTGATTCTCCAATCAAACAGAAGAAATTCTTGTAAAAATACTCAAGAACTCAAGTGCTTCAAGAAACTAGGGTTTCACCCAAACTAGGCTATTATGCCACTTGTCAAATACCCAACTGTCTCTGTTCTTGTCTTTGCCACACAGTATGGCCATGCTATGCCTTGCACAAGATCTACTTTGCACCATGGTCAGATCTCCCTACAGTAAGTGCGGCCTACTTCTCCACAAGTTGCTCCCTTCAACTTTTAGTAAGTTGCTCAAAATCCAATGACTTTGGCATGGTTGCACTCCTCTTATCACTAGTTGTCCACCTAAGTTCCTATTCTAGAATTTGACTACTCTACAGAAAGTGCGCCCACTTTCAAGTTAAGCTCCTCAATCAAAAATCTGAAAAATGATCTAGAAGTTTCCAAACTTTCTCAAATCACAAGCTAAACAACCTGCTCTGATACCATGATGAACATATAAGTCTATCTATGAAGTATCTTGACCTCAATTAGGAAGCTTAAAGGAAACTTGCTATGGAAGCATCAACAATACAAGGAAAGCTTAAGCACCACAAGAAACCAAAATTAGGAACTCCAAATGCTTGATTGATTGAGAGAGGACGATGTGGACCTCCTGGAGGGTGAATCCCCCCTTACTTAAATAGAAACTGTATAGGTGTCATCACCAGCTTGAGTCTTATGCCACATGGCATGCACACTTGGCCACTTGGACCCAGCTTGCAGTTACTTATTTTAAGTTACAAAGACGGGTACTATGTATATTCACAATTAAATTGCCCCCACAACAAATGCATAACATAATACCATGTAAGTGCCCAGGGCCCATAGGGGTAAAATAGGCATCATATCTCAACACATGCAGCATTGTGAGTCTATTGCATGATCAAGTAGGCTTGCTTGATTGCTTGTGATTCAATCAAGGTTGCTTGAAGTTGAGATTTACAAATAAAAATTTGGACTTTTAAAATTCGTGGATTAAGGTTCCTAAATAGTAAGTTGGACTACCTAATACCTCTTGAGTCGTGGATTAGCCTCTAATAGCTGCAAGTCTATGCATGCAAGACCTATGAATCAAGCTGCATCACGAGCTCAAGATACTAAGAAGCATTTGGAGAGCAGCTTGAGTGGCTCTAACAAGGAAACTAAAGGAGGAAACTAAAGGAGATTTAGAGCAAGGTATCTCCAACTTATGAGGACTCAAAAGGAAAATGATGACGACGACGATGAGCAACAGGCTATGAGGCTACCTCCCTATATGAGGATTAGGAGGACCTAATAGAGATCATAGATCATCGATTTGTCATGAGTCATGAATAAGCAGTGAGGAATTATGTGGACTTTGAGTCAGCTCATATGACATCAACTATTAACTTTATAGTTCATTGTTCGGCTATTTGATTTTGGTTTTCAATGTTCTGAAATTGAACGATATTCAAATGTTTAACCAGTGTACGAAGTAATGGATGTTCGATGATGGATCATGGATACATCATTAATTACAATGTTAAGTGAAAGTTGAAACATGGAATCTAGATGATGGATTACTACACAGTCCAGACAGCATAATTGATTATTGTAGTTTGTGAAGTTTGAATCGTGTCCATTGCCATGTGCATTGTGATACTGTAAACATGAATCTGGTTTCAACTTTCTACAGGAACATGAATTGTATGTAATCACTAGCAATCTATTATCTATAAGAAACATTGTAGACATAAGATATTTTTTAGCACAGTCTTAAAACTTTGCAGATTTTTTACCATCCAATTTTTTGGGATGGATCTTGTTTAAAACCATGATTCATGCTGATTCGTACGGTTCAAACAGCCCCATTTTGAACTGGGTGGAAACAAAGGCCACAAGATTAAGTGCCAAAATATAAAAGTGGAACAACCGATTCGCATTAAATCACACAAAATATTGACAATGAAATGTTTCTAATAATTTGTTGGTGATCAAGTACATCTCAGAACCTCATCACAAATAGTGAAAATAAATACCACGGACGTGATAATCCTGGACTCTAGATTGTATCTAAATATAACTGCTAGCATCACAATTTCCAGCTAGCCCGCCCCAAAGCCAAACAAATTTTTGGGCCCAGATTCCGTGCACTTGGCATGGACTCACTCTCATCAGACCTTGCCAATGCCCTAGGCACTAGGCTCTAGAGGCCTACGCTTCTTATGCATCTCAGATTCACTCTCACCCAGAAGCGGGAAATGTGCAACATGCAGCACTCCACAACAAGTTGTGCACTGAATTTTATGTCCACACTCAAATTCTTCAGAAGTCGCCATCAATTCTATAGGAGTGAAAAAGCATCCTCAAAGAACGCACTTCCCCTGTTCAAGTGCTCATCAACCTTTTTTTAGGGGTTGGCTGTAGGTGCATTAATGCAAAATGCCGGGATGGGATGCACACGATCTTTGATCGAGAAAGGTCTAACCATCACATCTGTGGCATCCTTCCTGCCTCTATGGCTCATTGAGATATATTGATGTTAGCAGGTTTTGGTGCAAGGAGCTTATTATTGGGAAGTGTGTCACATCATGAACAGCTCCAAGTGCAAAGCAGCAAGTGTCTCAAAATAATTTGTCCTAGTTACACAATCTTTGCAGTACGATAAAATGATATTTGTTTCTTGAGAAATAATATGGCGCATGGTAGTGCGACTCACACACCACTCCTTGCAATAAAATATAATGGTATTGTTACTTGATATTAACTTGGTGCATGGTAGTTCTTAGTAGGTTGTGGCCCTCCAATTTGCAAAATTAACATCACAGCATAAAACATTTGTATGAGTCTGCCAAATCTGTCACCAATTGGAACAAGTACATATTGTGCGTATGGCATGGGTGTCGTCGGCGGACAGCTCAATAATTTTGTCAAGCTTCATGTACTTTTGCAAGGTGCTTGTATCCACATTGACCCTATCAGCTGCTTGTCTAGATAACTGGACACAAGCAAGCTTGTACAGCGTCAAAGCAATTGCAGTACTGATTCAACTGGCTCCTGTATCTAGGTACCACTCCTTTTCACTTCAATAAATGATCTCATTTCAGACACTCATCCTTGAAAAGAGGCCAACTTGTGTGATACGTTTCATCTCCCTGGTGGCACCACCTACATGCCAAGCATTGCTATCCACCTTTCCCCACCTGATTGAAAAGCTGAGATGACCAACGTCAAGAACACCATCACCATAGGATTTCCACTTGCAAACTGTGTCAACTTTTGATAATCACGAATTACATCAGCAAAAAGAAAGATTCACACTGTACAAAATAACAACAGAATAGTAGCACAACAGGATCCATCAGAATTGCCCTAGCCTCAGTCACGATGATAAAGAATGGTTCATCAAAATGAGAGCTAATTGCACAAAACTGGCTTTGTGTTTGCTTTCTCCTTCTGCTGAGGGTAACAAAAGGGTTGTGAACAGTACAACCAACATCTTTGAATGCCAGCACAATGACAATCCTTGTGAACACTAGAATCAAGCTAGATCTAGAAAACAACACAAAACAATGTCTTTGGACACCAACACAATGGAGATCCCATTTTTGGCTTCAAAATGCGCGCTACACACAAGATGTCCGAGTTTATGACCTTTCAATGACCTCACACAAAAGAGCGACCAGCTTGATCTCCAGTTGCATTTTAGGATCCTAACTCTTCTAGTATGTCTTTATGGGTGTTTTCGAGATCAAGAACCATCAAACCTGCTCACATTCCACATCCTAAGACCTGCTATTACCCTCATTCCAGCTATTTTAGATAGCAAATGGAAAGAGGAGCAAGGTTTGACATTGTTTTGCTGATTTTTGGGTGTTTTTTGTGGTTATAGGCCTGTTAACATGTTCAAGTGAAGGGCAGGTCGTTGGCAGCTCAACGTCATGGCTTGGAGCTACTTTTATGTAGCCACAGCACCCGTGTCTCTCTCCATCTGAACATGAAGAATATACCTGCAAGGGAGGTGGAGCAACTAGCTGCGCTCCCTTCTACGGTGAGGATTTCGATAACTGTGGTGAAGAAGGAAGAGAGAGAGACACGTAAACTGAAATAGTAGCTTGAGAATTGTGGATAGTATCTGAGAGACTTGCCAGTACACGATGGAAAGGCGAGTTTTGAAACAAAGTGACTGCCGATAACGGTGCATAGATGACAGGTGTCAGCAAATGGGTTAACATGTGAATACCTTCCAACTATACAAATTTCCAATTTTAGCAAAATTGCAAAACACACAAGGAGCTCACCAGCAAGTGCACAAGATACAATAATCAGTACACAGTTTCTGCCAGTGAGTTTTCACTTTTTATAACAAGAGCTTTAGTGAGTCTTATGCTACACTATGAGATGTAAGACCGATCATTTCTATTATGAAGCTGATTATTGTCAAATTTCTTATCCCATCTTAATTCTGTTGGAGGCCAAGCTTGTCCCATGCTTCAGATAATTTTGATGTGTCAAGGCAGTTTCAAAGAAAAAAGTCAGATTCCAAGTGCTTGCATGGTCATCAAGCACAAGCTTTAGTACAACAGTCACCTGTTCTTCTCCTCCTAATTCAAAAGCAGCCTTATCCTTATTTCAGAAAATATTCAATCCACTACTGTCATTATGAACACTCGGAGTTCGTATACCTAAATGCTGAAGGCAACCATAAGTGATCATTTGTTTGCCCCTCTTAGAGATTCATACATATCATGGTTTCTGGTGCTTGCTGACAACATTCCCAAAGGAAAGTCTTCCAAATCTGAAGGAGCTATGACAATACTCTAATCACTTCAACTTGATCAGCAGTGCAGCACCATTACCTTTAAACATGTTGAAATTTACTAACCTTTATGGCAATTGTGGAATCAGTCGCGATTTTTATGGTGGAGAGCTGGAAGTATGGGCCTCATAAACTCTAAAATCTTATTTGTAAGGCTGCCCAGCAAACTTACGAAAAAAAAGCCTCTCCCTAACAATGGTGAAATGTTTAGAGAGCCGGAAGTAAAAATATCACTAATATACTTATTGCAACAAAATCTGCTATAACAAAGGCATGAGGTGTGGGACAGAAACTTCAGTCTTTGTCAAACTCTTCTATACTCGTTTTTCTACAAGAAGACATGCTGCCAACTGGTCATTAAGCTCGAAAACTTATCTGAAGAAGGAACTAACGAAGACCATCTGTGGCATTCTTGTCTGCATAGAGCAGAGTACACGAAAAACTGTTTGTGGCTGCTCATGCATCCAACTCCCATTGGCAGGACTACCAATTCCTATAAAATTACTAGTTCACTAGCTCTGTTTCGAAGGGTGCAATGCTCCAGGGGCCAATATATAGACAGAAGCGACAGGATTCAATATATAGACAGAAGCGACTCAAATTATGCTGAGAACCATTCTTTCAGACCAGTGGGAGATCTATGATATAAAAAAAGAGGGTAATGTGTATTAAAAAAGCGTGAAAATATAATCAGATTCCAAAAGTACGGAAACATGATATCTAAATGAAAATTTACCCTTACCCCTCTGCGAAATTGAATTCAATATTTTTTCTCGAATAAAAGGGTTACTTTGTTACAGGTTAACTGTTTTTTCTCGAAAGACGGGCTTATTCATTTCTAAGTGTAACGTGATGAAAAAACCCCAAGAAGTTGCTTGGAGCATGTGAGCTATGCAAAATCAGTAGGCGATGTTGCTCTAGGCTTTTTGTTTGAAGCGCCTCGATTATTGTGCATCCAGACTTTGAAAACGTTCCGTGTTACACCAATTTCTGTACACATTTTGTCTATTTCCACCTCATCGTGTGTATGAATCCTCCAGCCTAATTTCTCAGCTAGACAAAACATCTTGTCTTTCTGATCTACAGAGAATTTCGTTCTGAACCTCTTCTTTACCCTGGACGATGAGGAGTACAAATTCGTGGAGGCATCCATATCATCAATGTCACTATGCCTGGATCCCAATGCCGTTAAGGAAGGGCGGATAAAAGCTGAGTAGATCGAAAGATCGAGAGGTACCTGTGGTGGTGGTAGACTCATCGGGCCGTTGCCTTTCTCGCGATCCCTTCGAAGATGTTGGCATTCTACACACGACAGCGACGGCTCTCCCTCCTCTTCCCTTCGATGGAAATTGCGATGGCAATCACAGGCTGCACATTTAAGAGCCTCCGCCGTGCCTTCTTCCCCGCTAGGTGAGAATTCTCCGCATCCATCTAAAGCATGACCTCCAATGCTAGCCGCATGGTTTTTCAAACATTCCATGTACTTTACAGACTTCTTTAACTCAATCTCTGATCTGCGATTTTGTGGCGAAGTACTATTGCGACCATTCACCACCTTAACCCTATCAAAAAAAGTTCCAAAGCTTGAAGGTTTCGGCATGGTCAGATCTACACTGTGGGAAGGAAAATCCATAATAAATCTGCTCCAGCTTGTGAATTCAGATGTCTACATCCATATAACTTCCACACATTCATGCAGGAAAAGGTAGTAAAGCTGTATATCTATAATAGAAACTTCACACATATATTTTCTCACTCCCAATGCTCAAAATGAATGAATATTTTCTCACTTCCAATGCTCAAAATGACTGAATATTTTCTCACTTCCAATGCTCAAAATGAATGAAGAGTTTCTCGCTTCCAATCTTCAGAAAGGAATGGTCCAAACATCGAGATGATACATATTGACAGTATTCGAATCGTTTCAGAGTCTAACTTTTTGCTCCTTCGAGAACAGAAGTTCTAACAAGCTGCAAACATCTCAGAGAAGGGGGTGGGATCCATTGGAAGGCAGATCACTGTTTCCTTTCATGCCGTACACCACCTATCTTTCGCCTTTGATCTGGTTTCATGACAACATGATTGCAATCCTTTGAATCATGGAAAATAAATCAAACTGGTAAAACACTCCATCATAACATTCATTGCATTCACAGAGCTGTAGCAAACAGGCATCGATCGGCATGGCAGAGCCAATCCTTAAGCACAAACTGCAGACACGATACTCCTTCGTCCAAAAATGTAAAGCGACATTGACCAACAAAGAAGCATGTATAGATGAAAAGATGGATGGATCGATCATCGGGAGCTGTAGTTTTGGGGGGCAAAGGATGCATGCCACATTTGTGAAAGTATTAAATTAAACATTTTTTATAATAAAATTACATAGTTCGGGATTGTGGACTGGTACAAGGATTTACAATTATTTTATTTTGCTTTCTTTTCGCCGTTTCTTTATCAATTTTTTACGCACATTGTTTGTTGATCAGAGGCCCAAATGCTCAGGGAGTGCCTATAGAAATTGAGTTTAACTCTCACACACGAACTGCATGCCACCACAACATCGATGTATTCGCACATGATAAAATATTTATTCACTCTATTTTGGCAATATCTTTGCCATTTTTTTTCGTACATTGTTCTATCGATTAGAGGACCAAATGTGCGAGCAATGCTTACTGTGTACTTTTCACACATGTGAGGACCATCAATTCAATGTGGTTGATCTTCTAAGGTGGGTGTGATTACACATAGATCCATACTATCAGGATTGACAATTCTTAAGCAAGAGCACACAAAACAATCATTCACCACACATAATTCGCTATAGGAGATAACTTTGATTGCAAAAGGGAAAGTATTGAATTGGCTTGCTCTCGGGTAGAGAGAGAATAGTACATGTACCTCTCGGGTAGAGAAGAAGATGGAGAAAAGACTAAGTGTTGAACTCTCAAAAACTACGTGTAAATGAGATCTCTCTCACTCTCTCATGGTAGCTCGAGATCCTAGAGTAGTAGTAATCAAGTATACTGGATCTCTTACATAGCAACTCCAAATTTGATTGGTCCATTGAGATGTCACCTCCTACATTTGATTGGACCATTTCTATGCATCTCTCTCTTTTGATTGGTCACATGACAACATTACAACATGAGATGAAATATCACTAGCCCTCTACCATCTGATAAATTTTACAGTTTTTAGGACAATAATGATCGTACTTAACAATCATAGAGAGTTATTGGTTGCTTAATCAATGGATCTATCAAGTTCTACACATTAGATCTTGATCTAGATTCACTACTCATGGATTTAAGCAAGAGCAATGGATCAACACATCATAAATTAGTGAGAGCAGCCTCACACATGTGAAAAATTGTCCACAGTACGGCTTGCACCTGAAACAACAAGTACAATAGTCCTAGATAGCAATCACTCATAGAAATCACAAGACAAATGACTAGAAATCTCACAAAAGTGTAGAATGCAAAAGTCTCATCAATCTTCTTAGCAAAATGATGATCCTTTTATGGATCAAGTACATCCATGAGTCTGGTACAATCCAGCAAGTCTTCACACGTGTGAAGAGTGCCACATCACTCAAATCTATCCATTTGATCCATCCTTGATCCTTATCCAAAAGTTGACCTTCTAGAATATGGCTAAAATCCAAAAAGCTAGTCTCCTAGAATATAGGAATATTCCCTACAAAATAGGATCTAAGAAAAATGTTCAACTCTTATCTTCTGGTACTCTATACAAACGTGTGAAGATCCACTTGCCATGTGGGAGCATTTACTCATGCACATACAAGGAAAGGCTAATTTCTAGGTGACTAGTCAACTTGACTAAAAAACTAGTCATATCATGTTCACACTAACTAGATTGATACAAAATCAATTTAGATATATACAAGTATGAAAAGTACATCCTTTCACACGTGGGAATAGGCTCCACACGTGTGAAATCAGATCATCAACATTATTCTAATATTTGATCAATATCTACAATAACCAATGTCAAGTGAGAAGTGACAATTTTCAACAGTCCTCCTCACTTCTAACTTGGCAAATCTAATGTACATCTATCTACAATTACAAGAGCATATCTTAACTTAAAAAATGGATCTTTGGACAATGGCTTGGTTAAAATATCAGCTATGCATTCGGATGATGGTACATGATGTAGTTGCACCTCCTTGGATTGTACCTTCTCCCTCACAAAGTGGTGAGCTATCTCAATATGCTTTGTTCTAGCATGGAAGATAGGATTTGAAGCAATTTGTCGAGAAGCTTGATTGTCACAAAATATGTAAGGGATCTCCTCGGCCTCTAGCACATGTTGTTCCATCAAGAGTCTTCTTAGTCATAGGAGCTCTTTGGTTGTTGAAGTCAATGTCTTGTACTCGGCTTCACAAGAAGATAGTGAGATTGTATCTTGCCTTTTGGAAAGCCAAGATATTACTCCTCCACAAAGAAATGTTGCAAATGCACTAATGGACTTCCTATCCATCTTGTCACCTGCAAAATCTGAATCCGAAAGTACAAATCCCTGATGTGCATGATATGATGATGTCAGCAGAAGAGTGTTAGAACGTGCCTAACCCACCACTCTTCTAATCCATGATTAGTTATAGATTGTTTAATCTATCTAATCAGAGATGCTACTCTGAATGTATGCAATTACTAGATGCATAAAATACATACAATAGCAGATAAACAATATACAGAAAAGAAGTCCGCCTGTGAGCGAGACAATTTTGTAGCAGGATCCACAGAGATCCAAGAAGCCCGCTAGTAAGCGAGACACTGTTCGTGGGAACGACACGAAAAAAAAGAAGGGAGAAAGTCAAATGACTCGAAGTGACACGAAAATCTTGCGACACTTCAACCTTCACGTTCCAAAGGATCGGGAAGATCCAACAAGTACCATGAAGTACATATCCCTGATCTGATATGATGACATCAGCAAAAGAGCGTTAGGACGTGCCTAACCCACCACTCTTGTAATCCATAATTAGTTATAGATTGTTCAATCTATCTAATCAGAGATGCTACTCTAAATGTATGCAATTACTAAATGCATAAAATACATACAGTAGTAGATAGACAATATACAGAGAAGAAGTCCGATGATGTTGTAGGTGTTATGCACATATCATTCTAAATCTTGTCTGATCTCGAATAAATTACTGTCTGTTATTGCTCGTGTATCTCATTCACTTGTTTTATCTATTCCGCACATTGGTTCAATCTTGTTGAATGCTAAACTAATTTACAACATAGGTCAGCAGTGTCTGTCTATTTTTTGGAGAATTGTAAGAATGATATAGCAGGCAGTGACCAACAATCATATCCGAAATCCATCCAGTAATGTTTTTCGCTTCAGCAAAGGCCTCATCATAATCTATGCCCTTGGATTGAGCATACCCCTTGGCCACAAGCCTTGCCTTATGCTTAGAAATACTCCCATATTGATTCAACTTGAGCTTGAAAACCCACTACACCCAATCACATTTTTATCCATGTTGAATTTATTCTTGTGAAAAATTGCCTACATTGGCAAATCTAGCCATGTAGAATATTGTACATTTTGTCAATATTGTTTGTTGGTTACTTGAATGGCCAAAGTGCCACTTGTACAACTTAGAATTTGCTTTGCACAGGAACATAGATCATGCTACACAGTAACACAGACAGAAAATCGCTCTCCTCAGCAAGCTCACATAGCAATTGTATTTCTCAAAATGAAATTACACTGTACATATAGTTGTTCACTCAGGCAACCCATGCATGACCCAGGTTGCCGTTGGCAGGACGCGTGTCCCGTCGACTTGCCTCGTGGCGAGGCCAACTGATCCTTATCCACTGATAGGACCCACTTACAGTCACACAGTGATTCTAACTTTAATTCTAACTCTCTCCTTTAAAGTAGAGTCACTTTTTATACAGTCATATACATAGCTTTAAAGTCAACAAACTTTAAATACAGAAAGTTTTGATCTAAACTTATCAAACTTTTCTCCAGTAAGTGGCTTAGTGAAAATATCAGCTAGTTGTTCTTCTGTGCTACAATGAACAACATGAATTTCACGACTTAGCAGTCTTTCGCGTATGTAAGTGATATTGAATCTCAATGTGTTTAGTTCTCGCATGGAACACTGGATTCTTTGCTAGCTGAATGCCACTCTGACTGTCGCTATGTAAAGTTGTGGGATTTTTCTGCTTTATGCCAATCTCTTCCAAGATTTGTCTCAACCATATAGCTTCTTGTGCAGCACTACACATTGCCTTATACTCTGCTTCTGTGGTGGAAAGAGCAATTGTACTTTGCTTCTTACTAGACCAGGAAAAGCAATTACCACAAAACTGGAATATATATCTTGTGGTGGATCTACGATCATCATAGTCACCTCCTCATTTCGCATCCACATAGCCACACAACTCAGGTAAACCATCATGCTTCCTGTAAATCAAGCCATACTCTGATGTGCCTTTCACATAACGCAAAATGCGTTTAGCTGCTTTCCAATGCGTTTTCGTAGGTGCTGCCATAAACTGACTTACAATGCCAACAACATAGCATATATCTGGTCTAGTTGTGGTAAGGTAAATCAAGCTCCCTACTAGCTGTCTATATAGCATAGCATCAAATGACTGTGATTCATCAAGCTTAGAAAGCCTTTTACCTGGTTCAATAGGAGCATTTATTGGTTTGCAATCCTGCAACCTAAACCCGTGTAGTAACTCTTTGACATATTTCACCTGTGTTAAACCCACTTCATGGCCTTTTTGCCACACTTCTACTCCAAGGCAGTAATGCATCAGGCTGAGATCCGTCATCTCAAATTGTTTCATGAGGTCTTGATTATGTCTATCATCTCTTGATTATTTCCCGTAATAATCAAGTCATCAACATAAAGAGCAATCAAAGCAACCATACCATCAAAGCATAAGACATATAGATTTGGATCAGAATGTGTTCTCACCATCCCTTTTGAACGAAAGTAGGCATCAATCCTGCTATACCACGCACATGGTGCTTGTTTAAGACCATAAAGCGCTTTCTTCCAGCGACATACTTTATTTTCCTGTCCTTTCGTTACAAAGCCTTCAGGTTGATCCATGAACACTACTTCTTCTAACTCACCATTTAGAAAAGCAGATTTCACATCCACCTGACGTAAAGGCCAACCAAAATGTAAAGCTAAAGCAATAAGTAGACGTAGAGTATTCCACTTACACACCGGCGCAAAGGTCTCCTCATAGTCAATGCCTTTATTTTGTGCGTACCCTTTGATTACCAATCTTGCTTTGTGCTTTGCTATGCTTCCATCTGCATGGTACTTAGTGTAATATACCCATTTGCAACCAATGGGTTTCTTGCCAACTGGTGGTTCTACTAAGTCCCATGTGCTATGCTTAGCAATTGACTCCATCTCCTCTCCCATGGCTTTGATCCAAATGTCATCATCCTTCGCTTCACCATAAGTCGAAGGTTCTTTGCTTTGAATAATGCTGGATAACAGAGCATAATCTGCTTCATACCTTTCAGGTAGTATCTTCTCTCTTGTTGATCTTTGTAGCTCTCCCTGGTTAGATGATCCTGGAAAGTCATCTATATCGCGGCTCTCCATCAATCTCTCAAACCACTTAGGGAGATTTATGTCAGGTGATCGGCTTCCTGGTGAAAATGTATCCCACGGTACATCCTTCTCCTTGCATTTGTCACCTGCAGTTTCAATCCTTCTTGCACCAAAAGGTTTGTCCCTACCTCTCCAACCCGTTTCTTGAGGTTGAGTAGTAGTATCTTGAGATGTATCCTCATGTTCATCACTTGGAAGGTCAATGAATGGATCATCATCAGGTGGAATCCTCACTATGCCACTTTTCCTACTGGATGTGTCTATCTTCTCAGCATCTTCGTCTTCATACATCTTGGATTCATCAAAGATAACATCTCGGCTTATAAGGATTTTGTTTCGACTGGATCAAAACATCTATAGCCTTTCACGCGATCATCATATCCTAGGAATATGCACTTGATAGCTTTTACATCAAGTTTACGTCTTTCTTCCTTAGGAATATGTACAAAGGCCTTACATCCAAAGATTCGCAAGTGGTTCACCTTTGGCTTTTTCTTTGTGAATGCTTCCTCAGCTGTAATTTTTGGTATGGCAATGGTAGGACTTCTATTTTGAAGATAGACTGCCATGCTACATGCTTCTGACCAAAAATCTTTTGGTAATTTCATCTCAGCTAGCATAGATCTGGCACTTTCCACAATCGTGCGATTTTTGCGCTCAGCTACACCATTGAGAGCAGGAGTATGAGCTTGCGTTAATTGTCTTTTAATTCCACATTGATCACAAAGATCATTGAAGTCATTAGACTTATACTCACCTCCACTATCTGATCTTAGGACTTTGATCTTCTTACTTGTCTGATTTTCGACCAAGTTTTTGAAGTTCTTGAAGTTATCAAAAGCATCTGATTTCTTCTTCAAGAAGTAGATCCACTTCTTACGTGACATATCATCAATAAAGGTCATGAAATAGAAGGCTTTTCCTAAGGACATGGTCCTCATGGGCCCGCATAAATCTGTATGGATTAAATCCAGGATGTTCTTTGCTCTTGCAACACCCCCTTTATTGAACTTCTCTCGATGCTGCTTCCCATATATACAAGATTCGCACATCGATTTCAAGTGATCTTCTATTGTAGGCAGTCCTGTCACCATTTCCAATTTTCTCATCAAACTGAGGCTTCCCAAGTTCAAGTGACCAAGCCTCTTGTGCCATAACTCAGTTTGCGAAGGAATGGATAACACAAGTCCATGTTGCCCCTTGATTGTGGCATTCAACCTGTACAATTTTGTATTGGGCTCTCTTACTCCATTCGCAATAACTTTGAACTTTTGGTTCGCATCCTTCAATTCTACTTTCAAATTTTGATCAGTAATGACTCCAACAGAAAGTAATTTTTTCTTCAAACCTGGTACGTAAAGTACCTCCCTGATCATCTTGCTTTTGCCGTCAGGCAGTTGGATTGAAACTGTGCCAATCCCCTTGATCATGCACACCTCACCATTTGCTTGTGAAACAAATGTTCCATTATTCAATGCCTTCAAACTACTGAACCAGTTCTTGTTACCTGTCATGTGTCTTGTGGCTCCTGAGTCAATATACCATGCTTGATCATCTTGATTAGATGACAATGCAGATATGAAGATGCTAGAGTCTTCAATCTCACCTTCATCGACAAGGTTGCCTGCTTGTTTTGGTTTTCCCTTGCCTTGTTCCGCCAGGAATTTGCGACATTCACTCTTCCAGTGGCCCTTTTTACCACAATGGAAGCACTTGCCTTTCTTCTTAGTTTTGCTGGAAGATCCCTCATCCTCCTGAGACTTGGCAAATTGCTGTTTAGTCTTCTTCTTGCCCTTGCCCTTGCCTTGTTTTTGGCATGTTGCAAGTGCCTGATCATCAGTATTTTGACGTCTAGCTTTCACCATTTCTCGTCGTTGCTCTTCCTACATCAAGATTCATGTGAGCTCGTCAAAGGTTGGCAATCTTTCTCTTGATGCTATTCCGCTCACAAACATCTGATAGGGTTCTGCAATGCCGCATAATGCATTATGCACCAGCTCCACATCACGTATGCGTTCTCCAATAGAATGCAGTTCATCTCTCATTGTCTTGATTCTGGTCATGTACGTCTGAATGTGCTCTCCTTGCTCCATGCGGGCACTATTCAACTTTGACTTCAGAAACATGATTCTTGACGGATTTGACGTCTCGAACTGCTCCTTTAGCACATCCCATGCCTGTCTGGATGTAATAGCATCACAAATGTGGGTAACGATGTGATCCTTCACTGACAAGTTAATGAAGGTCAAAGCTTTCCTCATCTTTTTGTCGAACACTTTGATGTCTGCTTCATTTGGCGGCCTTCTCTCATCACCTGTGACGACTTCCCACACGTCTTTCTCCATCAGTATGTTTTTCATTTTGAATTTCCACACTGCATAGTTGGAAATCCCATCCAATTTGCTACTTTCACTCAAAATGGACTCTCCCATGTTTGCCATTGCAAAACTGCTTAAAACTTCTGCCTTAGGCTAAGAACAGTATGTCGAGGCCAACAGTGATGTCAGAAGTTGAAAATAATGACCTGCACTTTTTTTCTTACCAGGCCACTTGCCGCTTTTCCACCAATTTGAAAGCCAAATCGGCGTCGCCTTCCGAAATGCACTCAGTCGTCAATTCCCAACAACGTGCCCAATGGAATGGTGAAACTACTTCTGGCGTACTCTGAACACTTTCTCCGCTGCAACCGCTCTGTTTTGCTGTACCGTACTTGCAGGTACAGTCCGGGTGCCCTTCGTTTGGAGGTTATAGCCTTTCGTTTGGGTCAAAACGGGCAAAGGACCCAAAAATAGGGACTTTTCTAGCTTTTGAACTGTCTCTTCACTTTGAAGAAACTTCACTCTTCACTTGTGAAGGGACCCAACTCAACTTTCAGTATGAAAATTTTTAATGAAGTTGAAGGCCAGAATGCACTTCAATTCTTCAGGACCCTGTTTAAAGCTCATCCAATGGCTGAACCAAATCTTGTGGTTCAAATTTCTCTCCCATCACAGATTCTGGACCGTTGATTCACTTGACACCTCATCTACAGGTTCAAAGTATATCTAGGCATCGAACCAAACTCCTGCATACGCTAAGGACTTCGATACACTAAGTTCTTCATCGCGTTGGGCGCGCGAACTGCCCGCGACTTCCCTGCCTGCGGCCGTGCCTCCCTTCCCTCAAAAAGATCGGATCAAGCTCTCCTGTGGATCGTTTTGAGCACGATCTGAGGCCTGGAGCAGAGTCGCCCTACTGAATCCATGACTATAGAATGTTCAGTCAGAAAATTCCATGGAGAAACAGTCTTGACAAAGTGGCTTTTTCACCTTATTACTGCAAATCTACTAGGTTAACTGTCTAGAGACAGATCTCTGACATAAACCTCAGAATCTCTCCATGGCTGATTGACAGTGTGATTAGCTTCCTTCCTGTCCTTACGACATCCAAAACGGTGCACAAACAGCGAAGAAATCACCATTTATGTATAAAAGCCGTAACCCCAAGTCCGGTTCCAGCTGGCTTCGAAATTGTTAATCTTTCACCAAATTTTTCCCTGTCTGATGCTATGCACAGGCTAATAATCCCTCTGCTGAGCTTAGCAAGCCTCTATAAATTAGAAACCATGCACCAGTGCTTCTCTTTCCATCTTCAACCCGTCGTAAAATCCCGAACTCTCAGAAGACAGTTCTTCCGAAGCTCTCTTCAACGACGACACTGTACTGTGTACACTCCCTGTATGGCTCTGATACCAACTTAGAATTTGCTTTGCACAGGAACACAGATCATGCTACACAGTAACACAGATAGAAAATCACTCTCCTCAATCCACCAAGAATCATTGGTGTTGCTCTCAAAATGAAATTACACTGTACATATAGTTGTTCACTCAGGCAACCCATGCATGACCCAGGTTGCCGTTGGCAGGACGCGTGTCTCGTCGACTTGCCTCGTGGCGAGGCCAACTGATCCTTATCAATGATAGGACCCACTTACAGTCACACAGTGATTCTAACTTGAATTCTAACTGTACATACATACCTAAAGTAGGTTACCACGAGTCAAGAGGAGTGGCTGTGTCTATTTGGTAGTGATTCCTACTTTGTAGGATCTAGACCATGATTTATGATGAGATTTGTACCTACCATGCACCTACCAAGCATGGGATCTAGGCTAGGGTTTTCACATTAGGGCAAGAAAGTGGAGTCTACTTCCTTATTACATGCTGGATTTTCACCTAACTTTGCAAAGGAAGTGTGTTTTACTATGTATTCCCATTCTCCATAGTGAGAAGATAGAAATTTTTGGAGCCTCAAGGAGAAACTCGAGTTTCCTCTCATTGTATGGTGATTACTCTTGATTTCCAATGAAACCCAGCTTTGGCACTTTGTAAACACTGTCTACAGGCCGTACTACAGCCTTATCTCCACACGTGTGGAGTTGGATTATACTATTTGATCAATGCTTTGATTGTCTATACTTGTTTCCTATCAAGCTGCTAAACTAGATTTTGTTTTTTGATGACTAGTTTCTGATAGATTGTTTAACAAGCATACAATCACCTTGTGGATCATTCAAAGATCCATTTATGGTCCTTAGTACTGTATTTTTCACATGGTATCAGAGCCAAGTACAAGGCCATTGATCTGTGTTTGAATCTAATCCAGTTTTAGCAGGTTTTGGTGCAAAAAGCTAGTATTGGAAGGGCGAGCTGGTATCCAGGTTTTGGTGAGGGGATTTGATCCCAAACTTTTTCAGGATCAAAATCCGTACTATTCACACGTGTGGGCATCTCTGAACCAGCATTTAATAACCCATATTCATTGGATCATAGAAAATTCCTCTGGTGTCAGTTTAATGTAATTTTTGGTGCAAATCCTAGAGTAACTACCAAGATCACTTGCCATTGATTAGTTTTGAATTTGTTTCATGAAAACTAATTAATCTAAGCTGATTTCAGACCCTCTTAAAGTGGAAATCAGGTCTTGAAAGTACAAAGGAATGAGAGAGATAGAGTCAGTTTTTGTCCAAGAATAGCCAAGATTGGCAAGATTTGCTTGAGTGTAGTTTTCATCTCATCTTATCTTCATTCCAGCTTGTGAGGGAGTGATAGAACTGTGATTACAAATCCATCTGTTGGATTAGAAGTCAACATTTGAGTGAAACACTGCAAGTTAGAAACCTTTGTGAGTTTCAGGTCCAGCAGATGATGAACGATATTCTTCGTCCATATCTGGGAAAGTTTGTGGTGGTGTAGAGCTTGCTTGATGGTGGTCTATAGCTCCAGTGCATGGGGTGAGGTGGCAGTACCTCTATGGTTGGGTGGCAACGTAGCGTTCATCACCTGTTTGTGCTTTAGCAATGACCGGCACGATGATGGGGATTCTAGCACTTGACCTATGTTAGCCCCACCTTATGTCCTTTTTGCCACACTTCCACTTCCACTCCAAGACAATAGTGCATTAGTAGGTTGAGATCTATCATCTTGAATTGATTTATGGGATCAGTCTTGATCATATTGATCATTTCTTGATTATTATCAGTAAAAATCAAGTCATCAATATAAAGTGCAACCAAAGCAATCATACCATCAAACCCGTAAGACATACAGATTAGGGTCTGAATGTATTCTCACCATCCTCCTTGAACGGAAATATGTATCAATCCTGCTATAACATACATGTGGTGCATGTTTGAGGCCATAAAGAGCTTTCTTCAAGTGACATAATTTATGCTTATGTCCTCTCTCAACAAAGCCTTCAAGTAGATCCAGAAACACTTCTTCTTCTGAATCACCATTTAGAAAGATAGATTTTACATCCATCTGATGTAAAGGCCAACCAAAATGAGAAGCTAAGCAGTAAGCAATTGTACAATATTCCACTTACACACTAGTGCAAAAGTCTCCTCGTAGTCGATGCCTTTACTTTGTGCGTAGCCTTTGATCTTTGGTCCTTTCTAAGTCATTTGATAAAAAATTTATATGTACAAATTTTTAATTAATTTCACCTTAGCTCAAACCCATTCCAAACAATAACTGAAATAAAACAATCAAATCTAATTTCTTCGAAAACGGTAGCACTAGAGAAAACCTTTATAAATAAGACAAAACAAAAAAAATTTGAACAATATTTGTATGTTAAATAACATAAGCTTATAAGAGTAGATTTGAATTTCACTATTAATTGATTGAATTTATGAAGAATGAAATCTCCCCTCCCATTCTACTAGCCCAAGGTCAAGTTAAACATCCTAATTTTAAAAATTGGTGGTGTGAACACAATTTTTTTGACCACTAGTAATCATTTAGAAGAAACATATTTGGCAACTAAGCTTTTGGAAATTGCATGAGACCTATAACAGTTCAAATATTAATGAATTTTCTAACATGATTATGCTTGCATTCATATAATCGATATCAATAGAGCAGAAGGGCATGTGGTACTAATACGTACAAAAGGCATCAACAAACCCTCAAGATGCTCGATCTCATATTAGATTGTTGCTAGCATGAAATTTAAAGTGGCACTAAATAGTTTATTTGAAACCTTACCAAATTGATTAAGTCAAAAGGGTAGCACATCATGTGCCCCCTGTCTTGTTAAATCATGGGTATAAAGAAACTCGCAAAAAACTTACTCACAAAATGCCAAAACCACCATAACTTTTCTATAGCCCATCTCCAAGAAAAACTTAAGAAGTCACAAAAAGTTACTCTCAAAATGTCAAACCCCTAGAAAAGAAAGTTCTAGTAGCTCATACATGTGAATGAGAAAGTTATGCTTCAAGCATATTTTGTGGGGTATTGACCCCCTATACAAGGACTTGGGTTCCCAATTCCAAGCAAAAATATCTTTAACACATACATCATCCACTAAAAGAAAAACATTTGAGTTTCAAAGGAAGTGAAAGTAGTTGGTTGTACCATTAAAAGAGCTTTACGAACACTATGACTTTCAAGGATGAGCGTTGTTGCTCTTCTAGTAAGAAGTTAGAGATCAAATAACATGGAAGGATGGGGATAGAGGCGTATGTATGGTGACATCATTGACATGCCTAGTGTGAGCATCATGCAACCTCCATAGCTATGGTTGTGATGTTGTTTAAGGAAATGGAGGGTTTGGAGAAGCATGGAGGTTGCACACTACCACCTAATACCCCCACTGTGGCTTGAGAGTGACTTGCCACCCTAGTAGTCTTGTCAACTTCCTCCCTATCCACACATTGGCTTGGGCATGGCCTACCAAGCAATGAATGTAAAAAAGTGATAAAGTTGTATAGGTAAACACTTGAATTGGCATTTCACCTATCAATTTTTTTTATGGGGGGTGTGGTAGCATTAACAACTCTAGTTGTACTTATATACAACATTTACAAGATGGCCTAGGCAAGTCCCAAGGCTTCAGAGCAAGCTCCTAGCATGTCTCATATCCACCGTGGCCATGATTCGAGCCTTGCTCATTAGCTTTGCATATAACATTGTTGTCCAACTTGACTACGGGGGTTGACATTTCACCTATTAGTTACAAAATTTGTAAGCTTTATAAAGCCTATGAAAAATGCAATGAATTAAGTCATGATTTTCAAATGCAATGAGTTAAGTCATGATTTTCAAATATAGGAGTATATTTAGGTTCGAATTCTATCCCTTCCATAGAAATGCCATAGTCTTTTTATAAGGTTGGCTTGCAAATGCTTTATGAGCATGGTTGCCAACGGTGCCAATGCAATTGCAAAAGTATAGTGGGGCCTCAACCTAAGGGCTTTCCACGTTTTAACGCCCTTGGTTTTTCAAGATTTAGAAAAGTCCCGAGGTTGTATAAATCCCTCAAAAATAAAAAATAAAACAAAAATCTTAAAGTTCTTATGCACTAAAAAATGTGGGGTGAGGGCATATGCTAAGCCCAACTTGGAAGACCCCACCTTAGCACCCAAAAAATATGATGTTCAAAGTTTCTAGAAAATATTAAAATGTTTTAATGGGCATTCAACGTTGAAATCAATGTTGGGTGAGTATTATGGTTTTCAATATTAGTCAGAGAGTAGATGAGAGTGCTTCATCATATCTAATGAGAGTAAAGGATCTTCATCAAGAGTTAGCTAGCATTGGAGATGGTCTTAAGAACACTGAACTTGTTCAAGTAGTCCTTAATGGACTTAGAGATGAGTATGACAATATTGTGCAAACTTATGCTGTCAGAGAGGATCTTCCATCCTTGGAGACACTGAAAGGTGTTCTCATTGCTGAAGAAAGCAGGCAAGAGAACAAGATGCTGAGGATCAACAGACTTTCATTGAAAGATGGTGGAGATGACAAAGCACTCTTCATCAAAGACAAGTCAAGAGGCAAGGGCAAAGGACAACAACACTTCAAGAAGGACAAAGCCAAGGAAGGTGGTGAGGATCAATCCTCACAAGTTGCAACATCCAGTTGCAACAAGAAGCTGTCAAAGATCAAATTTTTTTTTATGTGGCGGGAAGGGACACTATGCATCAAATTGTTTGAATAAGAAGAACCAATCTAAGCAAGCTAATCTTACTAATGAGGATGAGTGTGAGGGTGTTGAGAGTGAAAGAGAGGATTCTTTAATGATGTCTACTTTTTCATCTTTTTCTTTCAAGAATGAAGAAGTCTGGTGGATAGATAGTGGGGCTAGTTCCCATATCTCTAGTTCTAGAAACTCTTTCACTAGTCTCATGCCATATCTAGGTGCAAAAAGATCAATCTATATTGCTAATGATGTAGAGTGTAGAATTGAAGGAATAGGTAGTATTCCACTGCATGCATCATCATCAAAATCTTTTTGCTTGCATGATGTACTTTATGTACCTAGACTAACCAAGAATCTCATTAGTGTAGGACAATTGTTTGATAGTGGATTGGATGTCAAGTTTCAAGTTGACAAATGTATAATCTCAAGAGAAAATGAAGTTATTGCTAGAGGATCTAGAATTGGTAAATTGTACAAACTAGATTCTAGGGAGAGTGCTAACATTTCAGATATTGCTTATGAGACCAAGGGTCTTCAGGAAGATCTGTGGCATAAGAGATTGGGTCATCCCAATTTCAAAGCCATGCAATCTATGGTCAAGGAAGGAAAAGCTGTTGGACTACCAAAGACATTGTCAAAGGAGCTTCAACCTTGTGAAGCTTGTGTTTTGGCAAAATCACACAGAAGGCCTTTTCCAAGATCAAGCATCAAAACAAAGCAACCATTTGAACTCGTGTACTCTGATGTTCATTTCTCATCAACTAAGAGCAAAGGAGGAGCAAATTGCTTTGTTTCCTTTGTAGATGATTATACAAGATATTCTTGGATCTATATGCTATCTTCTAAAGCCGTGGTTTATGATGTTCTCATTACTTTCAAAGCTTATGTAAAAAAGCGGTTTTCTTTCAAGTTGAAAGCTTTGAGAAGTGATAGTGGAGGAGAATACACCTCCAATAAGTTTAAAGACTTTTGTGAGAGAGAGGGAATTCAAAGAGAGTTTTCTTGTTCATATACTCCTCAGCAAAATGATGGTTGTTGAGAGAAAAAATTGAACTTTGTGTGAATGTGCAAAAGGCATTAGGCTAGAAGCTTCTCTGCCTAAAGAGTTTTGGGGAGAAGCAGTTGCATGTGCAAACTATCTATGTAATAGGCTTCCTAATCTTGCAATAGGAGGAAAAACACCATTTGAGATGTTGTATAAGAAAAAGCCTAAGGTAGATCATCTTAGGATTTTTGGCTATGTATGCTTTGTGCATGTACCTCTAGAGACTAGGAAGAAGGAAGATCCTAGTGTTGTTAAAGGAATTTTTGTAGGATATGCGTCTACTAAAAAAGCATACAAAGTATATCTTCTCTCTATTGAGAAAAATGTTGTTAGTAGAGATGTGATCTTCCATGAAGATCAGAAGTTTAACTTGGATGATGCACAAATCAAGGAGTCTCATGCAAGATCTACAATTATCAATCTTGATGCTGCTCAAGAAGTGGTGAGGCCGAGGCTTGAGGAGGAACAACTTCAAGCAACCACACCAAGAAGATCTACAAGAGAAAGATCTGAGCCAAGGAGGCTCACATATGATGAGGAAGGAAGGCAAGTGGCATGCAGTTACACATGTGGATCCTTCGTAGTTGAGTTAACTGAGTTAAGTGGACTTTCCATGCAACTCCACTGTAGGAATTCGAGTCTCTTTGATGTAGGAAAATCTTGGCATGTTTTGCCATATTGTGAATAGTGAGATTTTGGTGTTTTGCACTCATTCTCTCTCTACTCGAGTGTTCTAGCATTGATTTTCTCTCTCTATCCATGAGCAGCCTATTTTTTTCCCATACTGAGCACTTAGAATTATTTCAAACATTCATTCCTCATAGTAAGAAGTTAGATTTTTCAGTCAGATGTATGCCATTGTACTCTTTCAAGTATGCTGTTCTTTGATCAATCTTGTGCAATCACAACACCTCAGTAAGATCCTGTAAGGTGCTCCATCTCCATCAAGTTTGACTATTTTGACTTCTACAAACCAAGAAATCTTCGTTCTCAACCTATACTACTTCTATATGAATGCTTCACGGAAGCCTAATAGACCATTTAAGATTGTTGGAAACATCACTTTTGAGCTTGGGGAGGTGTTTGATTGATTTTACATCATATGACCTGCTAGAAGTGCACCCTACTACAGATTTTGCGACACTCTGTTCTCACACGTGTGTAGCCTAGGTGGCAAGATGATGTGGCAAGCATCTCGGTCACTTGGTCTCCCTCTGTGCTTTACAACACTTGATTTGGTATATTGTAGCCAAAGTTATGGCCGTTTAAAATTTTGGTAGTTTTGTGAGCAAAATTGACAAAATCCATAATTGTTCTTATTGCATGCTAGTCTTTTCCCTAATTTGTGGTACTGTGCTTGGATGGATTGATTGCATGTTGACTATGAGTGTGATTCTGACATGCATGAGGGATTTACAGTCGATTTGAGTGGTCGTACACATGTGCTCTGACGGTTGGGTCACAAATTTGGGAAGTTGGTTGACAAATTCCGTAAAACTGAAGTTTACGTAAAAATTTCGTAATAACATTTTATGACTGATGTAGTGTGCTTTGCATGCAAGATAGACATTGGCTTAATAACATTAGGAATCAAACAATATTTTGATTTTTCAATTTCGATTACCTATTGTACTAATAGTATTTTCGTCAGAATTTTTGAATTTACGTAAACTGTGCCAGAAATCGAGTTTTTTTTTGAAAAATCAAAATTTCAATCATTTTTTTCGTTATCTATGGAATGAGTTAAGATTAGTGAATCGACTATACTGAATTTATCAGTCAAAATTAGTCACAGTGTTTTCACTAAAGCTAAAATATTTCTCGGGTATAGATAATTTTAAATTGACAGAAGAAACCATAATGAATTTGTCAGCAATTTATACTATAATGTTATTTTAACTTTTGGAGTATGGTACTCCCAAGTTGAAATTAAAATTGAATTTTTTTCTTTTCTGTTGAATTTCATATTTGGTTAAACTTTGAAATTGGTTACTTGTTTGATATATTTTTGATGGATACTGATCGTTAGAACAAGTGAATGTTTGTGCAAGATACTCACCAAAAGTGGATTTAAAAGCCCTCAAGACCAATATGAAATAGCCACATAGAATGAGTGGTGATAGAACTCTTTATCCGTACAGTGAAATCTGGTTGGATATGTTATAATTGGCAAAAGCTAACTTGATCAAATCTTGTAAATACCATAATGACTTGTACGTATCATCATTATACATGTGTGGAGCCTGTTCCCACGTGTGAAATCTATGCCTAAGTCATTTAGATAGATCATATAGGTTGTACATCTCATTTAATTCGGAAACTAGTGGTCAAATTGGCCAAAAACTAGTTTAGTAATACTATGCCCCTTGGCACCATTCTAGTGGTAGAAAATGCTATATCACATGGGTAGCAATGGTCTCCCACGTGTGAAATATCAAGTATTGAGTTCAAATCCATTGTATATACTTTTCATATGAGTTAAATGCCAAATCTCCTAAATTATAGGAGTTATCTCCTAGATTGTAGGAATCTAGAAGCTCAACACTAGCCACCAATGATGATGTGGCAAATTAGTGGAACTTTAGCCAAAGTGGATATGGATAAGCACTATGAGCTGTCTCACATGTGTCGGATATGGCTTAGAGAGAGATTATGAAGATTTTGTATATCATCCACGTGAGATCCATTGGGAGGCTAATGATGAGAAACATTGATTTGGGAGCAATCTTGGTGTTTTCACTCTCTTAAGCAAGTTCTTTGTGGACGAATGCCTAACTTATTTGCTATTATTAGGTCGTACACTTGCTATACTTCACACGTGTGAAGCCTTTGGATCATTATTTTTGGTTGTTCTTGCTTGGATATATAAAAATTGTCAAGTAGAAGCTAGATTTGGATGCTAGTTTTGATATAAATCAAGATTCCAAGTTACCAATCACTCTTATTGATATTTTGTAGATCAAATTGAGTCCATTTCTCTGAAATTTCACATGGAATCAGATCTAAGTCTAAGAGCTTTGATATTGATCTAAAGCTCTTCATTTTGCACAAAGCATTGGTGCTAAAATCAATTTGAAGGAGGGCGACTCTAACCAATAGTTTACTTGAAGATTTGAAGTTCAAATGGGTGTGTAAAGTTCAAGTGTACTTCCCACACATGTGAGAGGCTGATGGAATTTAAAGTAAGCATTTAAATTTCGAAATCAAGCATCTACGCTCTTTAAAGAGTCCTTTTCGTTAGACATTTGGGCTCAACATGGGATTTTTACGATCCCCTCCTACCTTTCTTCTGCCTCCCTTTCTTCCAAGAGATTCTAAAACGAGCTGCGAGTCTTCCTCCCCTAATGCTTGATCAGAAATCCAATAAGATGAAGCATTTGATGCCTCCTACTAGCCCTCGAGAGGAAGGCAAAGAGTCCGAGAAGCAATATTTTGAAAAACACGCTTTGCCTAGAATTAGAATATAATTTCTTTTGAACAGAGCTGATAAGTCAAAGCTAAAATTTTCTTGCTTTCTATCGGGATTGTTGTCCTTTCTATGCATTGGGCCTTCAATTTTTTCTTCTTTAGCCTTTCATGATTGATGCTGTGGAGCTTTCATCTTTCTTTGGAGAGGTTGCTCAATGCTAGAAGGTAATTTTGGTTCCAAGCCTCCAAAGCTTATTTCCCTCTCTCATAGGACAACAAAAGATCACAAAATGATTGATAATAGTCCTTCTTCTTCGGGGCGTGAGCTGACTGGGACCCTTACTATCAGAGAGCTTCTTCACTCATGCGCTTTCATTCATTTCAATTTTGGGTTGCTTCCGATTTTCGTCGTCGATCTTTCATTTTCATTTATCGCTCCATGCCAGTAGGTTGCAGCACAATCGATTGATCCATCTGCTTTAATAGATCGCACATTGGACTGACGACGTATTTGGTTTTGCTTTGAGCTTACTGTAGGATTGGGTGGGCGCATATATGAGTCATTATTATGCAAGGACAACGTGCTTTTGCAGCAACATGTTCGTGGCGAGAGCAACAAGCCATAAGAGTGCTTTTGAGTCCTTAAATAGGATGTAGCATTTTTGGAGTTTTTTGAAGCCTCTCAAGTTCATATTTTTTTTGCAAATAACATTCAAAGTTAATAGCTAAATAATATGCCCAATCTCTCTCTCTCTCTCTCTCTCTCTCTCTCTCTCTCTCTCTCTCTCTCTCTCTCTCTCTCTCTCTCTCTCTCTCTCTCTCTCTCTCTCTCTCTCTCTCTCTCTCTCTCTCTACGCGTCACGCGCGCGCGCATGCACACACACACCTCATCAGCCACCCGCCATCAACGGAAACACTTTGGGCATGTACATGCACACATACATCGGCCACCCGTCAACGACCATCGGCTTTCTTCCTAAAACATCGGCTGCCATCCAAATCATCAACTGTCACGCAAATCATCGGCCGTCACCCAGATCGCCGCCCCCCACGCCCGTCATCGACGGGCACACTTCGCTAGTCTTGAAGAAAGAAAATATGTGCATCTTGTGTGATCATCCTCCTTTGAAGGCTTGGATACATAAGCAACATCAAGAGATTTTGCACTCTAGATGCCTTCATATCTTGATCCATGAGCAAGGATCTCACCGTCCTTCTTGATCACACAATTTTCAATATGGAAATTGACATCAATGCCACCATCAAGTAATTGGCCAACACTTAAAAGATTCTTCGTAAATTTGGGAACAAAAAGAACCTTGTGTACAGTTAGAACTTTTGATGATGAAAGCTTCAAGGGAATAGTCCCTACTCCTTCAATTTTGCTATCTTGATCACTTGCAATGTAGATGGACTTCTTGATCCTTCATAAGGCATAATAGATGAAAAGGAATCCTTGGAGCTACACATATGTGAAGATGCTTCACTATCAATATACCAAGAATCATCTTTCTTGAAGGTGAAAGAGGAGAAGCTTGATGCCATAAGAGAGCCTTCTCACTAAGTAAAGGCCTCAACGTTGAGTTTAATGGAGATGCTTGTATGATCAAAAGGAAGGATATCTTGATTGCAAAAGGTAAAAGGCAAGGGAACTTGTTCAAACTAGATGCTTGTGTTATTGCTAACCAAGTTGGATGTGTTGCAAGAGAGCAAATACCTATTCAAGAGGCTTGGCATAAAAGGATGGGACAACTCAACTTCAAGTCATTGGAGGTAATGGCTAGAAAGCAAGTTGTGATTGGTCTTCCAAGTACCTTGAAACGTCAATCATGTTTGTGAGGCTTGTGCTTTGTCAAAGTCACATAGACTCTACTAGATCTACATCTTGTAGATCTACAAAGCCTTTTCAAGTTGTACATTTGGATATTCATGGAATTATTACTACAATTAGCAATAGTGGAGATAAGATGTATGTAACTTTCATTGATGATTTTAGTAGATTTTGTTGGATTTATCTACTAAAGAGCAAAGCTGAAGTGTACGATGTCTTTGTTAAGTTCAAAAATGCAAGGGAGATGTCATTTTTGATGAGGAAAACATTCCAAAAGTATGATTGATGATGATGGTTTTGGATCTAACATTCTTGATGTTAATGTAAAAGATCCTACGTCCACGACCATATGCAAACATTCACATTGTACCACAACACCCTGCACTGTGTGTTTACAGCTTAGAAAGATACTTCCTATGCAGAGAATTATACGGTTGTCAGGGTAGAAAACCTGGCTCCTTCAAGAAAGACACTTTCTTGGACTCCCTTCATGTTTTTCTGAGATTCTTATGGCTAATTAGCACTCACAGTAGGTCGTCCTACTACTAGATTTATGCTAGAATTGACAGCATGGCAATTGATGCATAATCAAGTGTGAATTGTCTGCTTTCCTCAGCAACCTTGCTTGTTCCAATAAGCTTGGAATTTCGGCTATCTTCCGGCCTTTCTAACGGATCAAGCCAATAGTCTATACTGAGGATTCAATTCCCTAGTACGTACTGAATAATTTGCGTAAACAGTTCCTCGAATTCTCCCAAAATTCAGCTTTCACCTAACTGCACCACATCGAGGCTCTGATACCATGTCAAGGATCTTACTAGCAGTGTAGTTAGCTAATTTGCAAGCAATCAACATACACACAAATAAATTGAAAGAGAGATTACTCCTCAACCCAAGAGAACACTACATGAACTATATTCACCAAAAAGACTAAAGAGTAGATAGATATATACAGTCTTATTTTTTGGGAGCATCGCTGCATGGTGTTATGGTCCCCATTACGGGCTCTATTCAGTATGTACCGTCAAACTAGCATACATGCGAATTGTTACATAAATAGAAAGAACTTAAAATCATTGCTAAAACATGAAGTAGTCCTAGAATTGTAAGAGAAACTCGGGCTTACTTATTCTAACATCTCCTTAATTGGGGATATCTGTACTATTCCTAAGAAACTTGGAGGTTTTGGTCTTCTCAATCCCTCTATGACTTCTCTTTCTCTCCTTTACAGACGAATCCATTCCAACTATGCTTCTCTTGTGAAATGCTTTTTGGCAATGCATTACAATAATTACTCTTTGGAACATTTGGCTAGAAAGGAATAGTAAGGAATTTGGGAAGGGCGACTTTGTCATCGGCCCCCTACTTCTTTTCAAGGAAGCCAAAAAACTTATGCTTCTTTGAGCTTTTCATGTACTTTTGTAAAAAGTCATTAATCTATGGTTAACTTCTTTCGAGAGAAAAAGAAAAAATAGTCATGATCTTGGTATTAAAAGATTTTCTATTTTTTGAAACTAGACAATTCCACAATATGACATTTTTCTTCAATTTATAGTACCCCTTGGTCTAAGTATAAACAATGAGGTGCAACACTTTATCAACTAGCGGAGTACCCCACCTTGGTATTAAAAAATTTGACTCTCATAAGAATTCAATAGAAAAATAAGATATTTTTATGGGTGTTTAAAGTTGAATTCAATGTTGGTTGAGTGTGATTACTTTTAGTACTAAAAAAGATCCCCATTTTTTAAAACTAGCCAATGTCATGATATTTACAGCTTTCTTAAAATTTTGGCGTAAGTATAAACAATGTATATGAACTTTTAAATTCTATATCAGTTGACTATTAAATATCTATTATAATTAAAATAATAGTGTGAGCGGGCAACTCACGCTATCCTGGCAGTGCTCACATTGTGACGGGTAGCATTAGCGTTGGCCCGAGACCCTTCTTTTTAAAATTTTCCTTCATGTTTTTTTTTTTTTTTTTTTTTTCCGGACAGCGGTCGCGTTGCCCCACGGGCAGCCTGACCCTGCCCAGAAAAAAACATGAAGGTTTTTCAAATTTTCCTTCCCTTTGCCCACCCACCGGCTCTGCCCGCCTTAAACGTCGCCCGCCCGTAGACTTGCGGGCTCACATTGCTAGTATGTTCTTAAAATTGTTAGCTTAAGCAAAATATTAATAGCCAATTTCAAGCCTATGAAACTTCCTGTTTTAATGTATCCATCGTTTATAAATATCGATTGAAGTCTTACTTATTAGCAATGTTTAGCGGGTTCTGGGTATGAGGCCAATTATTGATAGGGTATCAATATATGTATTAGCCAACCCTTTACGCATAGTTCTCGACAATCATTGGTTCTCTAAGTGATATATACCTGATGTATTTGAATATTAATACCTACCAATCGTACATAGAAATATGTTATAACCGCCCAATATTATTATAAATAAGGCCGATACGTATATCCTATTCAAAGTGTGTGCATGAGTAGCGATATTACAACATATATGACATGATTTTGTGAATGCAAATAGATAATCTTTAATTAATCTTTATTCTTATTGGTAATGATGTTAGTGCATCATTCGAGTTCAGGGCGCATGGATGCATGCAGTAAAAGGAGAGGGACATGATTTTTTTGTTATTTATATTTGCATATAGAGGTGCATCTAAAGGACCTAGCCCTTGCAATAAAGTTTTTAGCAATCCATTTTGTAAGTCCATGATGAAAATTGGTTCATGATATTGACTTTTAAAAAATAATGCCCATTCCAATTCTACACTTTGTTGACTTTCTAGAACATTGACATACACCACAGAAGCAAGTTTCTTGCAGTGCTCGAGAATAATTTTTTAGTTATCCTAAAAAAAGTTGCATTTTTTTAAAGGTTTTCGATTTTTTGAAGGCTATTACACAAAAGGATTTACACACATATATAAAAAATCATTAGGAATTTTATGATATCAATTTTTGATAAATTATGCCGATCTCATTTTTATATTTCGCCGATTTTCTTGAGCACTAATTCCTTGATACAATTGAAAACCTATACTGTCTATGGCCTTTGGAAGTCTCTCTCTCTCTCTCACACACACACACACACACACACACACACACACACACACACACCATAAAGTCAATTTTTGGAAATCCTTCCTAAAAAACTCATTATTATGTACATCATAGTGGGGGTGTATGGGCATTGGGTAGAGTTGTTGACTGCATTCGAAAAGGAGTCATCTTAAATCGAGACCATTATGTAATGAGTGACATCTAAGGAGATATTACCTTGTAAATTGCGTGGGATGGGGTATATAACAATCACCAACCAATAGTTGATTTATGAAGTTAAAAAAAAATTGAGTAGTATTATTATTAAGTGGTGGTGAGGCCTCTTTCCTATATCCTGGAGGGCCTGTGTTGTGTTTTGTGAACTGTTTTTTGGTTTTTAATGAAAATTTGTGGATGTATTTGTGAGCTGGCTTTCATGTACGATATTTGATCACCATGGAGAGGGGCGACGAGGCTGAGCCATACACACACTGTTGCTCGTTCTTGTGTTTCTCGTCTCTGTTTTTCGCGATCCGCTTGGATATGTTTTTCCCTTCCACTTGATTTTGTGTTTTCTGAACTGTTTTGATGAGAGTTTCAATACATTGAATGTATTTGTGACTTGGCTGTATGATATTTGATCGTCTCCTGTTTGTGTTTGCTAAGCCAATATCTCTTATGGTTGTTTACTGGTGGTCTCTGTTTTTTTAGCAATCCTCTTTGATATTTTTTTGCCTGATTCTTGTGTTTTCTGAACTAATTTTATGAGAGTTTCAACGTCTTGGTGAACTGGCTGTATGATATTTGATTATCGCACAATTGTGTTTGCTAAACCAGTAAAAGTATTACTTTATTGTTGTGGTATTGATAAGGCAGTATCCTTTGTGGTTGTTTGCTGGTCTCTATTTTTTTTCTATCCTCTCTGATATTTCTTCGTCTTCCACTTGATTCTAGTGTTACCAGAACTGTTTTAATCTAATGAGAGTTTCAATGTATCTGTAAACTGACTTTACGATTTTCGATTATCAGGTGATTGTGTTTGCTAGACCATTATTATTTTATTGTTTTGGTATTGATAAGGTAGTATATTTTGTGGTTGTTTGCTGGTCTCTGTTGTCTGTTTGATATTTCTTCGCCTTCCAATTGATTTTTGCGTTTTTTGAACATTTCTTCAACGAAAGATTGTATGTGGTTGTGAGCCCCGCGGAACTAAAAGAAGAAAAACCCTCGCTGTATGGTAGTTGATCACCGTATTATTGTGTTTGATAAGGCATTGTTTCTTGTGGTTGTTTGCTGGTTTCCGCCTTTTTTTTCTCTCGTATGTCACTTGTGCGGCGGATTGGAGTCCAACTCTTGACCTCAAGGAGAGGTACGGAAGTCCTAACGAACTCACTAATTATTGGAGTAGCGTCTCTGTCTTTTACGATATTTCGTTGTGATTGCTTGCCACTCCATTTGTTTCCTGCAAAGAGGCAGGTGCGAAGATCTTATAAAGTTTTGTGCTCCCTTGTGGCATATGTTTTGGCGCTTGTAAGCAGTGGATGGCGAGGCTAGATGAAGGAGCAGAGAGGGCAAAGTCGAAAATGAGAATATTATGTGATGTATGCGAGAAAGCGGAAGCCACTATAATATGTTCTGCAGACGAAGCGGCTTTGTGTTCGGAGTGTGATGTTGAGGTCCACGAGGCAAATAAGCTAGCAAACAAGCATCAGCGCGTGCCTCTGATCAATCCTATCGTTGACTCGCCCCGCTGTGATATTTGCCAGGTTCATGATATGCCTTATTTTTCCTTATCATGTGTGGTTGCTGTGCTACCAAAGTTCTTTATCAAATGTTCCCGGTTCTTTGGATGATCGAAGGAGGATTTATCCTGTATCTTAAGTGATGTGGTCGTGTACGAGTTAACCTTTATTGTCAACTGTTCTTGCAGGAGAAGACAGGCTATTTTTTCTGTATGGAGGATCGAGCTTTACTGTGCAGAAACTGCGATGTGTCTATACATACTATTAACACGATTTCCTCAAATCATCAAAGGTTCCTTGTGACGGGAGCAAGAGTTGCGCTAAGTGCTTTGGGGACACCAGGCTCTCCTCGACCTGCTGCGGGGGCGTTATTGTGCCCTGCATCTCGAAAAGCGAATGCCATGATGCACACAAAGGTGCTTTGTACACAACCTCTTTCCGAGTCTGCTCACCCGATGACCAACGAAAAGCTCAATGCAAGAGAAAATTCAGATACAATAATATCAAAATCTGGCGGTCAGAGCAGATTTGGAAATGTTTCAAGAAAGAGCAGTATATCGGAGTTCCTAACCGAAACGGTTCCAGGCTGGAGAGTGGACGAGCTTCTTAATATTCCTGATATTCCAGGAGGCTATGATTTTGGTGATATAGAACCCAATATTAAGGTACTTATCTTGTGCTTTGATGTGTAATTACCTTGCCTTCGCAATCTTTCCACTTGGCTGAGTTTTTGTATTTGGGAATGGATTGTTTAGTGGCCTTTCTACCTGGTAAAATGGCTGGCTGCAATATTATTGCGAAGCCATTAGTCCAAGCCATATTTGGACGGAGTCACTAAAAGATCTATCCCTGACAAGCATTTTCTAGACGGTCGAAGAAATCTATGGCCCACAATTTGACTTTTTAAGTGGCTACAATATCTTCCATTTCTCCACCACAATATATATATATATATATATATATATATATATATATCATAGGTCCCGCGGTACTGGGTACCACGGATCCCGGTACCGTGGGACCGTACTGGTATCGCGGTACCATGATGGTACCGCGGTACCATAATATATTAATATAATTAATATTTAATATTTTTTGAAATTTTTTTAAACCCAATCTACCCGCCCCCCTCGCTTCTCTCCCAGTTTTTTTGCAGCCATCGTTGCCCTGCCTTCGCTACTGGTTTTGCTGTCTTGCCTTGCGTCTGATTTGCTTCGCCCTTCGCCCACATACCGCCCTGCCTTGCATCTGATTTGCCAGAACCTGCCTTCACCCATTTTCAGCATCTCTCACACAGTGTACCCTGCTGTTTTTTTTTCCAGCCTTAGCTTTAGCTTCATCTGCATTTTGTCCCTAGTTTTCTCCATCGCAATGGTGCAATCCGACCTTTCCGGTCTGTGAAACGAGGTAGACATTGTCAGGCGGGTTGCCGACAAGTCCAACAAGACCGAACAGAAGATCGTGCGCTGCCGATACCGTCTCGTCGAATTTGCTGCATCCCTCACTCGCCTTTAAGGCCATCTACTCGGTGCACGCGCCAAAAATGGTGCCACCTTGAATGCTGTCCCTTGTGGGAGCATGATCGTCCCCGACAGGCAACGACTACTAGACACCTACGGGCCGCGGCTCGTGGCGGGGGAGAACACCATTTCGGAGGGCATTCTCCGATTTTGCACCGCTCCTTATGTGGCTGACCCAGAGTTGCTGCCTGCTTGGCTGGCACGCACGAGGAGAGGGAGTGCATCCTCGTCCAGTCCCTTTGCCCCTCATCCCCCTCAGACAGTTCTGCCTCACGCACCTCCATCTGCTCAGATTCCGGTGGATCCCGTCCCATCGCGTCCGCCAGTTGCCACTGTGGTTCCACCTCCACGTCCTGTTGCTTGCACGCCCCGGTTTACGACTTTCTCATGGACTCTCCGCCACCCGAGCAGGCCCAGGATGCTACTACTGAGGCCTTCAAGGATGTGGAAGAGATCCCTTCTTCCTTCCCTTCCCATCCGGATGACCTCCTCAGCCAGCAGTTTTCGTACCCCATGCCAGATGTTGCCCCTCCACCAGTGCACCCCACCTATGTTGCTGCACCCATCCCTGCCAGTGCATCCCACTCTCCCCATGCCACGTCTACAGCCGATGCATCCACCAGTGCCCAGCCTGTCGCGTCATCGTCCATTCCCGTCACAGTTGGTGCACCGTGCTGGAGGTCCACCACCCGTTGCCCACCAAGTAGAGCCCTTGTGCAGCAGACCATTCGCGGCGCGCATCAGCCACACATGGATAGAGAGGCCACACAGGTCGTGGCCAGTTTGATTTACGAGCTGAACCTACCTTTTGCCATCACCGATTCTGAGCCCTTCAGAAGGGCATTCCGCCTTGCACAGTCTGTCAGCCCTGGCTAGAGAGTCCCTGGTTCGGAGGTTGTCCGCACACACATGTTGAGAGATAGGGTTGAGTCCTTGTCTAGAGAGATGGAGCCTCTACGCCGCCACTGGGCCACATATGGATGTAGCATCATGTCCGATGGCTGGACTGATGTCAGGAGGAGGCCGATCCTCAACATCTTGGTCTCCAGCTGCATGGGTACACAGTTTTTGAGAGCCGTGGATTGCAGTAGGGGGGGGGAGAGTCATATCTGCAGATTTCATGTACGATGTCATTAGGTCTTACTGTCCATAGGCCCCCAGCATGTCGTTACGGTGGTGACGGACAATGCCACCAACTATGTTCAGATGGGTGTCCTACTAGAGGCCGAGTTCCCTCACATCGTCCATACCCCCTGTGCGGCGCACGACATTTTCATTGGGGACATAGGTGCACTTCCCTGGGTTAGAGCCATCGTCCGTGAGGCCCTCTTCCTGGTGACTTTTGTCACCAGAAAGAGGCGTGTTCTTGCCATGTTCCGGGTGTTCAGCCATCTGGACCTCCGTAAGCCAGCCCCCACACGCTTTGCATTTGACTTGGTGGTCATCGACCATTTGATCAGGTGCAGGGCACAGCTTCTACAGATGGTTGCCAGTGATCTTTGGTGTGCCAGTACGTTTCAGCACACTGAGGATGGGGAGCACTTTTCTTCCACGGTGAGGGGAGACCAGTTCTGGAGGGATGCACAGACATTGTCAGGACTGCTTCGACCACTCTACATTGTGCTCCGCATGGCTGACAGCGAGGGGTCGACACTTGGACTTGTATATGAGCTCATGGACCGGATTGGACAGTTCCTGCAGCTGCCCATCTTGCAGCCAGAGAGGTAAGCAGTATAGTACTGTAATTGGCCTTTATCTTTTTAGTAATTGCTAGTTTGTTTTTCTGTCAGTGTTAAGTTTTTTCGTAATGCCCTAAACCACATGCCTCTCACCTGCAGGATGACAGAGCTGAAGTTCATATGGGAGACGCGGTGGAACTACTTCCACAGGAGTATCCACAGCGTTGCACACATGCTGCATCCCCTCTTCCTCTCTCCGACACAGATCGCAGACAGGGAGCTCGAGGCCGATTGGCTTCAGTACATTCACAGGGTGGATCCACACATAGGTTTGGATCCTATCAGGCTCATGGAGGAGCTCGCTGCATTTCGTTTCGGCATGGGCACGTTCGGCCACCCGGCTGCTCAGGATCCAGAGAGGAGGCAGCTTCCCATTACCTGGTGGACCATGTTCGGTAGCACCTATCCATCCATACAACGTCTTGCACTGCGTGTCCTTTCTCAGGTATGCATCTCATTTCATCCTCCATTGCTGTGTTTCGTTGACCTTCCACCCGTGCACATGTGCTGAAGCATTTCATTGCACGTACCACAGGACTGTGCTGCCTCTGTGTGTGAGCGTAATTGGAGCACATGTGCATTGATTCACACGAGGAGAAGAAACCGGTTGTCAGTGAGTCAGTTGGAGCGGTTGGTGTTCTGTAGCACCAAGGCACGTCTCGCCAGGAGACTTCCGACCATTACGAGCGCATTGCAGGTGATTTGCTATTCTCCCATAGCATGTTGGTTGACTCCTAATACGTTGGTTTCATTTCTTCATAAAGTTGTCTCTCTGACATGCAAATTTTAAACCTTGCAGACGAAGATATCTAATTTGGAGCACTAGATTGACTTGCCTACGGACACTACCCATCCCATGCCTGCAGATGACCTGGGCACACAGTTGATGGCAGAGAGAGAGAGGGAGCTTGCCGAGATGAGAGAGAGAGAGCTTGGGCTTGAGCACAGAGAGCCCCCATTGTATGAGGCAGATGAGCTAGTGTCAGAGGATGAGCATGATGAGGATGAGCCCATTCGGGTTGTGTTTGCCAGATCAGAGAGGGATGAGGCAGATGATACAGGTGCAGGGCACACGCCACGGGCAGGGGTCACAGGTGCATCACGTGGCTGAGGTGGGACACATGGCACAGGTTATACCGGGAGACAGGCAGGGCACACAGGGGGGGCCAGTGGCATACCTACCTATGCCGACATGATGGAGGAGGCTCTTGATAGAGGGCAAAGTGATTTAGATGCCAGTTCGGCAGATGTTTGGATGCGTGCAGTACAGAGTCATGGCCGTTACTACGACAGCACACCAGAGGAGGCACCAGATGGCTTTGATTGCACAGATTGGGAGGCCATGCAAGGTCTACAGGGTGCACATGATGAGGCACGGGATGAGGCTCGGGTTGATTCAGGGGTTGGTGCGTAGGATGATTCAGAGGTTGGTGCACAGGATGATTTAGAGGCTGGTGCACAGGATGAGTCCCAGAGCCCAGAGCATTTATTCAGATGCCCAGCTGGACGACTTGGTTGTCACATTGGATTCAGAGGCCCAGCAGATGCCAAGTGTCAGGGCGCCCCCATCATCTCTTGCCAGCATGCCATACACAGAGTCTCAGCCAGAGCAGCCGCATGAGGTGCCTATAGTTCCTCCAGCTCCTCAGAGGGTGTATGTGCGTCGCACAGCTCTTCTAGTGCCACCGATGCCATTTAGGCCTGCAGCCCCTCCATCGCCGTCCACTTCTGCAGCACCAAGTCTCCATGGCAGGTCACCATCTGTGCCCAGGTTTTCTCTCGCAGCGCCCACATCCACAGTGGCTCCTCCAGTGGCAGCACCCACTCTACATCCTCATCCTTTAGCAGCACCCACTCCACTGGCTCTCCCATTGGCAGCACCCAGGATGTACCAGTACTGGCCACCGCAGCGCCCCTTTTAGTACATATCACCGCGGTACTCGCCTCCTGCACAGCCAGTTCCTCCACCTGCAGCAGCCCCATGGGCACACACTCCACGAGCTCATCCTCCTCGCTCAGGTGCACAGGGAGTTCCCTCTTTTGCTTCCCTATCCCAGCCGGCCTCAGCTTTGGCCCAGCCTAGCCAGCCAGGTGATTTGCATGGGGGTGACGAGGCATTGACAGCTCCTCTTGTCCGCAAGAGACCAGGAAGGCCCAAGGGTGCACCGAACAAGAAAGGCAAGGCACAGAAACTGCCAGGGAGGAGAGGACGACCATGCAGGGCCCCAGGTACTGGTAGAGGTGCAGTATCACAGCCAGTTGGAGAAGGTGTTGTTGGTTTGGCCTGCTTGGGGGCTGATGCGGAGGTAGACTGGGATGATGCTAGTGACGAGTCCTCCTCCTCGGACACACAGCCCATGCCAGTTCCAGACAGGCAGAGATATCGGCTGCGAGAGTCAGCTCAGGGCCCTGAGTTGTCTCAAGAGCATTCGTCTGAGTCAGAGCCAGAGCATTGATTGTGGCTCTGTTGTTTTAGTTTCAGTAGTTTGTCTCCAGCAGACGGTCCACCATTGTACTCAGATGATTTTTCACATTATATACAGTGTTTGGCCTACATTATTTGCTGCACGTTTTGCGTATGTCGCTCTGTACATGTGATGCTGTATTTTCAATTTTATGTCAAATTCTATGTGCGTGTGTGAATCCTATTTTCATTTAATTTCGTTTGAAGTGAATGCTAGCTTCACATATATGCACCTACATCATGAGCACAACAATCACCCCTACACCCCAAACGACATTTCATAAACACGTGTAATACATCTGCATTTAAAAAAATTACAGAGATTGCATCTTACATGACCAGGCTCGCGTTGCACAAAAAACAACTATGTATATATTCAACCGTTGTATCAAGATAACATCACATATACTGTCATTTTTTTAAGCAGCCATCTAGTTATTTGCTGCACCATAAACTGCCGAAAACTACATAGCAACAGTCCGCCACATACGGCTGGACCTTATCTATTCTAAACATCCCTCACTGATCCTCCACCGACTCCTCGCCCTCGTCTGGTGCATTGTTTTGTCACTCTTGTTCTGCCTCCCGGTTAGCCCGAGCTGCCTCCTGGTTAGCCTGACGTCTGGCCGCCCTTTCCTTGACCATGATGAGCTGCCGTCGTGTGAAATTCATTCCGATCTGCTCATCCAGATCCAGCTCGACAGCGAGGACATGATCCACAGCGGGGGCGGGTGGCTCCGGTTCCGGATTTCTCTGCCGAGTCTGTCGCAACATCTCTCGGATATCTGCCTCTTGCTTCCGATGTCTCTCGTTGTGCCTTTGGATATCTTCCTCAAGCTTCCTCCTAGCTTCGCCCTCGGGCTTCGGTGGTATGCACTCTGCCATCTCGATCGACCTTCTCCTCACAGCACCCTGGTCCTTGAACACCGTCTCACAGCACCCTGGCTCTCAAACAGCCTCTCACAGCCTGTCACCGGCTATCACTAGCTCTCTCACTATCGCTTGCTCTCTCATTGTCTATCACTAGCTCTCTCACAACCTCTGAAAATGTCGACCACAATGGCATTGTGAGTGCCTATTTATCCCCACAGCCTGATCGGCCATGTGGATCCCCATCATCCATCCATGTGCCTCTGTACCTGCCCCCACGTGATGCTCCCCCCTCGTGTTGGTCTCCCATTGGCCCCATGGTCTACTCACCCACAGTGCCCATGTGCCTCTGTACCTGCCCCCATGTGATGCTCCCCCCCATGTGTTGGTCTCCCATTGGCCCCATGGTCTGCTCACCCACAGTGCCCATGTGCCACTGCACTAGTCCCCTGCACCACGTACTGTACCCTCTTTTTTTACACCTAGTACCCCTTTTTTTTCCATTTTTTTGTCCTTTTTGGTTAAGTAATAGGCAAAAAAAAACTATTAAATATATTAAAAAAAATGGTACAGCCCTGGTACCGCGGATCCCAGGGCGGTACCGTACCGGCGGTACCATACCAGCAGTACCAGGGGGTACTATGATATATAATATATATATATATATATATATAATATATATATACCGTATTTGCTTTAGAACATGTTTATGGACTTCAAGATTCATAACCTGATGGCATGTCGCTTTTAAAAGTTATAATGTGATTTACATTTGTTTTACGGTCTCAAGAATCCATGGAATCTGCCGAATCTTGCTGCAGCACATAAATTCCTGAGGAATGCCAATATATGTGCACTTCAGGACCGATGAGTAAACTACCACATCAGTCCTTTACTGTCAAGTCAGTTTGAGATTCGAAGTTGTTCAAATGCCTATGGAGCTCCATCAATGTAATATAGTAGCACAGGCATTCCAGTACATTCATTATTGTATACAAATTGCTAAGCTGGTGACCGGCTGTTCTTATATCAGTGTTGTCGCCTGTGCATCAAAATCTAGCAGCATTAGTGTGTCAGAATTCACAAGAAAAGTCGACACTGTTTCTGCCAAACATCAAGGGAGTCAAAGGAATGTCATACAAAACTTGTAAGGTACATGTAAAAATTATATGCAGGGCAGATATGATAAGGGCACAGTTACTAAATGCTAGAGAAGCAGTAAGTTTGCAATACACTGTTGGTGTTATATCTTCTATGTTGAACTTAGGAGGATCTTAGACTAAATGGTGCATATAGAACCTGTGGACTCATTGGCACTGAGGCCGTTTCCCCTGGAGTATATGCCATATTGGCAGATTTCAAACATACTTGAAGAATCCAAGTTGGAAAATTTTGAAACATGGGCCAATCCGTCCAATGAAGTAAAAGGGTATGAAAATCAGGTATTGCTAGCTGTAATACCCTATTACGTCGCATTTTTCAAAATTACATTATATTTACTCCGTTTTATTCTAATAAAAAATAATATAAAAAATGAAGTCTCATATTCAAAAGAAGGAAGCACTACTGGAGTCTGGATAGCTATGTATCGGAAGTCTGACTCTATATTCACATGAACTTATTCGGCCAAGTATAATTTGAAGACTGGAACATTAAGCTACCTCAACATAAAGGCAGACTTATAATGAAGGTAGAATGATATTACTTAAAGGCATACTTTAAAGTCGAATCTGACTGAATCACATTGACTTCGGTGTCGAATTGATTCGAACAACGAATATACTTGACAGTCAGCGACCTCGTGTCTTTTATAAACGTTGTTCTGTTTAGATTTTCTTAGTTCAAAGCATAGTTGTGGGGGATTGTGATGTGCTGCAAAATTGTTCGGGGACGTGTGTTATGGATAATCTTTTTTTTGAAAAAGACTAAAAGCTGAATTTTTTTTGATAGTTTACTTAGTGTTAATGGAACTCAGAAATGATTATTGAACACATTAGAGGAACAAAGTACTGATAAATTGGAAAGAGACAAAAATATCATTGCACAGAGCTATATTGATCTGGTCAATTACAGACAGATACACTGTAAGCCAAAAACATGCTGGAGTGAAAACAATCAATGTTACAAGCTTACTCTATCCAACTAAATGGGGGCAAATTGGTCCATGACATGAATCTATAGGCCTTCATAGACTGGTTTTGGGAGGTTCAGTCAAGGATTTTTTACAGGTTGTGTACGGCTGAATTTCAATTACCTGTCAGATCGAAGCTCCAAAGAAAAGAATTAGCTCATTTATCCATGTCATGATGTGTAAATGATTGATAGTTTATTTGTAGAGTAGGCCATTAAGTTGTCCTTCACAAGTTCATCTTTATCCTCACTCATCATTCATGAGTTTGGAACCCAACTAACATTAAGAGTGATAATTATTTGCAATAGCTCCCGATTTCATATGGGCTTCCCCCAATATGCACTTGTGTTCTGGAAAACCCTAAGCCTAATTTCCTGAACGCTATCCGGATCATGTTTTGGATTGTATGCATGCAACTATGGTTCAAAGCTTGAGGGACACATATTACAAAATCCTGTTAGAACATGATTTGGTGAATTTTGGGTTGTCACTAATAAATGGTCAAAGTTGTGTAAGTGGCTCTTGGATCTCTCGAAGAGCTTCTAAATGAGTATGGCCCAGAATTTTGATTAGTTAAGGATGTTGACTTTTGAAGGGACAAATAGGTAGATTAGAATACAGTTAAATGAAGAATTTAACAGGGTACCGGGAAAAGCAAATGATATTTCATTGGCTATTAGCTAGATGATTATAATGAGATTAGAAGCTTGTCTTTCTGTTGCATTTTTTTTTGGCTTTCATAATGTGATTATTTGTAGTGCTTCTACGTCGTGGAATTTGTTATTATGAACTTGTTTGAGAAATAATGTTGGAAGCTTGGTGGTGGCTTTCAGTTTTCACAACCAAGTAACTTTGATGGCTGATGGTATTGCCATCATAATTTGGTAGCTATAGAAGTAGATCAAGCCTTTAAACATGTAAGGTTTGAATGCTCTTCAGGGTGACACCACAAATTTTGGAGACTGTGACTGGGCAGCAGATACATGCCTGTCTGACGAGGAAGCTTCTGGAGATGATATCCATGAGGTTCCAAAGATCCCTTCACCACCAACAGTTTCCGGGCTTTCAAGGTCCAGGAGAGTAGCTGGACCTGCAAAGTTTAAGGGTGAGAACGAAATGTTTTACCCTAATGACCTTGATACTTTGATAGTCCCTGACCTTGGCATTAGATCAACTGCAGAGTCACCTTATTTTGTAAAGAGGAGGACTTACATGGAAGTCTGATCTGCACTCCAAGATGACATTAAGTCACCAGGCTAATGGCAGCTTTACCTTAAAGGACGACGTACCTGTTTCATAATTCAGAAACTTTAGTCTCAATGTAGGCTCTTCATTGTACGGTATTGTTCCCGGCAAATACTAATAAGTTGTTTCTGGTGAATAGTAATAAGTCACATACAATCAAATGGGTTATTTGTTGTACGCCTTTATTAAATCCATGATGGTGTACATGCTTTAGAATTCAGAATTTTAGTAGTAATTTAGCTTCTTTATCGTACAATATTGTTCCTGCCCAATGGGTACCATGAAGTTACATACAATCAAATCGGTAGTTTTCTGTATGTCTTAGCTCAACTACAGCTTTGTTTTATAACTCAGAAATTTCAGTCACTAAGACTCTTTGTTGTCATCTGATGCTTGAAGACAACTGAATTGATCTTAAGGCAAGGATGATGGTTTGATGTTGGCATCTTTGTCTGAATGTTAGAATGGAGCTTCAATGAAGTGCGGCTGTTGCAAAGGAGCACATGATGCAACTTATGCACAGTAATATACAGACCATGCACTATTTCAAAACTAATTCTTGCTAATCTAAGCTGGTTTTAGGCCTTGCAGCTACAGCGACCTTAGTTATTTGTCTATTTTCTTTTTTGAACCCAAATACATTTCACACTCTTGACCTTATTAATTGTAGCAAATTTGTGGAGCGCAAGGACCTTTTACAAACATTATCCTAAGATGTGGGCCACTAACATTACTCAAACAAGTTTGCATCACTTGGATTCGAAAAGTACTTAAAAAAATTCCATCAATCAAATTTGCTGAAAATGTCATTAGTTTTTGTGATGCAATGTGGCACATTATTTGATGTTCTAACATAATCTTTGAAAACCTCATCTTTTTCATCACTCGCCTTTACCTCTCCTCTTGTCGGATGAATCCATCTAGACTTTGTCTCTCTTCCCTCTTGGTTCGCCTTATCTCTTCTCCCAACACCCTCGTCTTGAGCTCGTCCATGTGCCCCCCTGTCAAATCATGGATGTCCCCTCCCCCTCTCCTTGCCTACCATGCGATCCATCTTCGACACTTTCCGTCTCTCCTCTCCGCCTACTTCAATACTTGCTGATCGTTGGTAGACCCTACTGCTACGTGGCGTAAGAGATTTTCTACTGCCCATAGGAGGAAAAACACCATTTGAGATGTTGTATAAGAAAAAGCCTAAGGTAGATCATCTTAGGATTTCTGGCTATGTATGCTTTGTGCATGTACCCCTAGAAACTAGGAAGAAGGAAGATCCTAGTGTTGTTAAAGGAATTTTTGTAGGATATGCATCTACTAAAAAAGCATACAAAGTATATCTTCCCTCTACTGACAAGAATGTTGTTAGTAGAGATGTGATCTTCCATGAAGATCAAAAGTTTAACTTGGATGATGCACAGATCAAGGAGTCTCATGCAAGATCTACAATTATCAATCTTGATGCTGCTCAAGAAGTGGTGAGGCTGAGGCTTGAGGAGGAACAACTTCAAGCAACCACACCAAGAAGATCTACAAGAGAAAGATCTGAGCCAAGGAGGCTCACATATGATGAGGAAGGAAGGCAAGTGGAAGGTGAAACTTCCTATCATGCTCTCTTCATATCAGATGAAGAGCCTAAAGATGTCCAAGAAGCACTTCAATCCAAGATGTGAGTTGAAGCAATGACCCAATAGTTTGAAGCCTTGATGTCAAACAACACACGGGAGCCTGTGGAGCCACCAAACAACATGCATGTGATTGGATGTAAGTGGGTTTTCAGAATCAAGTATAATTATGATGGATCTATCAATAAGTATAAAGCAAGACTTTGTGCCAAAGGCTACTGACAAATCAAAGGTTTTGACTATGAAGACACCTTTGCACTTGTTTAAAAAATGGTAACAATTGGAATACTCATATCTCTTGCATGTTTTCACAATTGGAGTATGTTCCAGCTTGATGTTTCCAATGCATTTCTCAATGGTTACTTTGAGGAGGAGATTTACATGAAACATCCTCCTGGTTAACAGTATTTTTGTCAGAATTTTTGAATTACGTAAACTGTGCCAGAAATCGAGTTTTTTCAAAAAACCAAAATTTCAATCATTTTTTCGTTATCTATGGAATGAGTTTAGATTAGTGAATCGACTATACTAAATTTATCAGTAAAATTAGTCACAGTGTTTTCACTAAACCTAAAATATTTCTCAGGTATAGATAATTTTAAACTGACAGAAGAAATCATAATGAATTTGCCAGCAATTTATACTATAATGTTATTTTAACTTTTGGAGTATGGTACTCCCAAGTTGAAATTAAAATTGAATTTTTTTCTTTTCTGTTGAATTTCATATTTGGTTAAACTTTGAAATTGGTTACTTGTTTGATATATTTTTTATGGATACTGACCGTTAGAACAAGTGAATGTTTGTGCAAGATACTCATCAAAATTGGATTTAAAAGCCCTCAAGCAATATGAAATAGCTAGATAGAATGAGTGGTGATAGAACTCTTTATCCGGACAGTGAAATCTGGTTGGATATGTTATAATTGGCAAAAGCTAACTTGATCAAATCTTGTAAATACCATAATGACTTGTACGTATCATCATCATACATGTGTGGATCCTGTTCCCACGTGTAAAATCTATGCCTAAGTCATTTAGATAGATCATATAGGTTGTACATCTCATTTAATTTGAAAACTAGTGGTTAAATTGGCCAAAAACTGGTTTAGTAATACTATGTCCCTTGGCACCATTCTAGTGGTAGAAAATGCTATATCACATAGGTAGGAGTGGTCTCCCACGTGTGAAATATCAAGTATTGAGTTCAAATCCATTGTATATACTTTTCATATGAGTTAAATGTCAAATCTCATAAATTGTAGGAGTTATCTTCTAGATTGTAGGAAGCTAGAAGCTCAACACTAGCCACCAATGATGATGTGGCAAATTAGTGGAATTTTAGCCACTATGAGTTGTCTTACATGTGTCGGATATGGCTTAGAGAGAGATTATGAAGATTTTGTATATCATCCATGTGAGATCCGTTGGGAGGCTAATGATGAAAAACATTGATTTGGGAGCAATTTTGGTGTTTTCACTCTCTTAAGCAAGTTCTTTGTGGATGAATGCTTAACTTATTTGCTATTATTAGGTCGTACACTTGGTGTACTTCACACATGTGAAGCCTTTGGATCATTATTTTTGGTTGTTCTTGCTTGGATATATAAAAATTGTCAAGTAGAAGCTAGATTTGGATGCTAGTTTTGATATAAATCAAGATTCCAAGTTACCAATCACTCTTATTGATCTTTTGTAGATCAAATTGAGTCCATTTCTCTGAAATTTCACATGGTATCATATCCAAGTCTAAGAGCTTTGATATTGATCTAAAACTCTTCATTTTGCACAAAGCATTGGTGCTAAAATCAATTTGAAGGAGGGCGACTCTAACCAATAGTTTACTTGAAGATTTGAAGTTCAAATGGGTGTGTAAAGTTCAAGTGTACTTCCCACACATGTGAGAGGCTGATGGAATTGTACTTTCACCATATCTAAGTGATTTTTCCATATTTGTGCTTCAAACAAGATTGTGAGAGTGAAACTAGTGATTTGCTTTGCAAAAATCCAATCATCTCATTGTAGATTTGATGTGAACTGGTGTTAGTCCTTTGATCAACCTCTAAATCATTGAGAGTGAGCTTTGAGGCTGATGTTTTTAGTTCTGGAGAGAGACTAAAACTGTTCTAAACACCATAGGGAGGATAGGCACTTCCAAGAGTCAAATCAAGTTTATCTAAGAGGATAAGTGGATATGGATAAGCACTATGAGCTGTCTCACACGTGCTGGATACGGCTTAGAGAGAGATTATGAAGATTTTGTATATCATCCATGTGATCCATTAATGATGAAAAATATTGATTTGAGAGCAATCTTGGTGTTTTCACTCTATTAAACAAGTTCTTTGATGCTTAGGATTTCTTAAGTAAATTTATTTGCTGTTAGTAGGCCGTCTTGGTGTACTTCACACGTGTGAAGCCTTTGGATCGTTATTTTTTGTTGTTCTTGCTTGGATATATAGAAATCGTCAAGTAGAAGCTAGATTTGGATGCTAGTTTTGATATAGATCAAGATTCCAAGTTACCAATCACTCTTATTGATCTTTTGTCGATCAAATTGAGTCCATTTCTTTGAAATTTCATAGGATATAGTTTAAGAGTTACTGAAATCCTATTGGTAGGATTTCCATTCATGTAATTTCATATTTTGACATTTTGATAGTTTTGCTAATATTGACGGAGTAACGCCAAACCGGTTAATAAAAAGAAAAAATAGTCCAATTTTATTGGAAAAATTGTAAGTGACGAGAACTGATCAAAAGCATAAAAAAAAAATTTGATTTTATTTCCTGGTTAAATCCTATGGTGAATTGTATGCAAAAGATCAGATTAGTATTGTTTTTCATACCAGGGGATGATTTTTGTATATCAAGAATTCAACCTAGGTATAGGATAGAAATGAAATTGTTTCAGACTTTTTTCGACAATAATTAACTTTTTGTATTTAGTAATGTCTGTACACCTTAGTGTGAGAGATTTCAGCTAGTTTAGTCATATTTGCTACATTTGTTTATTTGCATTTGAGGCCAATTGCATATTAGACTTAGAGTTTGAATTTTCAACATTATATTAGTCTAAAAGCATTTGAATAAACATTTTTGGAAAGTGTGGGAATTCATATTACACGAGTTTTAGTAGATTCAAATTTGAGTAGTAGAGACATTGAATCTAGTCACAATAATAGTAGGGTTTTCTGTTATGGAGGGAAACCAAGTTTGAAATAAGGTTTGGACCTGTTATAAAAGGATGTAACTCGTGGGAAGAGATACAATTCTCTCTCTCTCTTATATCATTCATGCTTATACATGGTTCTCTTAGGTTCTACTATCCATTGGTGCACTATACTTATGATATCTTGCAATTTTGTGTGTAGAATGTTCATTAAAAGCTATTTTCAGATCCACACGTGTGAAATATAGTAGCTTATTGTTATTGTACGAACAACAAATTTATTTTATGTTTTGGTTCATGTTTGATTAAGATCTATTAGAGTTTGCATCTCATTCTTAGTGTAGATGCTGATTTTTTTACATGGGCAAGATTGGTGAACTGCTTCTTTCTCTAACCAAAGATCATTTTGCAATGATTTGGAGAAGATATCAATGCTAGAGCATGCTAAATTGTATTCTAGTGGTGGGACAATAGATTTACTAAGGTATGGCTTTTAAATTTCGAAATCAAGCATCATTGATAATAGTCCTTCGTCTTCGGGGCGTGAGCTGCCTGGGACCCTTACTATTAGAGAGTTTCTTCACTCCTGCGCTTTCATTCATTTCAATTTTGGGTTGCTTCCGATTTTCGTCGTCGATCTTTCATTTTCATTTATCGCTCCATGCCAGTAGGTTGCAGCACAATTGATCGATCCATCTGCTTTAATAGATCGCACGTTGGACTAACGACGTATTTGGTTTTGCTTTGAGCTTACTGCAGGTTTGGGTGGATTGCGGGCGCATATATGAGTCATTATTATGCAAGGACGACGTGCTTTTGCAGCAACATGTTCGTGGCGAGAGCAACAAGCCATAAGAGTGCTTTTGAGTCCTTAAATAGGATGTAGCATTTTTGGAGTTTTTTTGAAGCCTCTCAAGTTCATATTTTTTTTGCAGATAGCGTTCAAAGTTAATAGCTAAATAAATTGCCCAGTAGAGTGCAAGATTTTAATCAAAGAATGAATAGATCGTTGTACAATAATGTACTTCTTCCAAATTTCCAACTTATTAAGAACTTGACTAAAAGATATTCTGCACTTTCTTTCCTAATCTACTACTTCAATGACACGTTCAAACTTGAGATGAAATCCATTTTGAGCATGGTAAATACATAAGACAAGCTCTCGGAGAACTTCATTTAACTGGGAGAACATAAAAGAGGATTGACTTTTGTTCACACTAGATTAGTTCGGTTGAAGAAGAAACCCCTTGAACACTAGAAAAATAATAGTGTTTCATGAGCCGCTCAAGCTGCCTGGGAGCCCCCCCTCGCGCTGCCCGGGTGTGTGCCATGGCGCCCCCGGGCCGCTGCACCCCCAATCGGGCTAGCGGCCCGGGGGGTGGGAGAGCGAGCTGCAAAGGGGGAGGGAGCGGGTACGGGGAGGGAGGGAGAAAAGGGGGGGGGGGGGGGGGGGGGGGGGGTGGGGGGTTGGGTTGGTGGGGGCATTGTATACCATGCCCCCTCCCACCTTTTTTTTAAATTTTTATTTATTTATTTTGGGGGCCCAATGATGGGAGGGCGTGATGGGAGGGCACGTCGGGAGAGCGCGCTTTTAGGGACGGCAAAGGGAGTGCATGCGGGGAGGACATAAGGGCGGAGGTGTGGGGAGGGTGCAAGGACGCATGCAAGGGAGGGGATCTCTCTCTCTCTCTCTCTCTCTCTCTCTCTCTCTCTCTCTCTCTCTCTCTCTCTCTCTCTCTCTCTCTCTCTCTCTCTCGCACACACAGACACACCATCGGCCGCTCGTCATCGACGAGCACACTTCACTATCTATATATTAAAACTTTAGTGCTCCCAGGCATCTCTCGTTGCCAAGAAACCACATATTTCTTCATGTTTTTTTTTTGGGGTATCGGTCGCGAGATCTGTGAAAGTATGTGAGATATGCGAAGGTATCGAAGGTTTCTCTCGGCCTCTCTCTGACTGCGAGATGTGCGAGATATGCGAAGGTCCCGAAGTTCTCTCTCGGCCTCTCTCTGACCCGAACTCTCTCTCTGAGTATGCGAGATATGCGAGTTGTGCGAGATGTGCGAGGTCTCTCTCTCTCTCTCTCTCTCTCTCTCTCTCTCTCTACGCGTCACGCGCATGCACGCACACACACCTCATCAGCCACCCGCCATCAGCGGAAACACTTTGGCCACGTACATGCACACATACATCGGCCACCCATCAACGACCACCGGCTTTCTTCCTAAAACATCGGCTGCCATCCAAATCATCGGCTGTCACCCAAATCATCAGCCGTCACCCAGATCGCCGCCCCCCGCGTCCATCATCGACGGGCACACTTCGCTAGTCTTGAAGAAAGAAAATATGTGCATCTTGTGTGATCATCCTCCTTTGAAGGCTTGGATACATAAGCAACTTTAATTTATAGTACCCCTTGGTCTAAGTATAAACAATGAGGTGCAACACTTTATCAACTACCGGAGTACCCCACCTTGGTATGAAAAAATTTGACTCTCATAAGAATTCAATAGAAAAATAAGATATTTTTATGGGTGTTTGAAGTTGAATTCAATGTTGGTTGAGTGTGATTACTTTTAGTACTAAAAAGACCCCCATTTTTTAAAACTAGCCAATGTCATGATATTTATAGCTTTCTTAAAATTTTAGCGTAAGTATACACAATGTATATGAACTTTTAAATTCTATATCAGTTGACTATTATATATCTATTATAATTAAAATAATAGTGTGAGCGGGCAGCTCACGCTATCCTGGTAGTGCTCACATTGTGACAGGTAGCATGAGCGTTGGCCCGAGACCCTTCTTTTTAAAATTTTCCTTCATGTTTTTTTTTTTTTTTTTTTTTTTTTTTTTTTTTTTCCGGACAGCGGTCGCGTTGCCCCACGGGCAGCCTGACCCTGCCCAGAAAAAAACATGAAGGTTTTTCAAATTTTCCTTCCCTTTGCCCACCCACCTGCTCTGCCCGCTTTAAACGTCGCCCGCCCGTAGACTTGGGGGCTCACATTGCTAGTATGTTCTTAAAATTGTTGGCTTAAGCAAAATATAATAGCCAATTTCAAGCCTATGAAACTTTCTATTTTAATGTATCCACCGTTTATAAATATCGATTGAAGTCTTACTTATTAGCAATGTTTAGCGGGTACTGGGTATGAGGCCAATTATTGATAGGGTATCGATATATGTATTAGCTAACCCTTTACGCATAGTTCTCAACAATCATTGGTTCTCTAAGTGATATATACCTGATGTATTTGAATATTAATACCTACCAATCGTACATAGAAATACGTTATATCCACCCAATATTATTATAAATAAGGCCGATACGTATATCCTATTCAAAGTGTGTGCATGAATAGCGATATCACAACATATATGACATGATTTTGTGAATGCAAATAAATAGTCTTTAATTAATCTTTATTCTTATTGGTAATGATGTTAGTGCATCATTCGAGTTGAGGGCGCATGGATGCATGCAGTAAAAGGAGAGGGACATGAATTTTTTGTTATTTATATTTGCATATAGAGTCACAAGCTTAGATACTTGGCCTAATGTATTTTAACTCACTCTCTGCCTCTGCTTGCAACTGGCCTTTCCTTGCTGACCACCTTTGCCTTGTTTGCCAGTTGGAGGAGAAAATCATGGAGCGCATGTTTCTCTATTGTTGCAGAGATCCTTGATTGCAATTTTTGCATTGTTCAGCCGTTGGAGGACTTTTCCATCTCCTGTTGTTTAGTCCCTTCTCTTGGGCGACTCTCACCTCGTGAGTCCACTCTTGGCTTTTTGGCACGTGTGCAGGTTGTCGGTTCTGTTAAGGTTTGAATGACACACAATCTGTACACTTTTGACGGCTCGACGATCCATCTCTCGATGAATTTATGCTTATGCTTTGCTTTATATTTTGTAGATGCTCCTTAGTTTATGTTGGACTGCCTACTTGCATGGTGTAGTTTCTTTAAGTTTTATCCCTTTGGGGAGTTGACAACTCGCGGAACATTAGATCTAATCTATGATGGGTGTGACCCATAACAAAAAATCTCACATTTTGTTTTCTTGAAATTTTTTAAGGATATCAGAATTGACAAATATTCCAACATTGTCCAAAAATATGTCTTCCATGACTATATTGTCAAGATTTAACTAGAGAATTTCTTGAAGGTTATTCCCAAATTTAGTTATTATCTTATGAATTATTGTGATAGTCAAATTGGGATCATTGTGCACATTAGAATAAGTAAAAGACTTTTGAATTTGACATACTTTTAAATGTGTCCTGATCACATGAACGTGTATAAACTCGTTTGGTATTGTAACAAGAGAATGATGTCATTTTTCTTGTCCATTCTATCAATAACAAGGTCCAATAATCATATTCTAACTAAACACCAAAAACAATTACTCACAAAACCATAAATTCAAAGCAAAAAAAATGTTGTCTGTTGCAGTTTTGCCTATTTGTAAAAATTGAGTTTTTTAAAATGAAACAATTGCAATCGTAATTTCATGACAAAAAATGAGCAGAACTATCTATTGTGTTCAAACGTGATTTTTAATTTGAAATGTTATTTTGGATTTTTTAACACAAAAAAGTTTGTCAAAAAGAGCATAAAATTGTTCATGCCATAGGAAATTCCATGCTGGATCACTTGCACGTGAGATTACAAAAGAATGCAGGTTTTCAAGGTTCTATATTTAGGATAAATGGTTACTTCATATGCCTGGAATGCAAAGGCATGGTTGATGCAAAATATAATAATGCATGTACAAAGATTGGTAGAGTTATCATTTTCTTTTGTCTTAATAGTTCTATGAAGTTAAAAAAAAAAAAATCATGTATAGAGAATTTTCACTATCCAAGAATGTAGTTATTCGTACGTCATTAAATCTACAAAAGGCATTTCGATTTGGTAAAGATTTCAAAGAAACTGAGAATGCCAATATGTTATCTTTGTGAACAATCAAAAGCAACAGAACAAAAAGCTGGCCTCTCTCTCTCTAGAACAGCTTGCATCTTCGGGAGCCTTGGGATTATTTCCCCCGGTTCTCTCCTGTTGGAAATTGTGTCTCAGCAACCATTTTCCTGCGTTCCCTAGTCCCGACATATCAGGACACATCGACAACGACACATAAGGACCCAACCAAAGCCTCAACAAAGACAAAGAATAGAAGACATTGTCGGCCAAGGCCGAACTATCGGGACCTTAGCCCGTCGGGCAAAACTGTCATGCTCAACTCAAAAACTAACGTTGCGGAGAGTTAGTTAACCAATGTTTTAGCCTAAACCTCTCTTGTAATGATTAGTTAAACTATCTTGTAATCTCACTTGGTGAGACATAAGAATAGGTTAGATTTCAGAATAGTATCATCATTTTGTTCAATCATCATTCAAGTGATTAATACGCAGAAAATATCTGCGCAATAGGATTGTAAGAGGAGCGTCAGGCCCACCAATGAGCGAGACACTGCCGACTCAATCTACATTCAAGACACAAATACAAAATACATTATGGCCTTCCATCTCTGATTATTGCATTACATTAGATCGATTGATTGATTGCTACAATGTCTGTGATCGATAGCCGTGTATCAAGTCCTGCAAATTGAACCCATGACAATGGCTTCATGATCATCGATGAAGCATCAACCAGCTACACTGAGCACGACTACGCCATAGTCATCAACTCAGGTGCTACATCACACATCACATGCAACAAAAACGTCTTGATCAATTACAAGGCGCTCGACAATGCAAGAGCAGTGATACTAGATGATGGAAGCAGACACGATGTCGAAGGCATCAACACTCTACATCTACGTACACTGTCTGGATATGCAGAACTGCAAGGAGCACTTTGCGTGCCAACGCTCAGAAGAGACTTGCCCTTTGTGTTGAGAATCGCCGATCTTGGAGCACGAATCCTGTTTGATGGGAATGTATTCCGAATAATTGAGCAAAAATCAAGTAAGCTGCTGACTGTCGGATCAAATCTTTACCAATCAAAGATCATCACCAGGCATGATAGCATATTAAATGCATCAGAACGAAAATTATCTTTGACACAGAAGAATGTATCATCAGAATATGAGAAGTGTGTACGACATGAGCAGAAACGAGATTGTCACAGGTCTAAAGATAACAAGACCAGACACCGACTTCTGTGAAGCCTGTCAGAAGGGCAAATAGCATCGAAGTCCATTTGTACATGAAGCAAGGACATTCTTGAGCTTGTTCACTAAGATGTATGTGGACTCTCTCTTAGAATCGTGATATTTTGTCACTTTCATTGATGATTACAGCCGGATGACAACAATATACTACATAAAGAAAAAATCAGAAGTGTTTGACGCCTTCAAGAAGTTCTTGGCATTTGTTGAGAGACACACCTCCAAAAGGTTGCAGACAATCAGGTCCGACAATGGAGGTGAGTATTCAAGCAAAGAGTTTTCAAGCTTCTGCCAAGACAAATGAATAGAGTATCAATTCACAACTGCTTACACACCACAATATAATGGTGTAGCAGAAAGAAGAAACATGATGCTAGTCGAAGGAGCTCCGTCATTTTAGTTCTTAGAACACTGCTTCACATTCCGGTGTCCATGTCATCTTTAGATGAGTCCTTGTCTGCTCCAACAATGGTGCCACAATTTTGCTAAATGCCTCAATGAATCTCCTGTAAAAGTTACATAACCCCACAAAGGATTTGATGTCGTGAACAGTTTTAGGAGCCAGCCAATCCAAGATAGTCTTGATCTTCTTAGGATCTATCCGAATTCGTACGTAGCCTATAACATGTCCAAGGAAATCAACTTCCTCTACCACAAACTCACATTTTTCTCTTTTCGCGAACAAGCTATTTTTCCTCGGTCGTTGGAGGACCGTTTTTAAATGTTTAATGTGATCTTTGAGACTACTACTAAACACCAATGATAAGCAGTCTTGAAAAATGTTGTTCATCAACCTGCAAAAAATGGCTGATGCATTTGTTATACCGAAAGAATCAATAACAAAATGTTGTTCTTGGATATGCATAGTCCTTCCATTGTGCAATTCAAGATGCTTGGGCTCTCTACGCATCTCCCAACTCAGACTCTTCTCTCAACTCGAACTCTATTGTCTACAAAGAGAAGCTTGACACGAAATTGCCTGAAACGGATGAAACTTCAACTAGCAGTCAGGTTTTCCCTCCCATGAGAGTAGGTTTGGGACCTTCTGAAAAGGAAACAAATGCAACTTCGCCTTGCTTAACAGCTGCTCAATTGGTTGGACCGCTTGCAGGAAGAACCAAAAGGTCAGAGACCTGAAATTCTTGTCGGAGGCAAACCAAACTCCTCCCCAAGTTGAAGCTGACAAAGAACAAACTATACTCTCTGCTGCCAGAAACCTACTTGATGAGGATCGCACCTCAGATGATGTGCAACAATTTGTGAAGGCTACGCTTTCCCTGGGAGAGAGAGCAGCGATACATCACCTCAACATTCTTGAGCTAGAGCCTGTGGATTTTTCAAATCTTATCAATGCAGAAATGAAGCAGAAAGTTCTGGATTCTGTCGCTTATGGAATAAATCCAGCGGACTCCTAGCTTCACTAGAAGTGCGCTCAGAAATCTACTGAATTTCAGTGTATTCTCTCAATACCGCAACTCTCAGATTTCCATGTCTTTGCGATAGGAACTGAGGATCAGAATAAAGAGACTCTTTTCCATCCTGTCATTGGAGATGCATACCACCAACATAGCCACACTTTTGGACAGACCTTCGAAGATCAGAATATCCAAATTGTTGACATAAGCAAATCCAGTTTTAATGAAGATGTCTCAAGCATCCAGAGATCCTCTATTAGGATAAGCTCACCCACTAAGTTGACAAAAAAGAGAACCTCTAGAAGCGGAGTCTTGAGGAAGCAGAGCCTCCTTTTCAGCCCAGCCCAACCTTGATGATAGCCCAATTCTAACAGATCATTGTGTTGTTGTCCCAAAAACACGGTCGAAATCCATGTCGCCTAGCCACAGATTACGAGACAACCATAGCCACAAATTACGAGACAACCATTTGAAATTAACAATGGCAAAGAGGCCTGCTGACCCTAAGGTCATGACCATTAAAGAGATACTTCTATCTACGAGCCCTATAAATTTCACTTCATCAGATTCAGAACTTCTTAAGCTCAGAACCTACTCTAATGGGGACAGGAAAACCAGAAAAAAACAAAGACAAAGAAGCTCATTCTGATGAACTTTCTTACGAGAGTCTATTTACGGCCACTCCTACTCCGTCTTCTCATCTATGAAGTCCTACTGAAATGGGACTAAACGAAATAAACAAAGTTTTCACACCCGTCAGGCATTGGCACGTGCAAAAGCTAAGGACTCTTACATTTTGTTATCAAAGAACTTTATTTCAGGTTGCTCCTATCTCTTGTTTTGTATTCTTATCTCTTGTTTTGTATTCTTAGCAGACATGCATTTCTCTCTCTCTCTCTCTCTCTCTCTCTCTCTCTCTCTCGCTCTCGCTCTCACTACACTCGCTCTCGCTCTCACTACACTCATGAATGTGATCACTAGGACGGAATGTTAGAGGGCTAAACTCCCCTATCCACCGCTCATTGCTCTTCCGTTCTCTCTCATCTTTCTGCCATTCCAATCTGGTGGAGTGTCTTCAAGAGATAGGAGCTGTTTTCTCCTAGACGTGTTGATCAATTCTTTTGTCTGGAATTTTAATTATTCCTACACTGCTACTGATGGTACATGTGGTGGCTTGATAACTCTTATTTCTAGAGACTTGAAATCACTCCTCCCTCCCTAGAAGACAAGCTAACTTCTGTGTCTAAATGTGGGTTTTCCTTCAATGTTATCAACATTTATGCTCCTAATACTTCTGAGTCATTTCATCCTTCTTCTCTACTTCTTGCGACATCAGGCAAGGCTGCCCCCTTTCTCCCTACCTCTTTGTAATTGCCACAGAGCCGCTTATCTACCATATTCATAGACTTAACTCCTCTCTCTCCTTTCATTCTTTCATCTTTCGTGACGCACCTCTTGGCCCTTAGCTCTTCACTGATGATCTTGCTTGTATTATTATCCTTTTGCTTCTCTTCTACTCCTTGAGGTTGCTCGGTTATGCAATAACTCTGATTCCTTAGTTAACTTTCAAAAATCTGATCTTGTTCTCTCTCTCATGATTCTACTCTTGACTGGTGTCAAGAACTAGGCCTTAACGTCCTCCCGCATGGTACCATTTTCAAATATCTTGGTTTCCCTATTCAAGCCTCCTTTTTCGACAGAGATCGTTTTAACTGGATATTTGAGAGAATTAGATCCTGACCTCTCTTTTCTAGCTAGGCTCATTGTCCTCAAGCACATTATTTCTTCTTACTTCACGCACTTCCTCTTCGTCTAGTTTCTCCCTTCCTCCTATTCTCTCTCCATTGTTAATAGTTTTAGAATGTTTCTCTAGAACAATGGCCCTAGTCTTTTGAATTGGAATATTTGCACGACTTCTAGGACATCTTGAGCCTCTACGACCTCTCCCTCTCTCTCTCTCTCTCTCTCTCTCTCTCTCTCTCTCTCTCTCTCTCTCTCTTCTTTATACTCGAATTTACTTTAGTTTTGCCTGTCCTCAGCCTTGGGCTCTTACTAGGACGACTACTCTTCTTCCTCTTCCCTCTACTAATGGCACCAATTCCCAATCTTACTTCCTTGAGTTTACCCGATCTTCATTCCTCTTCTTCACTTCCCTCCCTCCTTTATTCAAGTCCATTTTTAAAGTCCTTTCTATGTGAGAGCATACTTTTTGGATAGGTGAGAACTCAATCTCTCCTCTTGAGCTCCCATGGTTTCTAAAGCTTTTACCATCAACTCCAAGCCTCTCGCTTTGATTGAAAAAAATAATTTGCCTTAGTCTTACCCGATAATGATTTTTCACTTGGGACCACATTATGAACTCCATTTACTCTCTTAGTCTATCCCAACTCAAGACTGAACTCGACCTTTCCTCCCACGAATCTAATTTTCTTTCCTTCGCCTTCTCCAATGGAGACCTTGGGTGTTAGGTCCATGTCATGTATCAGAATAATTCTTGACATGGATAGCCGGTCACTCCAGGTGTATATGGTTATTGGTTATGCCTCGTCATTCCGAGCTTGGCCTGTAAAGGAATTAATAATCATATGAGGGCCCAGACCTATAATTGGGCATAGGAGCACATGCATAGTGAATGACTGCTTTAAAGCAAGAATAGGAGGTCAATAGCTCAATATAGGTTGCATGGGGATCCTAGGAAAATATTCTCTCTCTCATGAAGAGAATATGTCCATTGGAAACTCACCCATCCTCCCATTGGAAATTCAGTTTCTTGAGTCTGTCTCTCCTCCTCTCTCTTAGGTTCTTCACTGTGTCTTGGGGGGCTAGGTCCAAGAGGAAACTCCAGGAGGGATCTAGGTTTGGATGGGTGGTTTTGCTCCACAGGTGTCCTTTTGGTTGTTTTGCAACAGGATCTAGTCAGATCTTCATTTGGTGATCCTTACAGTGGTTCTTTTAACTGATTCTTTAGTAGATATTGGATATCTAGGACAATATGAGATTCGGTTTTTGTTGAAATCTATGTTTCTTTTGGGTTAGTGATACATTCTACTGTACTAGGATGATACATTCTGTTTGTCCATGAGGGTACAATATGAAATGATATTCTTTGAGTAACACTAAAGAAGCACGAGAGATTTCAATTGTTAGGATTATCTCTTGGAATTGGTTGTGAATTTGATCCTATATCTGGGTATAGGATAGCCAAATCGTCTTTTTTTGACTTTTTGGGCAAAACAGATCTGGATGCAGAGAATTCTTGGAGGAAAAGTTGGTGGTATGGGACGTCAATGATTCTAAAGGGGATTTCTTGGGTAGAATGATCTGTAGACCGATGGTTAGTGATTGCTGTATGGTAATACTAACAGAGTCCATTGGTTTTTATTAAGGGTATTTTGGGAATTATGAGATATAGATCGATCCCTAAATGGTATCTTATTAATTACAAAATATGGAAGCCCTTACATCGATTTCTCTATTTTATTAGACTTCTACTCTTTAGAACTTTCTTAATACATGACAATTGGATTGAGATTCATATAATTCCTTCTAGTGTAGAACTCTGTTCTAAAGGACTGTTATAATTATATGAGATTGTACTTCCATATAAGATTTTTGAAATATGGCTCGAAACTTAGGTCTCCTGAACCCTAACGTTAGTCTCTATTTGATAGTTGATTATTGAGAGATAATATTTCTATCATTCGGGATAAGATATTCTACGATTCTAAGGAAAAAGTCCTGTTTGTAATAGTATTGGATACTTATTACTGACTTTTCCGAATCTTTGATATCTTATACGTTGTCTCCTGGGAACTTTTAAATCGAAATTATGAAATTTCTATTTTAAAAGGGGGGAAGAAAAGATAGGAATAAGTCTTTCGAGGAATCAGCCAGTTGCATTGATTTTGAAAAAAAAATCTTGTATGTGTGCAATGGTAGAACTATCCAATTTGAAATAGAGGAACTCTCTAAGTGATTATTTTGAGTAATCTGGAACTAGAGGAGTTTTGGAGTTATTGAGCTGTGAGATATTCATTAATATGGAAAGTAGTGATAAAGATTAAATTAAGATTCACTGATTGTAACCAAGTACCATTTTGATATGGATTGGATCAGTAGAATAAAGTTTTAATCTTAACACTATGTCCAAAGATGTCCGTATGAGTTAGCCTAATCTTGATTTGTACGCTAAAATCTGTTGTAGGCTGATTAGTAGAAGAAATTTTGTTAATAAGAGTTAGATGGTTGGAAAACTTATGATGTGGAGTTATTCACTTCAAAGATTTCCCAGATATGTTATTTACTCATGAGAAATAGAGTTCTTTGGTAGCTGAGTTGCAAGATTCTCGATGAATTATGTGAGTAACATATGCAGATTGTGGACATCTGTCAGTTTATAGCCTATGTTTATGTATAGGAACATAGTTGGATAAGTTGCTTATGTACATCTTAATCTTGTGGATCTACTATGTGTTTTCTATGTATTGAGTTTATATCGTATACTTAAACTAGTCAGAGTACATAGACATGTGAACAAGTAATGTGTGGAATAGTTACTTGTTGTGGAAAGGATAATTCATTAACTTATTTATGGTTTAGAAGAAGATCTAAATGTGGTGTTATACATGTATAATTGAGATCTGCACCTAGACATTTAAGATTTATGAATCATTTACAATTGACTTGAGTAAATGGATTACTCCTGATTAGAAGTTAATTGGATAAATAAGCAATGTTTATTTTGATCTATACTGCTTATAAGTCACATGATTAATGAGTCATTTGAATTCATTTATGAGAACTGTGCATAAAATATAGAAGATTCTTGATATAGAATATTTCTTGAAGGGGAAATATCTTAAGTTATTGACTATATCCCAGTGAGCTCATACACATACATTGGATGACAGAGTCTAACTAATGTCAAGGATAACCACTGAATTCAGTTGGAATTCAGCAGAACTTTATAATCTCTAGATGTGGTTCTAGGTGATTATATAAAGTTTATTATTGTTAAAGACAAATGTTATATTGGTCTTTAGTCACTTGATTGATTGTAGAATTTGGAACTCATAATCTGGTTAAGAATCGAAGTGGAAGAATATTTTTGGAATCCAGTAATTTTCCTTGTGGAAAAGATTTCAGAATGTTTCTTATATTTCCTGAGTGGTAAGTTGTGCATATACTCCAGTATCTCTAAATGATTAAGTATGGGTTTAGAATCCGATAGATTATGATTGACGAATCATAAGATTCTAAATGTTTATGATTGACGGATCATAGATTGATACTTAAAGGTCATTAGATGATTATATGGAAATATGATGATTCTTAAGATGATGAGTAATTCTTGATCAATTAGTGGAGATAAAATTTAGATTTGTTATTTGAACTCTAAATTTGTGTACAAACTTGAGATTGTTTGGATCTCACATGCATTTTCATTAAGTAATTGTTTATTTATGAGAAATTTGCTTACCTTTACAGATTGTAGTCAAGGAATGCTTGTGTACTATTTTTCAGCCTAAAATCTCCGGTTAATTAGGAGCAGTTAAGTCTATCAAGATTGAATGGTTGCTATTTTTCTGGCATATGATGCTAGGGATAGAGCACTTATCTCAGGAGAGTATTTGGGATACTCAGGACTGAGTTGAAGTCATTTTTATCTTGATGGATCTCCTAAGAGATTTTGGTGGGATGAGTTTTGTACCAAGAAGCATTTATGACAGGTCTACAAGTAATTGTGGATAGTCTTGGACTATAATTGTGGATCTTTAGCTTTTGAACATTGATTTCTAGTGTAAGATGAGGACTCACCCAATGATTCATGTAAATTGAGGTACATGAAGGTGATGTTATTAGATTGGAGAGAATCAAACCCAATAGGAAAATTTATCTTTTAGTGTAATTCTAAAGGTCGATATAGTATTTGTGTAGAGACAAATAACTTGAGAATTATCCCATCTCTAAATACTTATTTGATATTGAAGTCAGACTAAAGATTGATTTTTAGGATAATTGTGAAAGTTAAATGATTGATTTGTTAGCTTTTGAACTTAATCTTCAGGTATGGTCGACTGCTCATCCGGTGTATCATGTAAATTTAGTTTATATGATGATGACAGTTTGATGTATTGAAGATCTTGCCCATTGGAAGATTTATCGCTCAATGTACCTTTGGACCCTGAATGAGTACTCAGGATTAGAGACAAACAATTGAGAAATTGTTCTATCTCTGTGTGCTTGCTTAGGTTGGTTGGTCAAATTGAGGATAATGATTCATGGGAAGAGTTAAAAGCATACAAATTGTGTTTTCCCTAGTTACTCGTTCTGAGGACAGAACTGGTTTAAGGGGGGAAGAATGTTACGTCCATGTCCTATATAAAGGAATCAAAATAATTCCTAACGTGGATAGCCGGTCACTCCAGGTGTATATGGTTATTGGTTATGCCTCGTCATTCCGGGCTTGGCTTGTAAAGTAATTAATGATCATATGAGGGCCCATACCTATAATTGGGCATAGGAGCACATGCATAGTGAATGACTGTTTTAATGCAAGAATAGGAGGTCAATAGCTCAGTATAGGTTGCATGGGGATCTTAGGGGAATATTCTCTCTCTCATGAAGAGAATATGTCCATTGGAAACTCGCCCATCCTCCCATTAGAAATTCAGTTTCAGCCTGTCTCTCCTCCTATCTCTTAGGTTCTTCACTACGGCTTGGGGGGCTAGGTCCAGGAGGAAACTCCAGGAGGGATCTAAGTTTGGATGAGTGGTTTTGCTCCACAGGTGTCCTTTTGGTTGTTTTGCAACAGGATCTAGTCAGATCTTCATTTGGCGATCCTTACATTGGCCCTCTCTCTACCACCTTGATCTCTGACTACAACAACAAATGGCTCTGCAAGGCTCTCTCTCTCTCTCTCTCACACACACACACACACACACACACACACACACAAGTTTTGGCACTTATATGAAGTGTTCTCCTTCATGGATTGTGTGTAACCTCAATGTGTTTACTTCTTGCCGAATTGTTCTATCCCAGAACAACAACACATTTAGACCCTCTTCTAAATAATTTCGGAGTCAATAATTCAACCTTTCTATAAGAAGAACCATTAACCTATAGGTAATTGTTACAAAAATTACTTGTTCATATGTCTATGTTTACTGACTAGTTTAAGTATACGATATAAACTCAGTACTTAGGAAACACATAGTAGATCCACAAGATTGAGACGTATATAACCAAAATAATTCACTCTGATCCAATACATAACATATGCTATAATCTTTTAGAGCCAAAATGGAGAAGAAAACAATTAGATCCCAACCAATCTAAGTTGATAAAATGCTTGAGGGATAATAAGATGGCTAATGAAGTCTTTGACAGTAGGAGGAACATGGATAAGATCACCGAAGAAAAGGACCACTGAAGAGTCAAGAAGCGAAGCTTGCGAAGCATTGTGGGCTTCGAGATTAGGAAGAAGGGAAGGAGTAAGGTTCCATCTAAAAGATTCCTAGATTCCACATAAATATTAACATGTTTCAAACTGGCCCATTTACCTTTAGTGGAAGGAAGAGGAGCAGTAGAAGAAGGTTTATTCCTAAGAGCAGCACGATAACTGATAGCAGGGTTGAAAGGAGAAGGGAGAGGTAGAAGACCCCTAGGGTTTATCGGTATGTTGTTAGGAGCACTTATGAAATGAGGAGCAGAGTTAAGATTGCCAAGATGGGGTGCAGAGAGAAGGGGCCTGTTCGAAAGAGGAGGAGAAGCTTTATCACGTCTGAAGAAGTCACGTTTACGTGAGTGACCAGCCATAAGACAAGATACAACCTGTCAGTCTAAAACAGATGGGGAAAAACTAAAAGTCTTTCGCTAAACAAAAGTGCTCCACGAAAAATGACTGAAAGGAGCTGAGGGGAACGGGTCAGAACCAGTACAAGGAAGTAGCTCCTCCGATTCCGCTTCACCAGCCACACTAGCCCAGGTGGATCTTAAAGAGCTCATTTTCCTGACCTTTACGATTACAGAAGCAATGTGAAATGGCCAGAACCTGTAGAAGCTCCACCAAACCGTTTCCACAGGCTCACTTTCCCAGATGAAACCTAGAATAACACACTTTCCTGTTCATGTCAGTTTCAGAAACAACACTTTCCCTATCCTTCACGCTTTCTTATGACGTCCCTTTCCCTGTCCGATAATCTTCAGGATATTTACTCAGGTTCTCTTTTCCATAAGTTTTGTCCTTTCTACCAAGATTCCAGCTTAAGCCTTTCTGCTTCCGAAACCCTGAGAAGCTGTAGCAAACATTGTCCTGCAAGCTACATTATCAACTTGCACCTGAAGATCTTCACTAGATCGAGAGAAAGAAGATCTTCTCTAGTTCTTCTCCACCCTCGGCTCCTTCCACCTCATGCTCCCCACTCTCCAACCGCTCCCCATTGCTGTGATAATTGATTTTGCTTGCCCTTCCGTGCCATGAAAATTGTTGTCATCAACCCTTTGATGTGATAAATTAAATCCCTTTTTTTCATTTTCCCATAAACATTTTTCTTCCAAAAAAAGATTTGCATTTTCCAAATTATGTATTGATCTAAAATGTATAGCAATTCATGGGCTTTTGCCATCTTCTTGGATCCATCAATACATCTTAGGATCCTCAACGGAATGGGCCCATAACTTGTTATAAGATACACCTTAAGCAAACTACACAAATAACTAAGTATATACTGGTACTGTGCATTTCATTGTTGAGGTTGAGGTTGTTATAATGGATCTATGAACCCTTTATGATCCTCTTGTCCTAGGCCAGGCATCTCTATCAAGGAAATGGGCTATGGTGGTATGGTATGAGAGTGGCTATCTAGATGAGTGCTCATTGGATGCATGTGTGCATTCCCATGGCCCGAGAGTGAGTATGAGTTCTGATCTATGGTTGGGTGGCCCAATGTCCTGACCTCTATGTATTGCTCATTCGACTCTATGTCAGGTGATCTAATGTCATGGTCTCTATGTGTTGCTTATTTGGCTTTATGTTGATTTAGAACCGGAGCAGCCCTTAGAACCACCTTGGTGCCACGACGTGAGATAATTTGTGTTCTTATCACTGATTCATCAGTATTTTTGCACCATGAAGATATCTCACGACTAGTGCACAGTGGAAGCAAATCATAAGAGTTGATATGGCCCAAATTCCAATCTTGACAAAATGAGGCAACTTAGATTGAAGTAATGAATACCTCTTGCTTATTCTGCCCATTTTTTGGACAGCTTAAAAAGCAGAATGTGTCACTGCTATTTTTGCAACATCCAAGTGGCATATTACATGGCATGATTTCAAGTCATAAATATTGTAAAAAATACACAGTCTTATTCTATTTCATAATGCCTATTCTGTTTTGTAAGTGTCATGTGATTAAAAAAATGACAGCTCAAGTGCTGAATATGTTTCATAAAATTTATGTGAAGAAAAGCGGAGGTATCCATTATGCAATGGAAGGTGCCCAGGCAGAGGATATTATGCCCGTTAGGCTTTCTAGAATTTTTAGGCTCCTGGAAATCCTTGCCAGGCAAAATGTACTCTGCCCGGTACCATCCATAATATGTAATACTTACTCAAATATATGAAAGCATGCTGGAATTAGTCCTTTCAGTTATATATTGTACCAATGCTGTAAACTTACTACTTGGGAAATCTACTCATACCACACACTCAAGAGACTAGAATCCAAAAGCAATGCCTACACTTGCTTGAAAGAAGAACTGGGGTTCTTAACTTCAACAGTCCAATGATAGATGAACCAACTGGCATACAGCAGCAGTGTAGAGAGAATGAGAGAGCTTCCATAATTTTCATCCACAGAGCATTTCAAAAGAAGAACTATTTGTAGATCTGGTGATTTGTAAACAGTTCATACTACATCATTGTACAGCTATTTCCATATAAACTAAAAAATAAGGTCTTACTTTTCAGTGAAGCAAGCCAAAAAGCAAGTTTTTGATTAATGCATGGATTTTGAACTCATCCACCATTACAGCTCCATGTAGCATGTAGATTGCTAGAAGCAGATGAGAAAAGTTCGTGTCCTGTTAACTGCCCAATGATCTGATGTGTAGCTACCACATCGGCATTCAACCTAAAGAAGTCGCAGCTAATTTGGAAAAGAAATGTTCTGACTTAATCTAAGTAGATAGTTGCTTGGTTTAATAAGGTGGCTGATGCATTAAATGGTCCAAAAAGGTTGAGAACCTGTGATGTGAGAATCCCCCTTGCAAGAATGAAATGTCCTGTTCCTCCCGCGATCGCACATGTTTTGACCGGTTTGGCATTTGGGTTAGCTCCTAGTATGTTAAGAGTGCTGCCTTTGTATGTTCCAGTCTGGATAGTAACTGTGTAGCTCACGTACGCAACGAACTCCTCTCTGGAGACAAAAGAATAAGTGCCTTGAGCTCTTCCAAAGCTTGCAGATGTCGGAGGAGACTGCTGTGTTAGCGGATCATCGAACACGTAGATCTGTCCAAACAAGAAATTCTTTAATTCATTCTGGAAGTCGCTTGCGTTGTAGGCTGTAACAGGTACGGCAGATGGAGCCGGCCCATTGAAAGGTGTGTCGTGCATGTACCAATGGAGCTGCACTACCTTCTTTGATTCCACCACATCCTGCACACAGCTTACGAAGAAAAACACCATCAAAATAGCTCTAATGACCTGCATCATGCTGTGTGAAATGCTGCAACAAATGTGACGAGATCTCTCTAGTCTCCAATATACATGTGCTAGATTTGCATGTTATTCTAACAAAAATATTTATCTACAAGAGCATATGAAATAGTAAGCTCTACAATGTGCTATGTGAATTAGTGCAACAACTGTGCTCAGATCTCTCCAATACATGAATTATATTTCCATGCAGATGAAACTGACATCAGACCACCTCAACATTTATCTGCAAGTGAACGTGAAAGACTGAGCTACCTCTGCATGAAATCTGAATGGGTGCAACAAATTGCTCACAGGCCTTAAGTCTCCAGTAGATGAATTGCATTTGCATGTTGATTCTGACATAGACATTGATTTGCAAAAAGTAAGATCTGCAATTTGCAGGTGTGAAGTATAAAGTTGAATACATTGCTGGAGAAGAAGACTCACGGCCATGAATGATGATGCTAACCTGAGCTTGCTGTCACACTCACGAGAGTAGTACTACAATCTGTTCTTATTGTTGGATGATGAGGGCTTAGCCTCTTAGGTAGTCCCTTATTATTGGATGATGAGGGCTTAGGTAGGCTCATAGCTCAGCCACATGTTAGGGCTTGCCTCCGAAGGCAGCCTCCGCGTAGCGAGGAGGTGCCACAAGTGGAGGTAGGCCAAAAGTATTCTAGTGTTACGCATCGTGTTGGTCAGTTTAGAATATAAAAACATGATTAAGATACAGACAAAGGCGAAGCCTATAGGAACCATGGGCATTGGGGAGGAAGTCACACAAGTCTTGAAGAACCTTTTTCTCACCCTTGTGTATTGGGCCCACCGCACTCAACACAATATCAAGTAAGTATCTGAACAAACCTCTTGTCTGGAATGCTAGTTCAAAAATAAAAAAAAGTTGTTTAAAAATGGATAGCAAGACAAAAATTTCAAAGTTGACATTACCTGCTGGAAGGGCCAATTCTTGTGACTCTTATGCCTTTGTGAGGGAGAGCGGCAACGGCCTTGGCCTTGGTTCTCTCATTAGGCCAAAAAAAGAAAAAACCAACTATTGTAATCTAATGCATTAGGCTTATTCTAAAACCAAAGCTTAGATATTAATTCCACTAGATTTAACTCAAAAAACTTACTATTTTATTTTTGGGGCCTTTTTCTCCATGACTAGCAAAAAAGTTTTGGATGGCCAATGATTTAGACAATTTGTTGTTATATGAAATATTTAATCTTGTGAATTGAAAATTACGCACCTTTTTTTCACACATCAATAAGTTGATCCATGACACTTTTGGAACTTATGATTGATTAAAAATTGGTACAAAGACATTTTTCAAAGGATCAAGTGATACAAAATTGTTGGGCCCTATTATAAGAAAATAAGCCTCAAATACATATTTTGCAAACTAAGAGGCAATTGTAATGATCTATTATGCACATTGACTCAACCTTTTGCATATCAAACATCAAATTTACCAACATTGTGTTCTAGTTTTATGTGTTTATAATGTACATAATTATCATTGTCAACTTATTGATGACTGTTCATAATGCAGAATACTGATTAGATTGGTCTCTTCTTTAGTGTTAAACACATTGTTTACAAATACTGATTAGACAATAGACATGTGGACATAGAGTGTAGGATCAACAACATGCAAGCTACAGATCATCTGAATCATTAGAATTAGAATTTATCGATAGAGTGCGATCTACGACGATAGAAAGATTGACTTATCTATCTGTTGTTTCTTCCATCAACTGAAGAAGCATAATGGGATCATAGCGCTTAGCGCACAACTATTGTGAACCTTATAGATCACATGATTCTCTTTCATGATCTGATCGCTGTATTCCAATAGCTTCAATTTATAGATTCTCTATTATCTATAAATAAATACTCTCACATTGCTTCTCTATCTAAATTAAAAATACTCTTATTCCATAGATTAACATAGAATATTTGTCATAGATGCCTAATTATTCGCACTCCTAATGGTAGTCGACAACACGTACCTTTGTACATGCATCATAACAAATTGGTCAAGGATATGAATATCAATGCTGTTACCACAACTAATCAAATTGTTTGTGAAAATTGTCTACTAGGGAAACAACCTAGAATAAAATTTCCAAGAGGACAAGCCAGGAGAGCGAAGTCCATTTTGTTACGAATTCACAGTGACTTATGTGGTTCATGAGAGTACCCTCCTTGGGTCAAGCTCTATATTTTATCACATTCATTGATGACTACTTCCGGTTCACCAGAATCATCTCATAAAGAACAAGTCAGAAGCATTCAGTTGCTTCAAAGTTCAAACAATATGCTAAGAATCAGACTGGTTAGAGAATCAAGACTTTGCGATTTGATTAAGGGGGAGAGTACCTATCAAATGAAATGGCAGACTACTTTTCATCATGTGGCGTGCACCATCAGTTCATAGCCAGCTACACTCCATAGCAGCCAATGCAAGAGTCTGTCAGAGCAGCTCCATTATCCATCGATAGGCATCGACCTATGAATTTTCAAATGCAAGAGTTTGTCCCAACAGCTCCACTCACCATCGATGGGCCCAAACCCACGACTGTTCTACCGCAAGCTTCACTCACATTGATCACATATTCAGATTCAGATTGGGTAGGAGACGTGGATACCATAAAATCCACATCAGGATATATTTGTTTCCTTGCATGAGGACCCATTTCATGGAACAACAGAAAGCAGAAATGCATTTCGTTGTCCTCTATAGAATCCAAATATGTTGCAGCTATATCAGCAGTGAAAGAGATAATATGGCCAAGAAGGCTACTACAGGATCTGCAACTCCCACAGATTGGTCCAACAATACTCTAGTGCATACTCCAGTGTGACAATCAGAGCTGCATAGCTCTATCTCTGAACCCATGTACTCATACTAGAACTAAGTACATAGAAGTTCAGTTTCATTTTCTTAGAGAGAAGGTTCAGAACCAAGATGTTGTACTTAGTTACTGTCATACAAAAAGTATGTTGGCTGATATCTTGACAAAGCCATTGTCCAGAGATAAACATTCTACCTTAGTAGATATGATAAATCTCAATTGCAGTTTAGATTCATAGCAGTAAGCTTAACGAAGAGTGTTGGAGTTTAATCTTACTCCTACTCATCCTAATTACCCTCCTTCCTTCTCTCAATTTTATTCTCTCAAATAAAGTTTGCAGAAAGTGGTCTGTTTTCCAACAGTCTGCATTTTTAGACTGATTATTGCAACAGTCTACATTTTTACTAAGGAATTTCCACAGGCGAAAAACCCGACACTGTTGCCAAATCCCAACACTGTTGCCTTTCCACCTTCGGGCCATCTTGAGCAACTAAGTGTTTTGCGACACAAGCGAAAAACCCGACACTGTCGCCAAAACCCGACATGGTTGCCTTTCCACCTTCGGGCCATCTTGAGCAACTAAGTGTTTTGCGACTCAAGCGAAAAACCCGACACTGTCGCCTTTCCATTTTGGGCCATCCTAAGAAACTAAGTGTTTTGCGACACTTTGTGCTAAGTTGGTTTTTAGGCCATTTCAAACACTTTAAAAAATGCAACACTTCTTCACAAAAAATACGAAAGATTACACTCTACAGAAATACACAAGATTTCAAGTACCAATTGTCTTCATCTTCATGCTCCAATAACAACTGTTCTAATTAGTCAATTAAGCGATCTTGTAAATGTAAAGCTAGAATAATGCAAGATCTTCTAGTTGCTATATATGTAAATGAGTGATTGAAGGAATCATGATCAAAGAGATTCAAAAGTTGATTCGTTAGATAGACAGAGATCAAACGACTAGAACGGGTCTTCTAGTAGCTGACTCCTTAGAGTAAGTGATCATAGAGAGAGAGAGAGAGAGAGAGAGAGAGAGAGAGAGAGAGAGAGAGAGAGAGAGAGAGAGAGAGAGAGAGAGAGAGAGAGAGAGAGAGAGAGAGAGAGAGAGAGAGAGAGAGAGAGAGAGAGAGAGAGAGAGAGAGAGAGAGAGAGAGAGAGAGAGAGACTCAGAACTTTAGCACTTGATTTGAGTCTGTAAGTAGGACCACGCGCTTATCAACGCAATCGTATTATGGTTTGATTGTTGTTTTACAACATTATTATACGGATTTGCTACTGTTCTACATCTTTGTATTCTTGTTGAATGAAACTAACTCTCACTCCTCTTACGCAAACATCATTATAAGAAAATGTATGGCTGTCTCTGATGCCTAAGTTATTTCTACATTCTCTTCATATTAGTTTACCAACATTAGAGATTGCATGGCTATCTCAGATGCCTAATCGTTTATGCAATCTCTCTTTTCATGGCAGTCTAAGACTCCTACACTGATAGTCTTATTCAACACAAAAGAACAGCTCGCAATCTCCGTTCTCTAAGTAATCCATGATTCTATTTACATAGTTATCACTGTTCTTTCATCATTGTATCATCAAAATTCACGAAAAGCCCGACACTTTTTGTGGGCCTACTCTAAGGATAAATCTCAAAATCTTTATATGATACAGGCTATGACTCAATCCATGTGCAAAATTACCACTGACAAGATTGTGAAGATTACACTGTGAGTTTCAAAAACCCCCCATGATACCACGCAAGGCATCCTGACCAATGATACGATAGGCATAAAAACTAAACGATTATAAAAACAAGATTGGGTCGGGACGTTATAACGGGAATGGTGAGTAAAGTTGAGAGTGTTGTTTACATGTGGGAAATAGAAGAAAAAAATCTCCAAGTAGGAATTTTGTGTAAGTGGTATGCTTTAAGTTTGCAAGTCATTACTTCATGTTACAGAGGGGAAGACCATAGGAATGCAAAAGTTGAATTAATCTCCACCCTTCATCTTCATTGACGAGAATCTTCATTGATAATTTTTAGATTTGATTATAACCATTGGGATATGCCTACATCTTCACCATATCATTTTGTGATACTACACATCACTCATAGGAAGGAGTGTGTCATAGGATGTATTGATCCTTAAAACATATGCTGGTAAGGGATCATATACTCCTTAACATACCTATCAACCTCAAAAGTCCGTTGTGGACTAGGCTAGTAATGGCAATCGACCATCAAACTCTGTCTACCACGATCCAAGAGTTATATCATAATGAGCCGAGAAAATAATGCACCCGTTGAACCACTCACTACCACCCGAGATAGACAATGACAAATACTTGAAAATCAAAATCGCTAGAACACGTCCGAGAGTTGGTGAACAACGCTGAGATACACTAAATGATCAACAACTCTGGCGGAATGAAAGGATAGGATGTTCTAGAATATGGAATATTCTTTGAAGATGTTAACAACGACTTTAATTCAAAAGGAATATTTAAGAAGGTTCTACTGAATCACGTGATCCATCCATTAGAACTCGCATATCGAAAGTCAGTTTAAGACCAAAATCCCAACATACATTGCAAGATTAATACTAAGAGTCATTTGATACCTGGGACCATTATCCAAAACCATTCCACCTCTTCTAGGATGATTTTCGTATCTATCATCCATGATAGAGTGCCATGGCACAGTTTGGTAATCCGAGAAGATTCTATCCAGTAATACGAATTTTGAGCTGGGGATCTGCCACCATTATAACTTTAGACACTACTTTGGGACATGTCACCACCGGTGACCTTGCTTTAGAAATCAATACCAACGGAGCTCAAATACAGGCCACTTTGCACCTACAATTGGGTCATCACTGGTTTCCCCTAGTAGTTCAAGTTGCACTATTATATGAGGTCCCTCGAGCAGCCTTAGGGTTTATATGACAGACCTAGAATACCAATTCCTACCCCTACTAGGTGACGTGTGCCAACTAGTGAGACGAGGAATTCCAAGATACCATTTCTATACACTAGAGTTTCACCACAACTTGCAACCTTGGGATATCTTATTTAGAATACAACTTCACGAGGATTAGAGTTATTTAGAAGTATAAGAACTAAGGCCAAAATCTACATGCAAATGCCAAAAACTTGATATGCAATTTATTAGCCACCACTTAGGTTTTTCCAATGCTCTAAAAATCGGCCAAATCCAACATGAATTGTGATAAATCGGAATTGATCAATATTATAATACTTTATAGGGTTTTGATCTACAAAAGATCCAATCTACATATACAAGAAACTCGAATTTGGTGTAGAATCCAATCTAGCATGCTCTAACATTGATATCTTCTCCAAATCATTGATAGATGTGATTTCCTTCTTCATAAATTGAAACACAAACTTTGATACCATGAGAAAGATTTTAAATCATTAAGATCTAAAATATCCCTTTGATCTTTGGTTAGTAAAACAAGCAATTCACCAATCAATGTAGAAAAATCAGCATCTACACTAAGAATGAGATGCAAACTCTAATAGATCTTGATCATACATGAACCAAAACATAAAATAATGTTTTTGTCCCATACAATAATAGTAAGCTACTGTATTTCACACGTGTGGATCTACAAATAGCATTTAATGAGCATTCTACACATAGAATTGCAAGATATCACAAGTATAGTGCACCAATGGATAGTAGAACCCAAGAGAACCATGTATAAGCATGAATGAGATAAGAGAGTTCTTGTTGTGTTGTTGGCCTCTCCTCCAAACCTACAACAATATCCAAAACATCATTCATCTCAAGAAATTCCATCCTGACTTTCCACAATGAATAGTTGTTTGAGATAGGCCTATCATTGCCTTCCAACATGTATCCACTTGATGTAGCCATGTTGCAATGACCTGATCCTTTCTTCCAACCTGTTCCAATGCACAAAGCACTCTTTTGAACAACAACAAATGTTTTCAAAAAGAAATCACAAAATATGGAACCTCTCAATTCTCTTCTAGCATTTATATCAAGCAAATGAACACATAGAATAGTGAAATCTTGATCAACCTACATTAGAGGAGGTCCAAGCGCTATAAGGGCCCTTTATAAAGATGCTTTTTTTGACTTTTCAACTATTCGATGTCCACATGTCCCAATAATATTTTTACATGTGTGCAGGATTGTAACGGTGTTTGCCGGACAAAATTTGTGTAGAATTTCCCGTGCATATTTTTAGCCAGTTCAAAACTCCCATCGGGCAAAGTCTAGACATGTCATTGGATAATATATTGTTGCCCGTCGGCAAAAGACTGCCCAAGTTTAACTAACTAAAGTTTAACTAACTTGCATGGATGGTTCAACTAACTGAAGTTATCAATCATTTTGTATCTTGCATGTACATTATCAATCGTTTTGTATCTTGCACTGTTATGCATGTGCAATGGCCGCTTGCAATCGAAGACCACGTAGTGCGATTAATTTGGTCACTGTCTGTAATGAAAGAGATTTCGAAGGGTTATGGATACCATGCACATACAGAAAGTTTCAATGGGTTGTGATGCATCCCTCATCAAAAGATGCATTCCGCAAAAGAAAGAGATCAAATATGGATTACAAAAACTTTTGGAAAGGAAGAATTTTAGAGTTCAAAGTTTCAAAGGGAGGTCAATCCATTTCAAAAGTCTTGATTCAACATGTGTATATGCACAATGAAGTTATGGCGGTGGATGTCAATCTCGTAGATCGACTCAAATGCAATTGTATGTGATGCAACTTATGCTGGTTTTTCTATGTTAATTATCCACATTCATTATTGTGATATTTGTGTTAAAATGGAATATTCTCTTTTGCAGACTTGTATCCATCGAGCATAAGCGAATGGAAACCAATACAATCACTTGCAGGCATCATAGACGTCATTCATTCTGATATCGGTTTACTCCAGTATAAGCATCGTCCTTTAAAGTCAATTTTGGATTCTGGCATTTTTTTTATGATTCTCTTTACATACCATGCAAAAATGGTTTGAATGGCAAACTAGAAACTCTACCTCTACCACATTTATTGAGTGAGGAATGGGTTCTCCTCGATTCTACCATAGCAGAAAGTTTTAGATCGAAGTTTTTTATGGACATTCAAAACTGCATGAAATGTAGCACAGGTTCAAAAACCAATAGACTATACTGGTATTTACCATTTGCAATTTTTGTAGATATTTTGGCTAGATGTAATGTTCGTAAAACAACTACAATATTTATTGCTAAGGATTTAATTGATGAAATGATATTAGAACTCCTTGATGATCATTGGGATGTGAAAACTAGTCGTAGCATTCAATGTAGAGCTAACAAATCATCCATGATATTTCAATATCATATAGAAAAATGAATGCTTTCTTTTATGTTTTATTATAGAAGAGGGAATAATGAATGGAAGGCATTAGATCAAGACTTTACAGTGAACCATCGTGAGCAAATGCAAATAAAGGTGAAACAAAATGGGGTTGTTATTGCGACAATTGAAGTGGAGGAGGACTGGAGTCTAAAATATATACGATCGGAACTTACAATGCTCCAATTTGACATCTCTCAAAACTATGGTTTTTGAGTAAATGAAAAATGGTACATTTTTGTATTTGAATAGTCTGTTATGTAATTGTTATCCTGCTATTTATTAACAATGATTTATTGATAGACCATTTGCAATGTTAATGCAGATCAGATCAAGGCAAGAAGATTATATCCCATGCAAAGATTTAATGTCAGGCATAGAAATTGTCGAAACAGAATAAAGCTTTGATGGATCAGTATTCCTACAATATTGGTGAGCTTAACTTTCCTTGTTAAATTTTAGATTGTTAACTTTTGGCACCTTTTAGATTAACCCACATTGTTTATTGAAAAATGTAATTCCATTGTTTTCATGTGTAGGTTCAAAGAAAATGTAATGAAATATGTACAATATACAATTACATCTTTCTAAAGATGGAAATAGCAACAATAGAATATCAAATGATGGAAATAGCAACAATCGAATATCAAAAGACTCGAAAGGGTCATCATTTGTACACATTGAATGTAAATTTTTGAAGTACATATTTTTGTATTGGCCTTTCAATAAGACCATCTATTTCTCTATATAAATTTCTTTTCCATCAGCTCTTTCAAGTGCAAGCTCCCCAGCTTCTTGTTCCATTTTCACCGATGTTGCATTAGTGAGGAAAATCTTAATCATTTCTTATCAAAATTCAAATGTCATTTTGTGTAAATTTTGGACAGGTGAACTGCAAATCATCAACAATAAACAAGTTAGACAAATACACAAAAATAAAAAATCATATAAATAAAATCAGTGTACATCCAAACTCAAATTACCTGACGTATATCGACATTTTCACCTTGGTTAATGAACCACTCCATAAAGTACTTTACAATTTTAATGGCATACCAGCCACAACTGAATGAGTCAACTTGCTGAGAGGACTGAGAATCAAAATTGAGAATGTTAGTTTCACATTTTTTATATAGCAATTTGCATCACAAAAAAAATAATTGAAAAATTGGTTACTTGTGCGTCGATTATCTCTATGTGCTTTGCTACACACAGGGCCTTCGTTGGAAAATATATAATCATGCTTTTGTACATCTCAATGTCGACATTGAGGTGTGTTGATCTCAAAGACTTCATTCTCAACACTCTTGGATTGCACAAACCGGCTTCATCCACTCTTAGTGATATAATATGTATAGACCAGTGATGACTGCAAACAAACCAAATAGTCAACGATATGTAAATGAAAAAAATACAAATAAAACATACAATACATACAATAAAACATCATACATACAATCCAAATTTCGGTATCGCTTGGCATGGGTCGTAAACATGATGAAGCTGATTGCTCGTCCTTAAGCTAGTGACAAAAAAATTGAGTAAGAACAAAAACACCTGGAACATTGTCGCTTTTGTACAATTGGACCCAATAATTGAGTAGCTTCGACAATTGGGTCTATGAGGTCCGAAGACTTATTTATAGGTTCCTTACAGATAGGAGGATTAAAATAATTCATATATGAGGCCGAACATATATTAAATATAAAGTGACCACCTAATTTATCTATTTTTTTAGCTATGTACTTGTCAAAAATTATATATCGTTCAGAATAAAAAAATGTCAGCATGGGATCGACCGGATATTGAACAGCTAAATTTTTATATATAGTTCCTATTGATTGAGAAGGGCTTTCAGGAAAGAGAGCAACTGATTTTGTGACGTATCTATCCAAATCCTCTGTGGTGCTTCTGGGCACATCCAAAGATTGGTCACTACCAAAAGAGTAATCCAGTAAAACATTTAGACCAGGAGTGACATGAAGACCCTCTTGAACTTTCAGTGTATCAAGAATTAATTGGGTCTGGCCTATCATCTGCTTGGTCTCATCTTGATAGTACTAATCTTCTTTTAGACGGAGGTGGAGGAGAGGGAGAATCTTCAGCTTCCACCCTAGATGACCCAGCTTGATCATGAGTTGGTTGGTCTACCATTGGCTTGATTTGGCCTTTGTTGGCCCTAGTTTCTGACTTCACTGGCCTTGACTGCTTTCTTTTCTTCTGATAAGGGGGTGTGGGAGTGGGTCAGGGAGGTGGAAGTGCTTTGAACACCTGCTCATACTGATTCCTCAACTTGAACACAAGCTCTACACCTTTGGGCATGATAGTCACCCACTTTGCATGTACAGCAGCAAGCACAGTGTCCTCAGAAAACCTAATCTGATAATCTTCATAGGTTGTATGCAAAGCTTCTATGGCCGTCACACACCATCTCACATCCATAGACAAAGATCTCGTCACATCCCTCACCATCCTATTGAAGTGAGCTTTCGGTATCAGTAGGTTGATGGACTTCTGTAACCTCCTGATATCTTTGAGCCATGGTCAGGGTTTTCTGCTTGTCTCCCTAGCACAAGGTTTAGCAAGGATGATGTAGGTTGACCAGCAGTCGGGACAGTAGATTGGGGAAGCGCGATCTGTTTAGTCCTTGCCATATCTTTCCAATATCGTAGACACGCGAGTAGATTGTAGATGAAATAGTCGTATACAAGTTTTCGCATGGCTTCGATATCAGACAGAGAGTTTGCAATATCGTAGGGGCGCGAATGCTTATCTGCTCTGCAGATTATTTTACTTTGTTTCAGTCATATGCTTACAAATACAAGGTGAAAGAGTCATGGAGACATGGATATATGGCCTTATTGGGGCTGTTTCAGTCATTACAGCTGCACTCATCATCATCGTGCTTCTTCAAATCTATGTCATGCTTAAGATGAAAATTTGAAAGCCTATGCTTTCCTATTATTGTCCAAAGGGCAAGGATTCAAAGAAATGTATGAGAGGTGGGTAGCTCGCTTCCATTACTTTGTATGTTGTTCTTCATTGTCTGATCCATGTACTAAGGACAATACTTAACATTTATGAGAACATTTTTCAAAAACTTCCCTACAGTTGTTGCATGATTTGGCTTGAAGACCGACAAGTAAGCTCTTATAGTATAACATCGGAGACATTCATCCGAAGTTTGTAACTTATTTGCTCATAGGTCATGTTGCAAGCTTCTTTGTTCAGGAGGTAGAAGAAATTAGCGTACATTGTCTCCATGTTTTGACTTTTTTTAATGCTATTAGTCTCTCTTTATTCAATGCCTTAGTTAATAAATTTGTAATCATTGCTTTGGCTAGCAGAAGTGCAGTGCAATGATACTTCACCAGTCTGAACAAGATCTATGATATAGTAATATTGAATCCCTATGTTGAATCTACCATTCTTAGAAAAAAAATACAACCTTGATTATGATTGATCAATCCATATGTGCATATTGTGCAGATAGGTATTTGTGTTCTAAATCCTAAACCCCTTGAGTTTTCTTCTTAGTGTCATTACAATTCAATAGTTGTTGTGATCTTCTAAGGTGTGTAGATGCACCAAGATCAAGACTAGTTTGGCACATAATCTTGCTTTATACTTGTTGATGGTGCCATCATGATTGAACTTGATCCGAAATACCCACTCGCAACCAATCACATGCTTGTTGGATGGAGGATCCACAAGCTCCCAAGTATCGTTGGTGATCAATGCATCATACTCTTGCTTCATGGCATCAGTCCACTCCTTGGTATTGAGTGCCTCTTGTACATTCTTTGGCTCTTCATGAGAGACATAAAAAACATAATTAGTGGAATCAAGATCCACTTGTTTGCCTTTTTCAACATATGAGAGCCTCTTAGGCTCGGATCTATCTCTCATGGATCTTCTTGGTGAGAAAATCCGAGGAGAGTCTTCTTCAAATCTCGACCCCATCACATCATGATTGTCTTCAAAATCAATAATTGGTGATGCATCCATAGACTTCTTGATCTCGGACTCTTCAAAAGATGAGTGTTGGTCTTCATGAAAGACAACATCTCTACTTTCAATAGCTTGAGAAGTAGAGAGTATAAAGACTCTATAGGCCTTCTTGGTGGATGAGTATCCAACCATGATCCCTTTGCATGCACTAGGATCTTCCTTCTTCCTTGTTTGAAAGGGAATATGGACAAAGCATATGCATCCAAAAACTCTAAGGTGATCAACCTTAGGCTTCTTCAAATATAAGATTTCATATGGTGACTTTCCTCCAAGAGCTATATGTGGGAGCCTATTGCAAAGATAATCTGCACAATTAACGGCTTCTCCCCAAAAATCTTTGGGCAAAGATGCCTCAATTCTCATAGATTTTGCACATTCACATAGAGATCTATTCTTTCTCTCAGCCACTCCATTTTGAGATGGAGAGTAGGCACAAGAGAACTCTCTTCTGATGCCTTCAAGCTCACAAAAATCTTGAAATTTATTGGAGATATATTCACCACCTCCATCACTTCTAAGAGCTTTAATCTTGAATGAGAATTGCTTCTCTACATAAGCTTTGAAAATAAGGAAATGATCAAACACCATATATTTAGAAGCAAGAAGATATATCCAAGTGAATCTTGTGAAATCATCAATGAAAGTAACAAAACAAGTGGCTCCTCCCTTGCTTGTAGTTGATGAGAAATGCACATCCGAGTCAATTAACTCCAAAGGATGCTTGCTTTTGATAGAAGATCTTGTAAATGGCTTTTTGTGAGATTAAGCAATAGCACAAGCCTCACAAGGCTTTATCTTCTTGGAGAATGACTTTGGCAAGCCAATAGCTTTGGCTTCTTTGACCATAGAGAGCATGGATTTGTAGTTGGGATGTCCCAACCTCCTATGCCATAATTCCTCCATAGAGAGCTTGTTCACAAGAGCAACATTACAAGCATTCACATACTCATTTGGATCTAGTTTACAGAGGCCTCCAAATCTAGATCCTAATGCAAGTATCTCATCATTCTTCTTGATAGTGCAAGTATCAACATTGAATTTTACATCAAGGCCATTATCAAGCAATTGGCCAACACGAATAAGATTCTTAGTAAGCTTAGGTACATAAAGAACTCTAGAGAGAGAAAGAACTTTAGAGGATGCAAGCTTCAAGGGAATGTTCCCTATGCCTTCAATAGGACATTCAAAATCATTTGCTGTGTATATTGATTTCTTGACTCCATCATAAGGTGCAATAGAAGAGAAAGAGTCCTTGGAGCTACACATATGTGAAGAGGCTCCACTATCAATATACCATAGGTTGTCCTTCTTGAAAGGAGTAGATGAGAAACTAGAGACCATAAGAGATCCCTCTCCATCACTTGCAATAGTGTCTTCCTTCTCATTGGATTGAGTTGATTCGTAATCTTGAAGCAATTGGTGGCATAATTGCCTTTCTTGCCACAATAAAAGCACTTGATCTTCTTCTTCTTGAGCTTGGATGATGAAGCATTAGAGGAATCATCTTCCTCCTCATCTTTGTCTTTGGATTTGACTTTGTCCTTGCTTGAGGATTGTTGATGTTGGTTCTTGCTCCTCCCTTTGTGCTTATCCTTGGCAAAGAGAGCTTTGCCATCATTATGAGTGAGAGAAAACTTGTCCATCCTCAAGAGCTTGTACTCTTGTCTTGATTCTTCTGAAATTAGCACACTTTGGAGAGCCTCCAAACTTAGTAGCTCCTCCTTCATGGAATAGGATTGGACAAGGTTATCAAATTCACTTCTCAAGCCATTGAGAATGACTTGAACTAGCTCATTTTGATTGATGGAATCACCAATACAAGCAAGTTCTCTATGAATATCTTTTACTCTCAAAACATAACTAGATGCACTCTCATCACTCTTTTGGCTACTTTGAAAGATTTGATTTTTAAGAGTGAGAAGCGTAGAGGTATTCTTAGCCACATAGATAGTCTTGAGACAATCCCAAGCTTCTTTGGCTATTGTACAAGTACCTATCTCCCTCAATATCTCATTAGAGACATTCATCTTAATGTAGTGGAGAGCCATCCTAGCTCTCTTTTTGTATTTTTGAACCTCTTGAAGAACTTGTGGTTCTTCTTCAAGGACAAGAACTATGTCCATCACGTCTTAAGACGGATCAAGATGGACTCCATCCTCATTTTCCAAATTGAATAGTTTGAAGTGGACAATCTGTCACTTGATTCCAACAAGGATGTACCCAAAGACATTTGAAGTGAAGAAAACTCAAATGATGACAATAAATGTTGCTACACACTCTCAATAGGATCCAATAATAGAGTACTATCTCCTCCTATGAAAGATCTTGCAATTATTTGTGAATTGATTCTCACTAGCTACATAAATCTCTCTAAAACAAGATCTATTTCACATCAAATGAGGGATTATAGGCAAAGTTAGGATCAAACACTCTTAGCACATGTGAAGTACACTAAGAAACCAAATTTGACTCAAATACAATGATATTGCATGAAACAAAATGGCTAAGATCTCAAAATAGTGCCTAGATCACATATAGATGAGATTGGTAAGCATACAACTGTGATTTTGGATCAACCAAGCCATCTCTTGACCAAACCAAATGTGTCCACCCAGGTCTAGGTGCCCTACCTAACCCTCTTCAAAAGCTTATAACTTTTGATTGGCTTAACGAAATGGAATGAAATTGATTGCATCAGAAACTAGACAAAAATAGCTTCAAAACAAGCTATCAAGCAAGATAAATGGATCAAGCATGAGAGAGAACTTCCAAACTGAAATTGGATGTTCCTCACACGTATCTGAGCACCTGATTCCGTATAGTACCAGGTCAGACCCAATCAATGTCCTTTTGATTTCTTTTGGTCCAAAATTGAACAAGATAGCTAGGAAAAAGGGCCTTGACAATTTCTAGCTCAAGATTGATGAATAGTTTTTACTTAAATGGATCAAAATGCATGGTAACCTTAGGTAGGCTCTGATACCATGTTGATTTCACATGTGTGGATTGTCCACAACATGTGCTTGTGACCTTATAAGGTGTGTAGATGCACCAAGATCAAGACTAGATTGAGATTCGAGATCAATCTTAGATCCTATGGCAAAAACACACTACTACATGCATTCAATCACTTCCAACTCTCACTCACACGTGTGGGAAGTATTAAGAAATTATTCTAAGTAAAAACAAGCTGCTCTCCTTGGGTAGAGAGAGAAAAACCATCATGAGCTCTCGGGTAGAGAGAGAAAGCTAGAAATCCAATAACACTTAAAATCCATATAATCACCAAATCAATTAGATCCAAAATGAGGAGTACAATGATACTAGTAGATCCACGAGCTACCACTATGCTTAACTATGATTGGGCCACACTTTGTCACCTCTTAGTCCTATTGGACCATTGATCCATGCACCTCATAATTCTATTGGACTATATTCAAGCACACCTCAAATTCCTATTGGACCTCACATGGTTCCACCTCTAAATCCTATTGGACCTCTTAGATTTCATCAAACAAAGGCATTACACTTGTCTACACTCTAATTGGCACGAGTTTAGCCTCTTACTCTATTTTGGCTCAATAGTGACATTACAAGTGGAAATGCATAATTTGCCATCTATGCCAAATTTGTTCCTATCAACATCCTACACCTAGATGCTTGATGTAAAAAACATAAGACCCCTATATCTAACAGAGATAATCTTTTTCAATTCTTCACAATAAGTCCTAAATTCAAATTTAATTCATTTTAGACAATCTAGATTAGAGAAGTAATAAAGATAGACTTAGTTAGATAGTAAATAGATTAGGCATTAACTATCTAAGCCTCAGTGAGTCAAAATTTTAATTTTAATTTTTTTTTAGAATCTCTACCCTCCATGGCGGGGAGATGCATCAGATTTTTTTTTTGTTAGATTTTTTTTTAGAATTTCTAACAAAAAAACCAATTTTGATAATACCGCGGCAGGAGACCAATCAAAAATAAAAAATAAAGCTAGGGCTTTGTTGAACTCAGAGCTCAGGTGATGCTTGGGCTTTACTGAGGTCACATACACACACACACTCCATAAATACACGCATATATATACACACACCCTCCATAAACACACACATGGCTCACACACAAACAGAGAAGATTTTCTGAGCATCGTTTCTACCTTCATCGTTGACAGAAAAGCCCTATTTTCAGCTTATAGAACCGATTATTTCATTAGTTTTTTGCTGGTCGACTTCACAGTCAAGTTGTGAATTTTGTTTGAAATCCAGTTTCCATTATTTTTATGCTTAAGGAATGGAGAACTGTTATAAAAATTTCTTCATAATTCATAAATGTATTTGAGATGAGAGGACGTTAATTTTTGTCTTCAAATACAAAAGTGAAGTTGATCACAAACGCATCGTGTATGATAGCCAAATTGAATTTTGTCTATGGTAATGTTTTCGTCTCTTTATTGCAAATGGACCAAATTGTAGCTAATTTTTATTCACAAAGCTCAAACAAAATCATGTGATCCCTTTTACATCTATTGGCACTTTTGGTTTTAATAAGCCTTCATGACAATCAAATTAGGGTAGATATACGTTGCCGTTAGTCGTTGATAGTATCCCTATCTTGTCCCAAAATGGACTTGAAAATCACTTCAGAACTCTAACTCATCAGCTAGGATGATTTTGTGCTCTATTCTTATGACACACGATGCTTCTCAGAATTACCTAGATTTTCTTTACAACTAATGCATTGGTCTACTTTCTTTCTGCCCCCAACCCAGCAAGGTCTATAGCCTTCTGTGGTGGACATAGTTGGCTTGTGATTATCAAGTAATATAAATAGTAAACATGACAGAATAGCTTTAAAGTAATTAGAATGTGCAGAGCCTAGCTTTTGTAAATCTTCTATTTCATATTAGGAGATTTCTCAGGTTCATCAAATACAGAAGTTTTCATTTCTATTACATTAATTCATTTAACACCCAACTCATCTTTTGTTCATTTCCTTCTTTTTCACTAAAGAGAAAATGCTGCTATTTGAAAGTCCCTTTTAGTAACATGATGTGCTCATTTCCAAACAATTATGGAACCAAGAGACAAAACCGTTTGGTCAGACAATTTTCTCAAGTTTATCTAATATTCATCCAATACTCTTAATTAGAGCATTGCAAATGAACTTTTGGCGTTACCCTTCAACAACTTCTCCTTATTATGAGGGATACAGACAAGTCATTCTCTTATCTACTTGCATATGGGGCATGCAAAAATTTGAGCTCCTTGGTGAACACAATCTTACCTAATCTTAGTCAAAACTGTTTGCAGGGATGAAGATTGGGAGGACAATAGGGCTTTGAACATCTCCATATTATATCCACGCCTTTGTAGCTCTCACCAAATGTGCACTTGAGCCAAATCTCAAGGATGGCCAGATTCTACTACGAGGCATATTGTAATCATCTTGGAACGCACTTGAATGTATCATAGCGAGAAAAAATGCACTTTTTGTCGATGTTTAAAATAGCAAAGAGTATGGCTCCAACCTTCAAACAAATGATGAATGCATTGATGACAAATTCAAAGGTCTTTGTTACAAGCATTTCTACTCTTTGTTTGATGTTTTGATACATCTACAGTAGAAGTTTTATGTATACGACTGGCGCAAATAGAAATTTTAGATGAATTGCCCACTGTCCCCAGACTTACTTTTTGGTCTTCTGTGTGCAGGCTTTTCCGTTGTACCTACCGGCAAAAATCATCAGTCGAGGGAAGGTGTTATAGCGGGATTGATAGTAGCAGTAATTCTCTTAGCGATTTTGGGATGTACATATTTTTTATAAAAAAGAAGGGCTGGAGTTTTGCTTCTCCTCCGCTGTGTATTATCAGCGGTTTCTATGTTTCATGGTCTCAAGATACACCTAACAAGTTTATGGTTCCACTATATGTATCCTTCGACATCTTTATTTCTTGCTCTTATGTTGTATCTACCTTGCCTCACATGAACACACACTTTCAAAAATGTGAGATGTACACAACAAGCTAGATATGCGATATGTGCGAGATATGTGAGATATGCGAGATGTGCGAGTTGTTTGAGATATGACATGTGCAAGATATGCCCGAAGTCGAATTTTCAAACAACTCGAAATTCTCTAGACTCAAATTTTCGGAACGACTCAAATTTTTTCAATGACTCGAATTTTTTTGTAACGACTCGAATTTTTTTAAATTTGAATTTTTAGAACGACTCGAATTTTTGGAAAGACTCAAATTTTTTCAATGTATCAAATTTTTCCAAAGGATCGTATTTTTTCCAATGACTCGAATTTTTCAAAGGATCGAATTTTGCCAATGACTCAATTTTTTTAAAACGACTCAAATTTTTTCAATGACTCAAATTTTTTGAATGACTTGAATTTTTCAAACGACTCGAATTTTCGGAACGACTCCAATTTTTTTGGAACAACCTGAATTTTTGAAAAGACTCAATTGTTTTTGACATGATCAAATTTTTTCAATGAGTCAAATTTTTCCAATGTTCAAATTTTTTCAAAAGATGAAATTTTTCAAATGACTCGAATTTTTAAAATTGTTTTTCAACTATTTGAGTTTTTCCAAATGATCAAATTTTTGGAAAGTCTCGAATTTTTCAAAGATTCGAATTTTTTGGATGACTCGAATTTTTTCGAAGGATTGAACTCTCAACTCAAATTTTCCAAAGGATCAAAGGACTCTTTGTAATGTCAAGTCGAATTTTTCAAAAGACTCAAATTTTTTCGAAGACTCAATTTTTGTCAGAGACTCGATTTTCTCAAAATCTTGATTTTGTTTTTCAAAGACTCGAATTTTTTCGAAGACTTGAACTTTTCCGATGGCTCAAAGTTTTCCATGGACTCGAATTTTCTTAAAGACTCAAGATCGACCATCATCCAAATCATCGGCCGCCACCTAGATCGGCCTCCATTGCCCGTCAACGACGGACACTCTTTACTAGTATACACACACACACACACACACATATACATATATACACACACACACATATACATATATATACATATATATATATATATATATATATATATATATATATATATATATATATATCTATATATATATCTACATATGTATATGTATATGTATATATATGTATGTGTATATATATGTATGTGTGTGTGTATATATGTATGTATGTATATATATATATATATATATATATATATATATATATATATATATATATATATATATAGGTATTCCTTTCTCCCCCCCCCCCTCCCCCTCCCTTTTGTCTCTCTCTCTCTCTCTCTCTCTCTCTCTCTCTCTCTCTCTCTAAGACTTCTAAATAACCATTAGATTATCAGACACTATTGACTATAAATTTTGTGTATAGAAATTTTTTTTCCCCATTACCAACATTGAGAACACTCATGTAACTAATTCATATTGAATTTGCATAGTGAAAGTAGTTGACTATAAGAATTGAATATTTATGTTCATCTTTGTGTATCCTCTAATGCATTAATTGTTGGATTATTCTCCTTCTTACTAATCGACTAATCGGTTTTAATCCTCATGCAATGTTTATCCAGTTTTGTAGATTTTCTCGTGTTTTTATACAGTCTGCAAAATTACAAGTGTTTTTACACAGTCCGTAGAAATACACGAAGTTTGACATTAGTGTCGCATTTTTTCTCTCTACAATCCTGAGGTCGCCTGTCAAGAATTATTAGTAAAATTATAGTGTCGTATTTTTTGCATTTTAGCGACACTGTTGTCTTTGTAAGGAATTATGTGTAAAAATGCAGTGTCATCTTTTTCACAATTTTCGCTTGTCAGGAATGAAGATTGTTTGTAGGGATGAAGATTGGGAGGACAATGATGGGGCTTTGAACATCTCCATATTATATCCACGCCTTTCCAGCTCTCACCAAATATGCACTTGAGCCAAATCTCAAGGATGGCCAGATTCTACTACGAGGCATATTGTAATCATCTTGGAACGCACTTGAATGTATCATAGCGAGAAAAAATGCACTTTTTGTCGATGTTTAAAATAGCAAAGAGTATGGCTCCAACCTTCAAACAAATGATGAATGCATTGATGGCAAATTCAAAGGTCTTTGTTACAAGCATTTTACTCTTTGTTTGATGTTTTGATACATCTACAATAGAAGTTTTATGTATACGGCTGGCGCAAATAGAAATTTTAGATGAATTGCCCACTGTCCCCAGACTTACTTTTTGGTCTTCTGTGTGCAGGCTTTTCTGTTGTACCTACGGCAAAAATCATCACTCGAGGGAAGGTGTTATAGCGGGATTGATAGTAGCAGTAGTTCTCTTAGCAATTTTGGGATGTACATCTTTTTTATAAAAAAGAAGATGGAGTTTTGCTTCTCCTCCGCTGTGTATTATCAGCGGTTTCTATGTTTCATGGTCTCAAGATACACCTAACAAGTTTATGGTTCCACTATATGTATTCTTCGACATCTTTATTTCTTGCTCTTATGTTGTATCTGCCTTGCCTCACATGAACACACACTTTCAAAAATGTGAGATGTACACAACAAGCTAGATATGCGGTATGTGCGAGATATGTGAGAGATGCGAGATGTGCGAGCTGTTTGAGATATGACATGTGCAAGATATGCCCGAAGTCGCTTTCTCGGCCTCTCTATAACTCAGACTTTTCGTGTCATCTCTCTCTCAAAGCGAGATATGCGACACACATCTCACATATCTCGGCCTCTCTCTCTCTCTCTCTCTCTCTCTCTCTCTCTCTCTCTCTCTCTCTCTCTCTCTCTCTCTGTCTCTCTCTCTCTCTCTCTCTCTCTCTCTCGCTACGATGCGAATTTTTAAAACCGACTAAAATTATTTTGAAGACTCGAATTTTTTGAGACTTTGGAAGGCAAGAATTTTCAAACAACTCGAATTTTACTAGACTCAAATTTTCGAAACGACTCGAATTTTTCCAATGACTCGAATTTTTTTTGGAACGACTCAAATTTTTGGAACGACTCAAATTTTTGGCAAGACTCGAATTTTTCCAATGTATCAAATTTTTCCAAATGATCGTATTTTTCCAATGACTCAAATTTGTCAAAGGATCGAATTTTGCAAATGACTCAATGACTCGAATTTTTTGAATGACTCGAATTTTTCAAACGACTCAAATTTTCAGAACGACTCAAATTTTTTGGAGCGACCTAAATTTTTGAAAAGACTAGAATAGTTTGAAATGATCGAATTTTTTCAATCACTCAAATTTTTCCAATGTTCAAATTTTTTCAAAAGAAGAAATTTTTCAAATGACTCGAATTTTTAAATTTTTTTTTCAACTATTTGAGTTTTTCCAAAGGATCGAATTTTTGGAAAGTCTCGAATTTTTCAAAGATTCGAATTTTTTCAAAGACTCGAATTTTTTCGAAGGATTGAACTATCAACTCAAATTTTCCAAATGATCAAAGGACTCTTTGCAATGTCAAGTTGAATTTTTCAAATAACTCAAATTTTTTCGAAGACTCAATTTTTTTCAGAGACTCGATTTTTTCAAAATCTCGATTTTTTTTGAAGACTTGAACTTTCCGATGGCTCAATGTTTTTCCAAAGACTCGAGATCGACCATCATCCAAATCATCGGCCGTCACCTAGATCGGCCTCCATTGCCCGTCAACGACGGACACTCTTTACTAGTATACACACACACACACACACACACACACACACACACACACACACACACACACACATATATCTAGATATGTATATGTATATGTATATATATGTATGTGTATATATATGTATGTGTGTGTGTATGTGTGTGTGTATATATATATATATATATATATATATATATATATATATATATAGGTATTCTTTTCTTCCCCCCTCCCCTTTGTCTCTACCTCTCTCTCTCTCTAAGACTTCTAAATAATCATTAGATTATTAGTCACTATTGACTATAAATTGTGTGTATAGAAATTTTTTTTTCCCATTACCAACATTGAGAACACTCATGTAATTAATTCATATTGAATTTGCATAGTGAAGGTAGTTGACTATAAGAATTGAATATTTATGTTCATCTTTGTGTATCCTCTAATGCATTAATTGTTGGATTATTCTCCTTCTTACTAATCGACTAATCAGTTTTAATCCTCATCCATTGTTTATCCAGTTCTGTAGATTTTCTCTTGTTTTTATACAGTCTGCAAAATTACAAGTGTTTTTACACAGTCTGCAGAAATACACAAAGTTTGACATTAGTGTCGCATTTTCTCTCTCTACAATCCAAACAGTGTCGCCTGTCAAGAATTACTAGTGAAATTATAGTGTCGCATTTTTTGCATTTTAGCGACATTGTTGCCTTTGTAAGGGCAATTTTTCTTGATTCAAATTTGGGGATGGCGGTCATATTCTAGATCCAGTGAAAATATTGCCCTTTTCGTAACCAATGGAAGGAATATTTTTGAATTTAGTCAAGTTATACTGCGAACTGTTAACAGTTCTTAACTGTGACTATAGACACTGTGGCTAGATCATTGGGAGTTGGGGAGGCCTTGGGAGTGGTGTGGGCAAGCAAATAAACAATATTGTTTTATTTATTTTGATATTTTTGTATATCCTACATGGCATTCCTTAAAGGGTCTTTTTGATATTGAGAACTCCTCTAATGTTGTAACTGATTGCCATCAGCGATGTTTTCACCTTGATCATAATCTTCAATGTTACTGTCACCTTGATCATAATCTTCGATGTAACCATCCCCTTGATCCCAATATTTCCCCACATCATTGTCACAATCGCCATCACAGTATGACTGATCGTCATCCTCTTGTTCATAATGCCAATCCATTAGAGTCGATGTGGAATAACTAAATTTTGTAACTGTGGATTGCAATCTTGGGAAGAATTTGGAAATGGTATAGAAACCAGTTTTAATAAGGTGCAGTTAAGCGGTACCAATAGGCATGAGTTTTCTTTTCGATTAGAGCAAGTAAAAAGGATTTTTGAAAAGGTCAAATTTTGATCCAAATAAGACTTCTACACTGACAATCTTGTTGAGCTAATGAAGCTTGCTTTCTACGGCACTGAAATCCGAGCTCAAACGGATGAGATATGG